>OY728134.1:1457920965-1458248367 GCA_963277665.1 Viscum album | reverse complement strand
TGCAAGTCTGTCATCCATATCAACTGTTTTTAATAATTCTGAGGTAATGAACTCCAAAAGAGGGATTCATACTGCAGATTTAAAGAAAAAGAGAGAATATAATCCGATACCAGTTTCAGCATGAACACATCCTTGGGATTCTTATTCCTCTACTAAGTCTTCCTAGGATTTACTAGTAGCAGAATTGTTATCCCAGGTGACCTCTTTTTAACCTTCTTTGTATTTTTTTCTAACATAGTGTTTGGTATTAATATTTTTCCCTTTCAGAGCATCTTTCAACGAAGTATTAATAGAGGATGGCTTGCAGAATTTCTGTACAATTCTGTACTTATTAGGGGGTCTAGGGGGGAGGGAGGGGTGTCTGCGGGGGGGGGGGGGGGGAGGGGGGGGGTCCATGGGGGGTGTCTAGGGGGGAGGGAGGGGTGTCCAGGGGGTTTCCTAGGTGGTAGGGAGGGGTGTCCAGGGGGGTAGTCTAGGGGGGGAGGGGGATGTGCAGGGGGTGCAAGGGGGGATGTGTAGGGGGGTGCAAGGAGGGATGTACGGGGGGTGCAAGGGGGGATGTGCAGGGGGGTGTCAGGGGGGCAGGGGGGTGATCCTCGCATTTGGCATCTCTCAAATAAAGAGTCGTTAACTCTTTTATTTTCTTAATCTTCACTTCCAACTGAGCATCACTGACATTCATGGATACTTTATGCAATTTCTCCAAAGCATGGATCACTTTTTTAACAACATTTTCCCAACACTTTTCACATAAACTCTTTGCAATTCTTCATCATCTTGTAAAAATATTTCATTGCAGGGGTGGGGGTGTCCAAAAATGCATTCTATTTTCATTATTTTGTTTGTTCTATTGCATTCTATTTTTGCATTCTGTTTTTGATTAGTTATTATTTTTGTTTGTTCTATTGCATTCTGTTTTTGTTATTTTGTTGTTTTTAATTTCTGTTGTTCTGGAAACATGAATTCTATTTTTTCCATGTGCATCAGCAATCCCCATGACGAGATGTCAACACAATTCATCTTGTTGATGTATACAGGTGGGGAACGATATTTCTCTACCATTTCCCAACGAATAGAGGATTCCTTGAAAAGTACTAATCTCAAGTCCAGGGAAACTCCATCAGCCCAAGAAAAAATAGTGGGGGGCAGGTGTGATTGCATTTCTGATAAAAAGTTCTGGAATTTGAAACTGATGAATTATTCACATGTAAAATATTTTTGAGTTTTCAATGGCAATCTCTACCTTAGCTACTGGTAATGTTTGTGTTTTCCTGCAGGGTCTCAAGCAGGAAGTTATTGTTGATTAGTGGAATAGTGCCATGCATACAAGCGAATAGTGGTACACTTTGTTCATTTGATATATCAAATTTGGTTTTCCTGCACTTAGAATGTTATGTGTTATCTTGTGCTATTTTTAATAATGGCTGTTACTAGAATCTATTCAGACTTACTAGTTTGGTTCTTTATACAGGAATCCATATCCCTTGGGAATGTATATCTTGAATATGGTATTTTATTCTCATGATTTTATTCTATGTAATTGAATCATTTCTATACAGAATTTCATTTTTGTTGTTATGAGGTTGAGGTAGGGTCCCTCTCCTAGCCCATTTAATTCGAGAATGTTTTAAATTGAATTTATTTTCCTTCTTAATTTTTCATGTTTATATTAAATTGAAATTCTTGAATAAGTGTTAGTTCAGATAATTGTTTCGTTTGATAAATAAGTCCTGGTTTTGTAATAAAACCCCTCCAACAGAGGTGCGCTGTCTGCGAAAACTCACAGTGGTATACCTTGCTTAACATTATTGCATTGATGTTTTCCTTATACTTGATGTCATTGTTAGTCATAAAAACACACATCGTACTTAACCCTTTTTATATCCCTGTAGGGGGTTTCCCTCTTTTTATTAAAATAGTTGTTTGAACCAAGACAATCTTTAAGTGCCGTTAGACTTTTAAGATGGGTCCCATGTTGTGTGACCATGTCACATGGAATGTGATATTTAAATCCAACCAAAATCCCAGTTCCACAGCCCAGGGGTCCCACAGTACCAGTAATGTCAGATTACATGTTATGTAACCTGTGATTTTCCTGATCCCATGGGGTATTCCTCTAGGTATTCCTACACATTCTAGATCTCCAAACCTCATCGAATTAGGTATATCAGGGGTCATCCAATCCTCTAGTCATCACAGATTAGCATTCATTTCTTTAAATCTCTGAGAAAACATCCTCTCATGCCATCCATATCATCCTATTTGAAACTAAGTGGAAGATGTTGCCCGCAGATGTCGCTGGACCGGGCCAACATGTTGTGGTCACGTTGCGGTCACGCCGCGGTCACGCCACGGTCACGCCGCAGTCACGCCGCGGTCACTCCGCGGTCACGCCGTGATTTGGCCCTGCTCCAGGACGACACCCTGCGGCGGTTACTCCTCCAGGACGACACCCTGCGACGGTCACGCCGTGGTCACGCCGCGGTGGGGATATGTGCATAATCCCTGTTTTCTTCTGGAATATATTGGTAAACTTGCAATATTAGCTCATTCCCTATGATCGACAACTCTCTATTCCTAGAAAGATTTCCAAAGGTCCCTAATTTCAGAGTTTAGGGTGACAACCTATAGCGCGACACCCTCAATAGTAGACTGAGGGGTAGTAATTGTATTTCCCTATGATCAACAACTCTCTATTCCTACAAAGAATGTTTGAATAATAGGTGCTTGGGAAGACCATGACATAGACAATGTTTCCATGAGGTTATAGAACTTTTAGAGATTATCATAAAAGAGATTTTCCAAGAAAAATTAGCTTAGAAAAATGGAAATTAAAAATGGGTTATAGGATCTAGATATGACATGAATCACTTTTTAAAGCTTGTATAAACTTGGTTAATGTTTTAAAACCATCCAACATACCCATTAGTTTTAAAGATTCCTGAAAACAGAAGCATATTTCAGTATTCTACATCACAGTTTGACACTTTAGCATGTAGTGGTAGGTCCATAGAAGCTTCCTACACCTATTAATCATGTTGTACTTTTTACATTTTCAAACCCATGTTTTTATGCTCTTTGCAATGGTTGGTGCATCACCTGATAATATGCTTTTGTTGAGCATGAGATTAAAAGAGAGATAAGGCGTGCTTAAAAGTTAACGATGGTGAATTGTTTCTATTCACAAGCATAAGAATGAGGATATGTTTACATGAGTATAGATTATTAGATGCTTTCAGCCACCTATATTCAATATATGAGTAGTCATTCAATTTGACATTACCGTTTATCTGCTTATAGGGTGCTTCTTCTGGTGCAAGATCCCGAACAACTGACTCAGGTACTATATCAATGTCATCATTGTACCTAACGGTATGTAATAACTTATTCCATCATGATTTTTGTTTTAGGTACTCTGAATTCTTTATTCAAATTACAAAATTGTAAATGTGCTTTTCAAAATATTCTCTTAATGAAAATATAATTTTATCTTATGCAATTTAATTTCTCCATGCATCCAAATCTAACATATCATTCTTTATACATTGAACATCAACTATTCCCTATACTTTCAAGGGAGTTACATGATTATTAGATGCTTTATTGTATTTATTACTCATCTCGATTTTATTATTATCACATGATCATCAGTAGTTGCATTTTTTTGGTGCTCCAACTCTTGTGTATCTAGATTCATATCATATTCTTTCAACTTTTCTACTACCGGGTATGTTATACCTGAATCGTCTGATCATAGGGGTGTATACTTAGCGTACAATTTTATTGGACCATCCGATGATCCTCCATTGCATATTGTATTCTCACAGTGCATATTCTTTCCTCTGATTGCAGTGTACTCCATCCGATGATCAATCCGATATTCTCACTCTGCCCATTTGTGTCATTGCACGACCCCTTCATTTGGTTGTTTTACATTAAAATTATCGTACTGTGTCTGGTTATCTTGAACCATTTCATCTATGATTATAACCTTCTGATAGTTACTGCATGCGGAAGTATTGCTAGATCGCCTCTATCCGAGCAATGGAGTCTTGGTTTATCCGAGCATCTCGGTCGGTGTATTTATGTATGAACATCCCCCCTGCCCACAACACCCCCCCTTCCTCCTTCGAATTAGCCCAAACCATCCACCCAACACCTGCAACCAGCCCCTTTCAACCAGCATTCCAGCCTCCTCCTGCTCCCATCGCTCCTGGTCTGAAGATGTTGCCCCGTGGATGTCGCTGGATTGGGACAACATGCTGCGATCACGCTGCGGGTCATGCCGCGGTCACTCCGCGGTCACTCCGCGGTCACGCCGCGGTAACGCCGCGGTCACGTCGCGGTCACGCCGCGGTCACGCCGCGGTCACGCCGCGGTCACGCCGTGGTCACGTCGCGGTCACGCCGCAGTCACGCCGTGATTTGGCTTTGCTCCAGCCACATCCAGCCCACACCAGGCCCCCTTCCACCTTCATTTCAGCCCGCTGCCACCAGCATTCCAGCCCGCAACAGCACCCCCCCCCCCCCCACCACCTTCGAATCAGCCCGCACCATCCCCCCAACACCTGCAACCAGCCCCCTTCCACCCGCATTCCAGCCTCCTCCCGCTCCCTTCGCTCCTGACCGGAAGATGCTGCCCCGCGAATGTCGCTGGATCGGGCCAACACGATGCGGTCACGCCGCGGTCACGCCGCAGTCACACCGTGATTTGGCCCTGCTCTAGCCACATCCAGCCCACACCAGCCCCCTTCCACATTCATTTCAGCCCGCTGCCACCAGCATTCCAGCCCGCAACAGCCCCCCCCCCCCCCCCCCACCACCTTCGAATCAGCCCGCACCATCCCCCAACACCTGCAACCAGCCCCCTTCCACCCGCATTCCAGCCTCCTCCCACTCCCTTCGCTCCTGGCCGGAAGATGCTGCCCCGCGGATGTCGCTGGATCGGGCCAACACGCTGCGGTCACGCCGCGGTCACGCTGTGGTCACGTCACGGTCACGCCGCGGTCACACCGTGGTCATGCCGCGGTCACGCCGCGGTCACGCCGCGGTCACGCCGCGTTCACGCCGCGTTCACGCTGCGGTCACGCCGCAGTCACGCCGCAGTCACGCCGTGATTTGGCTTCGCTCCAGCCACATCCATCCCACACCAGCCCCCTTCCACCTTCATTTCAGCCCGCTGCCACCAACATTCCAGCCCGCAACAGCCCCCCCCCCCCCACCACCTTCGAATCAGCCCGCACCATCCCCCCAACACCTGAAACAAGCCCCCTTCCACCCGCATTCCAGCCTCCTCCCGCTCCCTTCGCTCCTGGCCGGAAGATGCTGCCCCGCGGATGTCGCTGGATCGGGCCAACACGCTGCGGTCACGCCGCGGTCACGCCGCGGTCACGCCGCGGTCACGCCGCGGTCACGCCGCGGTCACGCCGCGGTCACGCCGCGGTCACGCCGCGGTCACGCTGTGGTCACGCCGCGGTCACGCCGTGATTTGGCCCTGCTCCAGCCACATCCAGCCCACACCAGCCCCCTTCCACCTTCATTTTAGCCCGCTGCCATCGGCATTCCAGCCCGCAACAGCCCCCCTGCCACCTTCGAATCTGCCCGCACCATCCCCCCAACACCTGCAACCAGCCCCCTTCCACTAGCATTCCATCCTCCTCCCGGTTCCTTCGCTCCTTGCCAGAAGATGCTGCCCCACGGATGTCACTGGATCAGGTCAACACGCTATGGTCACTCCACGGTCATGCTGCGGTCATGCCGAGGTCACGCCGTGGTATTAATATTTTCCTCTTTCAGAGCATCTTTCAACGAAGTATTAATAGAGGATGGCTTGCAGAATTTCTGTACAATTCTGCACTTATCAGTGGCATGGCCTATCATCCTGCAATGCTCGTTGTACTTTGGTATGTTTTCTAATACAAAACATACCTCAATAAGATGATCATTTATATCAATAGAAACACATTCCAGGGGGTGTAGAAAGGGGAAGGGGGAGGGGTATCCGGCATGGGGGTGTCCAGCAGGGGGGGAGGGGTGTCCAGGGGGTGCAGGGGGTGTCTAGTGGGGCTGTCCAGTTGGGGCATGGGGGCTGTCCAGTGGGGTGCAGGGGGTAGGGTGCAGGGGGCCGGGGTGTCCAGTAGGGGGAGGGGTGTCCAGCAGGGTGAGGGGATATCCAAGCAGGGGGGAGGGGTGTCCGGCAGGGGGGGAGGGCTGTCCAGGGGGTGTCCAGTGGGGCTGTCCAGTTGGAGCATGGGGGCTTTCCAGTGGGGTGCAGGGGGGCATGGGGGACTAAGGGGGGCATGGGGGTGCAGGGGGTGTTCAAGGGGGTTGTCTAGGGGGTTGCAAGGGGGTGCAAGAAGGCTATCCAGGAACCTAAGCCCATGCAGGTTATGAATGTCTCTATAGAGAAAATGTAGTGCTGTCCAAATCTGGAAAATATCATAAAACATCCCACAGATACTTCACAGGCACCAGGTATAACTATTTCACCACCTATAGATAGTGAGCACGGTGCTATAAAATCTGGTAACTCTATTTCAAATCATAATTCCAATGTTTTGTTTAATGCAGTACTACATGAAATCTAATGATTTATGTTGATGACATGATTACAATTTGTAAGAACATGAGCCTCATAATTATTGTAAAATCACAAAATAATGGTAAGTTTGAAGTGAAAGACTTAGGCATAGCTAATAAAACCTTAGGCATTGAAATTGTTAGAGATAGACCAAATAAATTTTCTTACTTATCTCAAAATGGTTAAATATTAAATATTAAAAATAGACACATGTTTGAATCTCTCAAAATTTCCAATGTACTCCTAGTAAAACACTTTAAATTTTCTTTAACACAAAAACCCATTGTTGATGATGATATTCAATTTAGGTGTAAAATCCATTATGATAATATTTTTGGTAGCATTATGTACTCTGATTTCCATGGGACCTGATATTGCCTATGAAATCTACAGTCATAGAAGATTTATGACCACACCTGGGATGCCATATTTTCATGCCCTTAAGTGGATTCTTTAATACCCATCATGTAACTCTAAACTGTCTTTGTGTTATGGTAAAGATGTCAACAATTCTGAAATTGTGGTTGGATATGTAGATGCAGACTATGAATGTAATATTTACACTAGAAAATCCTTGAATGGTTATTTGTTCACTTCCTATGGTGGCCTCATTTATTTTAAATGTAACATGCAGTCAATGTTTTCTATTTCAACCATGGAATATATGTATATTTCCTTGATTGAGGATGTGAAATAATCCATATGGATGAAAGGTGCATCTTCTAAACTTATCCTTTTCAATTCTGTTATAAATGTTTATTCTAATAGTCAATCAACCCTTTATTTTTCCAATATTTTAGTTTTTCATGGTAAACTGAAACACATAGACATTAGGGGGGGATAGGTGCAGGTGTTCTGGGGTAGTAGGGGGGCTGGGGAGGGGGGACAGGTGCAGGTGGGCTGGGGTAGCAGGGGGCTGGGGGGGGGATGGTGTAGTTGGGGGCTGGTGCAGGTGGGCTGCGGGGGGGGGGGGGGGGGGGGGCTGGTGTTGGTGGGCTGGGGGTGGTAGGGGGCTGGTGCAGCTAGGGTTTGGGGTTGCGGGCTGGTGCAGGTAGGCTGCGGGGGGGGGGGGGGGGGGGTGGGGTGGCAGGGGGGCTGGGGAGGGGGACAGGTGCAGGTGGGCTGGGGTAGCAGGGGGCTCGGGGGGGGGGGGGGGGGGCTGGTGCAGTTGGGGGCCGGGGGTTGGGGGCTGGTGTAGGTGGGCTGTGGGGGGGGGGGGGGGGGGCTGGTGCAGGTGGGCTGCGGGGGGGGGGTGGGGGGAGGGGTGGGGGGTGGAGGTGGGCTGGGGGTGGCAGGGGCTGGGGGTAGTAGGTGGCTGGGGGGGCTAGTGCAGGGGGCTGGGGTTGGGGGATGGTGCAGGTGGGCTGTGAGGGGGGACAACTGCAGGTTGGCTGGGGTATCAGGGGCTGGGGGGGCTGGTGCAGCTGGGGGTTGGGGGCTGGTGCAGGTGGGCTGTGGGGGGGGACTGGTGCTGGTGGGCTGGGGGTGGCAGGGGGCTGGGGGGGGGGGGGTTGGTGCAACTAGGGGTTGGGGTTAGGGGCTGGTGCAGGTGGGCTGCGGGGGGGGGGGGTGGAGGTGGGCTGGGGGTGGCAGGGGGGCTGGGGTAGCAGGGGGGCTGGGGAGGGGGGACAGGTGCAGGTGGGCTGGGGTAGGAGGGGGCTGGGGGGGCTGGTGCAAGAGTGATGAGGGGAAGCTAATACTGAATTTCTTTATATTGTAGAGTATGCACTAAAAGAATCTATACCATGTCCAGCTACTATAAAGGTATGGTGTTTATTTTTTATCTCTATGTTGTTAGAGTTAATTGGTATTGAAGTTACTCATTCTTTTATATCATCAATTTTAGTTGAAATGTAGTTCTTAAATCCAAATACTATATAATTCTTGTTGGATCCATACATTCCTTTAGTAAAGAGGTCCATGTAATGTTTTAAATTTCATGTGTGTTATGTGATGGTTTCCAACTTTTTAGTGGCGTGGGATCTCTTAGTGCATGATCTGGAGGTATTTGACATTATTATTTGAATAGATATAATGATTGGTGTTATGTACTAGATTGAAATTTCTCATTTTTGAGTTCAGTTTAAATCACTTTTTGGGATCTCTCTTGTATTTTAGGGTAAGTGGGATTCTAGATTTGGGATAGTAGGGGGGTGTCCAGATGGGGGAGGGGGTGTCCAGATAGGGGGGAGGTGTGTCCAGACAGGGGGGATGTCACTGGACCAGGCCAACACGTTGTGGTTATGCTGCGGTCACGCCAGCGGTCACGCCGTGGTCACGCTGCGGTCACACCGCGGTCACGCCGCGGTCACGCCGTGATTTGGCCCCTGCACCAGGACGACACCCTACGACGGTTACTCCTCCTTAGAGAACCATTAAATGGTTATATCTATAATTTTTCGTATTTCCTCATTCTAAACTATATCTCCTCTCAGCGCTGCCTCTCATCCATCTTTCCCCAAAACGTGCATAAGCAGTTGGTACAAAGGCTCAATTAAACTGAAAACATTGGTTGGAATTGTCTGAATATTTTATTGTACATGTATCACATAATATTTGAATGGTTAGCTCTATAATTGTTGGATGCTACCACTTGTAATGAGGTACTTAATTTCCTCTCCCTATTTCTTCATTAAATATTAGACAGATCCTATGTAAAAAATCATTCTCCACCTCCGGGGAAGGAACTCTCAGCTACCATTCTTATGTTCTTCTTCCTGCTGATGAATAAAATTCCCCAAGTATATTGGGAAATTTTATTCATTTTTCTTCATTTACCTCTTCTTACTTACTGTTGATTTCATCAGTCGGATTCGGTCTTTTAGCAATAGCCCATGACATCCATCCGTTGTCTAGGGGGTCCAGTGGGGGGGGGGGGGGTCCAGTGGGGGGGGGGGGGTCTGTCCTGGGGTGTCCAGGGTCGGGGGGGGGGGGGGGCTGGCAGGGGGACTAGCAGGGGGGGGACTAGCAGGGGGTGGAAGGGGGGGACTGGCAGGGGGCAGGGGGGGCTGGCTGGCAGGGGGGCAAGCAGGGGGTGGCAGGGGGGGAACTAGCAGGGGGCAGGGGGCAGGGGGGGCTGGCAGGGGGGACTAGCATGGGGCAGGGGGGAAAGGCAGGGGGACAAGCAGGGGGGGTGGCAGGGGGGTTGGCTGGCAGGGGGCAAGCAGGGGGGTGGCAGGGGGGGACTAGCAGGGGCAGGGGGCGGGGGGGGGGGGGGGGGGCTGGCAGGGGGGACTAGCATAAGGCAGGGGGAAAGGCAGGGGGACAAGCAGGGGGGTGGCAGGGGGGGCTGGCTGGCAGGGGGGCAAGCAGGGGGTGGCAGGGGGAACTAGCAGGGGGTAGGGGGTGTCCAGTGGAAGGTGTCCAAGGGTGGGGTGTCCAGTGGAAGGTGTCCAGGGGGTCTAGGGGGTGTCCAGGGGGGTCTAGGGGGTGTCCAGGGGGTCTAGTGGGTGTCATAGGGCACAACAATGTGAGATTTTTTACTTTTACATCACTTCACACCAGATTTCACTTATTTGCAGTTTACTGTGCTAGTTCTGTTTTATCTTGTTTCACCCCCTAATGTGTAACGTGAATACGTAGATCGGAAGTGGTAAGACTTGCACAATGTTGGGAGACATTGAGAGAGGTAGTAAAAGATACAATGTACTAGAAAAATTCTGGTCACAGTGTGCTAGTTCTGTTTTCCTTTGCATCTCTTTTCCTTTGTCTCTAGTTTTGACCAAGGAAATTCTAGGAGTAAAAGTAGCATGGCGGGGAGTTTATGATAGCCCCTATGTCACTACATAGTTCTTTTATTGTTATTTGGTTAAGTAGAGTTTTTGTTTTTATCTCCATGGAGTTCCAGGTCAGAACATGTAAATTTTTGAGGTTTCCATACTCTTCATGGTTAAGGTGCATGGTTTGAGGAAAATAGTATGACCTCCCTTCGTGAGGATAATTTTAAGTTCATTTTTAATTACACACAATTTTTTAGCATGAGTTGCGCATAGCCAAGTCTAAACCATGTAGCCCCTTGGTGAAATAATGTAGGATCCTTGGGCCAGTGCAGGGGGGGGACTGGTGCTGGTGGGATGGGGGGTGGCAGGGGGCTGGGGGGGGGGCTGGTGCAGCTAGGGGTTGGGGTTGGGGGCTGGTGCAGGTGGGCTGCGGGGGGGGGGGGGGGGGTGGAGGTGGGCTGGGGGGCTGGGGGGCTGGGGTAGCAGGTGGCTGGGGGGGTGCAGGGGGCTGGGGAGGGTGGGGGAGACTGGTGCAGCTGGGCTGGGGGGACTAGTGCAGCTGGGGGCTGGGGGCTGGGGTTGGGGGCTGGTGCAGATGGGCTGCGAGGGGGGGGGGGCTGGTGCAGGTTGGCTGGGGGTTGAAGGGGGCAGGGGGGACTGGCAGGGGGTGGCAGGGGGGGACTAGCAGGGGCTGGGGGGCAGGGGGGACTGGCAGGGGGCAGGGGGTGGGCTGGTAGGGGGACAAGTAGGGGGGCTGGCAGGGGGTGGCAGGGGGCAGGGGGCAGGGGGGACAAGCAGGGGAGTGGCAGGGGGGACTAGCAGGGGGCAGGGGGCAGGGGGGCTGGCAGGGGGGGTGGCAGGGGGGACTAGCAAGGGGAAGGGGGGGACTAGCAAGGGGAAGGGGGGGACTAGCAGGGGCAGGGGGGCTGGCAGGGGGACAAGCAGGTGGGTGGCAGGGGCAGGGGGGGGACTGGCAAGGGGGTGGCAGAGGGGGACTACCAGGGGGTGTGGTAGGGGGCAGGGGGGACTGGCAGGGGGCAGGGGGACAAGCAGGGGGGCTGGCAGGGGGGGCAGGGGGCAGGGGGGACTGGCAGGGGGTGTCTGTAAGGCAGTGGGGAGGAGGGTGGGGGGGGGGGGGGGGTCTGCAAGGCATAGGGGAGGGGTGCAGGAGGTGTTCAGGGGGGTGTCTAGGGGTGTCCAGGGGGTGTCCAGGGGGTGTCCAGGGGGCGTCCAGGGGGGCGTCCAGGGGGTGTCCAGGGGGGTGTCCAGGGGGGTGTCTAGGGGGTGTCAGGGGGGTGTCCAGGGGGGTTTCCAGGGGGGTGTCCGGGGGTGTCCAGGGGGTTGGGGGGGGGGTATTTTTTTTATGTATGTGCACACCCTATAGCCACGGTTTTAAACCGTGGCTATTTGTTTATTGCCATGGTTTTTAACCGTGGCTATAGACCTAACTCCATGGTTTCCAACTATGGCTATAAAACCTGTCCGGCGTCTAATATAGCCACGGTTGAAACCGTGGAATTAAGTATACAGCCACGGTTTGAACCGTGGCTATAAACCTATATCCACGGTTGAAACCGTGGCTTTAGGTATATAGCCACGGTTCCTCAAACCGTGGCTCTTACCTATAGCCATGGTTTGAGGGCCTATAGCCACAGTTTAGAACCGTGGCTATAGCCCGAATTTCCAATAGTGTTGAGGGTCTCGGGGTCCCTACTGAATAATGTTATACTCAGTCCTGAACGGGCTACGCCCGTAACTCGTTGTGTTGGTTGGAGACGATGGACAACACTGATCGTGGTTGAGGCTTGTAGAGCTGGACGGTACCTGGAGGTGGATCTCATGACGAGTCGGTACCCGGAGGAGATGGACGGACGTGGGGTGCTGAGGAGGACTATTGTACCTACCCTTCAGGTAGGAAACCAGAGGACGATCCAGGAGCAGCTTCACCATTCAACTGTTTGTCTTTTCAGTTGTACTTTTATTTCAGTTGTAGTTGTACCTTTCCTTTGGGCTTGTATTTCTGGCCCATTTGTACTTTCAACACACTTGTTACTGCTTTACTACATGTTAGCTTCCGCTTGTACTCTGGTTGTGTGTGTGATTACGTTTTATAAAGGCAATGCCTTCCCAGTTTTTAGGGAGTTACACCTTTAGTGCTAGTCATCAGCCCCTGGCCTATGGAAGGCGGGCTTGGGGTAGTCATGATACGGGCCCCGGGGGACGAGTCGTGACAATAGGAATTAGACCCACATCAAGCCTAGTATTGGTTGACTCAGGATTTCTGTAAAGGCATTTTTATTTTTTTAAAACTCTTAAATATTTTTTTAATGGTCAAAACCATAGAAAATGACTTCATATTTTTGTGAAATCATTGTAAAGTCATCTTTGTAAAAATTTTGACATGTAAGGGTAGATAACAAGTCAATCTTACATGTAGTGAGGTAATAATGACTCAATAGGTAGTTTTAATAGATGTCCAAATCTTTAAAGATATTCCATAGCGTGTAAAAACCAATAAAACTAGATTAGAGTGCTATGAAAACATAGTAGTGAACCCATATATTTATTTTGGAAATATAGGAATTCAAGTCACGTCAATCTGAGTGGCATCTTTTTTAGTATATTCATAAACACATTTTTAGAGTTTTATAACACTAAAACATGTGAGTAATGAAAAAAACCATATATAATGACATTATATCGGTGTTAAATCATATGAAAACCATTTTTGAATATTTTATGATGTGTATGAGTATAATAAATATCAATACTATATGCGGTGTTCTCAAATTTTCAAAATATGAATATTTTTATTATATGAAAGTTATTAACAATGAGTTGAATAGTTCAAAACTAAGAAAAAAATAAAATTACCATGAAATCATATGATAATTATCATATATTGAATTTTTAAATGTGGGAACTAATTACACATCAAACTAAGTGGTAGTTTTCTCGGGATGTCTATAAAAATATTTTTAGTTTTTTAAATATATAAAACATGTGTGTAATAGTAGAAAACATATAAATTGAACTTTTATTCGAATGGAATCATAGGATACCGTAATTCAATCATTTTTTAGGTGTAAGAGTATAAGGAATATCAATACAACTTGCAGTGTGCTTAGAATGACTCAATAAGCAATTTTAATACATATTAATGTCTTGAAAAACATACCTTTGGGGGTGAAAAACCATGAAAATGATCATAGAGTGCCATGATATGATAGGAAAACTACAATATATTTATTTTTTAAATTTAGGAAAGAAAATCGACATTATTCCGAGTGGTGGCTTGCTTAGGATGTCCATAAACACATTTTTTTGGGTTTCAAGACTCTAAACATTGAATGTAATGGTCAAAACCATATAAAATGACCTCGGATTGGTGTGAAATCATAAGAAAAACTATTTTTGAATAATTTTTTTATGTGCACTAGTAAATGACATGTCAATATGAGGTTTGGGGTGCTCGAAATATCCAAGGAGAGAGTTTTTAATGATATTAAATTCCTTAAAAACATGCATCTAGGGTCAATATAAAAAAGACCCCAAATTACAATGGAATCATAAGAAAACATCCCTATATTGACTTTTAAAATATAGGGACTAATTTGACATCAATTCAAGTGTCGTTTTTCTCAGGATGTTCATAAACACAATGTTAGTGTTTTAAAACACTAAAACAAGCATGTCAAAACCATGACCATAGAAAATGATCTCATATTTTTTGTGAAATCATATAAAACCCATCATTGAATCATTTTTTAAATAATTTGGAAGTAAACATGTCAATGTTACTTGCAATGTGCTTATAATATCTCAATAAGCAGTTTTAATAGATATCAAAATCTTTAAAAACATGTGCCATGGTGTTAAAAATAATAAAATGATATTAGAGTGTTACAAAATTACATGACAAAAATTTTACATTTATTTTCGAAATTTATCAATGTATATCACATATATCCAAATTTTTCTTTTCTCAGGATGTTCATAAACACATTTTTTGTGTTTTAAAACCCTAAAACAGACATGCAATGGTCAAAACCATAGAAAAAAACATCATATTAGTGTGAAACCATAGAAAAAACATATTTGAGTCAATTTTAATGTGTAATAGTAGATGAAATGTAAATTTGATATGTGTTGTGCTTGGAATGACTCAATAAGTAGTTTTAATAGAGATCAGTGTTTTTAAAAACATTCCTTATGGGGCCAAAACTACGAAAATGAACTCGGTGTGCTATAAAACCATAGGAAAATAACTATAGATATTTTTATAAATATAGGAACTAAATCCACATCAATCTAAGTGGTGGTTTGTTTAGGATGTCCGTAAACACATTTTTTAGTGTTTTAAAACTCTAAAACATGTGTGTAACAGTTGGAACCATAGAAAATGACCTTCTATTGGTGTGAAATCATAGTAATTATATCACTGAATCATTTTTAACATGTGTGAGTAGAAAACACATCAATATAACATGCATATTATTATAAATGTCTTAATAAGAATTTTTTATAGATATCAAAGTCTTCAAAAACTTGCATTAAGGGGTCAAAACATAGAAAATGACCTAAAAGTTATGTGAAATGATTGTACAATGACCATAGATTGATCTTTGAAATTTAGAAACTAAAACTATATCAATGCGAGTATAGGTTTCCCTAGGATTTTTATAAATGAATTTTTAGTGTTTCAAAATAGTAAAACATGCATGTAATAGTCAAAATCATAAGAAAACATCCTCAGATTAGTGTGAAATCATAGGAAATCATTGTTTAATCATATGTGATGTGTAAGAGTGGACAAAATGACAATCCAGTGTACAATGTTCTCAAAATGAATCAAGAATCAATTTTAATAGATATTAAAGACTTTTAAAATATTATGTGGGGATCAAAATCAAGAATGTGATATCAGAGTTCCATGAAATCATCAAAAAAAGACCGTAGATGTATTCTGAAAATGAAAATTCACTTATGAAGTTATTTTGTTATTGTTGAAAATTTAGAAGAAAAATTTCTCATAATGAAATCACATATATGTAGTATATTTCTATTTTGATTTAATTTTTTGATATTAAATTCATGTATCAAATATATTTGGGCACACACATGCACGTAAGAAATATAATGTTTTTTATATATGAATATATATATATATATATATATATATATTTATTTATTTATACATTTATACACACACACACAAACATATATATATCTATATAAATATACATATTAGGTATATATGTGTCTAGGGTTTGGGACATCTATGTATTTTGGTCATAGGATAGTTCTTTCTAATTGTAGGTTTACGCCGAGTCCATAAAGAACGATATAGGTCAGTTGTATTATGATAATTTAGTTTGCATGGAAATCAATTAGATGAATCTCCATCTGATTTTATCTCATATGTGTATTTCACTTACAATGTTTTTGGTTTATTCACATGCTATTAGAGTTTGAAAAGATTATATTATTAACTTGTTACCTAGAAGATACACACACACATATCTATATACATATTTCTAACATTTTATTTCTTCAAATTATTACTTTTATTTTCAATGTTTTTGAATAATAAAAAATTTATTACTTAATAATGAAATATAGTTGTCTTAATTTTTCTCCCAAGGAGGTTTCTAATTGAATTATTTTTCACTTAAATAAAAGTTTTTTTAATCTCATGAAATCATGTTAGAAAAATGATAACAATTTTATTTGAGATACCATACTAGAATTTGTTTTATGTCATAAATTTTCTTGAAGTCATACATGTAGAAAAACTATCACAGCGATGCTTATTTCCACTAGAAAAAGAGCTTATAGTTTTCCTTACTTGAACATCCCAATCATGACTCAGGGCCTCCCTTAGATTCCCTTCTGTGATGAGTGCATTATTCACCATGTCTGCAAAAATGATTAGACGAAACATTTCCACCTATGACCTAATCTCATAACCAATACCATTTTAAAAATGACACACCCTGGAGATCTCATCAACTATCAAAGATGGCACAGAGCACTATAGGTTGGTGAAATGTTCAACGTAGTCCAGTAATAACAATCCCTCCTACATCAAGTGAATGAACTCATGAGTCTTATCTTCTCTCAACGTCTTATGGTACAAATGGACCAGGAACTTAATCTGAAAGTACTTCTAGGATAACTCCTCTTACTACCCTTCCTACTCCAGAATATCCCACCCATGCTTGGTTAGTCCATGAAGTATATTTTCAACAATCTTAACTCCCTATTTTTATGTGTATAAATATGATTAAGGATTTTTTAGACGGACTCAATCTAGAACTCAACTTCCTGGGGTCCTCCCTCCCTAGTGAATGTAGGAAGATACTGTATCTGGAACTCTCTTGTCAGACGAGACATCGAAGGCACAATGTGAACATTATCCCTCTAAATGGATCTCATGACACTCAGGAATCTATCGTGAAGCTGAGCATCCATCTGATCCTCATCAACTACAAGAAGCTCTAGTTCAACTTTGATAATATCATGCTGATTTCCACTCTCCTGACGCTCAACTAAAAGATGATGGAGGCATTTTCTCTTAAATACAGACACACTCCTTAGAACACTGGATATAACAAGTTCAACCTCAACAGGTGACAAAAATAGAGAACTACTTCTCTTGGTATCTCTAAACATGGATTATAAGTGTTACAACATGGAATATCAGTTAATTTATTTTATTTCTAATATATAACAAGTATCTCATATCAAATTTCAACAAGAATGTATATATAACATACAATAAATATGTCCCTATCATGAATAATGCATGTCAATATATCCCTATGTTCCTATTATGATGTATTCATACTAATCCTGTGCCAGATGGGGCCATGAGTATAAATCTAAATAACCAATAACATCATGAAATAATAACTTTACACAGCATGTGAATCACTTAGGGTGAAATAACATCAAATGCAACAATAAAATAGTATAAATAGAAACTCACCCTTGATTACTTGGATTTTTTCCTTTACATAAGTTAGCCACTCCCATGCACATGCTCATTACCAAGTCCCAACACATTCTAGTCACATTTAAATCTTTCCAAAATAGTAATGAAATAGAAAATAAAAGTGTCCTTTTATACCACTTTGTAACATCCCCTAATTTGAAACTCTCTCACATGGCCGAAACGGGTTGGTTAGAATACCTCAAGCACACCTCTGCATACCCTAGAGGCAACCAACTAGGAGTGGGGGTGTGATAAGTATAGTGTGAAAACTATACCCTGATTACATAGTTACAACACACTTTAAAGTATGCATGATAAATAATAAATAAAATATCCGAGTGTGGAAGTATTGGAAACAAAATAATACATAGGAAACCCGATAATAAAATCCAACTGAATAATCCAATAAATAATAAATTAATAATGTAATGATGTGTTTGAATGTATCTAAATTTCATAATATAAAAAATACATGCAAAAGACTAGTAGACTCAAATAAATACTCAAAAGTTCCAGATCCCAAACCCCATTTCGGCCTCGCATCCAAACTCTACCTCATCCAAAAGAAAATAATGAACAGTATGGTCCTTTCCCTTTTCAAACCTACGCCCATGTAATTTGTTCGGGTACCAAACGGCTTCTTGAATAGGGTGTGAGTATAACTTAGTAAGTTAACACCATCATGTAAAAATATAACAAGCCTGATAAGAATTGTATGCAATAATGTAATAAAGATAGTATTAATTAATTAAAAAATGAAATTAATACCATATCAAACTGCTTTGGAACCACGCCAGAATGTATCAGAGAATATCTAACAACCATGCCAATAATAACCATATAATGATGGTAAACATAACTTTACCTGACACCAAGTCAAAATGTCTCTGAGCTTGTCTCACAACCATGCCAGGCATAACCTTATAACCAAGGTATAAAATACAAAAATATTTGTCAAAACTTGTAATATACGCATTTTTAAATATAATCAGTGTCGTGCCAAGTACATAATCATTTCAGCATGTCTCTCAGGGCGAAAACTGATATATAATCATTTCAGCATGCATCTCAAAGCCAAGCCCAATATATAATAATTTCATCATGTGTCTTTGGGCTAGGATCAATAAATAAGTATTTCTACACGTGTCTCACAGAATAGCCTAATATATAAGCATTTCAACATGTGTCTCAGGTCGTAGCCCGATATATAAAAATTTCAACATGTGCTTCAGGTCCAAGCCTAGTATATAAGCATTTCAACATGTGTCTTAGGGAAGAGCTCGATATATAATAATTTTAGCATGTTCATTGAGCCAATGCCCCAAATAAGCATTACATCATTTAAATCACAACACATTTCATAGAATTAAGGATATCATAATATCACATTAACATTCTAAATGGTTAATTATGGAAATGACCATTTATCTTCCGATTACTCATTTCATTTATCATTGGATCACAGCCAATAACATTCCATTCATCTAAATAAACAATCCAAGTCACCACTACTACAAAAACGTTCTTTATGAGCGCTCAAAATGAGCTTTATCAGTGCTAAAAAGGCACTGTAATTCTTGATGATGATAAAGGGTAGTTCCCTTTATCAGCGCTAAATCAGCGCTGATAAAATAACCCTTTATCAGTGCTAAAAGAGCGATAAATGCGTGTTTTATCAGCGCTCCTTTAGTGCTGATAAACTGATCCTTTATCAGCGCTTCTTTAGAATTGATAAAGGTGTCATTTATCAGTGCTTTTTTAGCACTGATAAAAACTCCATTTATCAGCACTAAAAAAGCGCTGATAAATGCCCTGTCAGCTGGTACGAAAAAATCTACAGCAGCACACCCGAACACCAGAAAAAGAATTAAGCATCTCAATAAGCTAATTAGAGCAAGTATACCCATAAAAAATTAACACATAAAACATATTATAATTAGACCAAGTATACCCATACAACAAGTATACTCGTACACCATTAACACATAATTCATAAGTTAAATAAGTACATAAAGAATTCAATTCAGAATTTAGGGGGTTGGGGGGTTGTTCAAGGGTTTGGGGTGGCTGTCCAAGGGGGGGAAGGGGGTATCCGGGGGGATGGGGGTGTCCAGGGGGGATTTCCAGGGGGTGGGCTGGTGTCCAGGGTGTCGGGGGGGCTTTATAGGGGGTGGGGGTGTCGAGAGGGGTGGGGGTGTCTAGGGGGTGGGTTGGTGTCCAGGGGGTGGGGGCGGTCCAGGGGGTTGGTGGGGTTGACTCATACACATCACAAAGGACCCATGTATAGTTCTTATAAAATATCAACATAATCCAAATATGTTTGGTCGGATTTCCATAGGTCAGTTGTTGTTTTCACTTAAAATTGTGTCCATTTTAAACCAAAGAGAGACCCTTTGAGTGCTATCGGCCACACCATGCATCGAATTGAGGCGGGGATAACTCATACATGTCACAAAGGACCTTTTTATCATTCTCCTAAAATATCAACACAATCCGTATGTGTTTGGTCAGATTTATGTAGGTTAGTTGTTGTTTTCACTTAAAAGTGTGCTCATTTGAAACAAAAGAGACACCCTTCGAGTGGTACCGGCCACACCGTGCCTCGGAATGTGGCAGGGTTGACTCATACACATCAAAAAGGACCCATGGATCATTCTTATAAAAGATCAAGACAATATTAATGAGTTTGGTTGGATTTCTGTAGGTCAGTTGTTATTTTCACTTAAAATTGTGTCCATTTTAAACCAAAGAGAGACCCTTTGAGTGATACCGGCCACACTGTGCCTCAGATTGAGGCAGGTATGACTCATACACATCAAAAAGGACCTTTGGATCATTCTCCTAAAGGATCAATACAATCTGAATGTGTTTAGTGTGATTTCTGTAGGTCAGTTGTTGTTTTCACTTAAAATTGTGTCCATTTTAACAAAAAGAGAGACCCTTTGAGTGGTACCGGCCACACCGTGCCTCGTATTGAGGTAGGGATGAATATTACACATCAAAAAGGACCCATGGATCATTCTTATAAAAGATTAGAACAATACGAATCCATTTGGTCAGATTTCCGTAGGTCAATTGTTGTTTTCACTTAAAATTGTGTCCATTTTAAACCAAAGAGAGACCCTTTGAGTGCTAAAGGCCACATAGTGCCTTAGATTGAGGCAGATATGACTCATACACATCAAAAAGGACCCTTGGATCGTTCTCCTAATGGATCAACACAATCCTAATGCGTTTGGTCAGATTTCCGTAGGTCAGTTGTTGTTTTCACTTAAAATTGTGTCCATTTTAAACAAAAGAGAGACCCTTTGAGTAGTACCGGACACACCATGACTTGTATAGATGTGGGGATGAATCGTACCCATCAAAAAGGACCCATTTACTTTTCTTATAAAAGATCAAGATAATATGAATGCGTTCGGTCGTATTTTCATAGGTCAGTTGTTGTTTTCAATTAAAATTGTGTCCATTTTAAACAAAAGAGAGACCCTTTGAGTGATAGCGGTCACACCGTGCCTCAGATTGAGGTGAGTATGACTCTTACACATCAAAAAGTAACCTTGGATCATTATCCTAAAGGATCAACACAATCTGAATGCGTTTAGTCGAATTTCCATAATCCAGATGTTGTTTTCACTTACAATTGTGTCCATTTTAAACAAAATAGAGACCCTTTGAGTGGTACCCGCCACACCGTCCCTCATATTGAGGCAGGGTTGACTCTTACAGATCATAAAGGACCCTTGTATCGTTATTATAAAATATCAAGGAAATCCTAATGCGTTTGGTTGGATTTTCATAGGTCAGTTGTTGTTTTCAATTAAAATTTTGTCCATTTTAAATAAAAGAGAGACCCTTTGAGTGATAGCGGTCACACCATGCCTCAGATTGAGGCGGTGTTGACTCGTACACATCACAAAGGACCCGTGGATAATATCCTAAAGGATCAACACAATCTGAATGTGTTTGTTTGGATTTCTGTAGGTCGGTTATTGTTTTCACTTAAAATTGTGTCTATTTTAAACAAAATAGAGACCCTTTGAGTTATACCGGCCACACTGTGACTCAGATTGAGGCAAGGTTGAATCTTACACGTCACAAAGGAACCATGGAGCATTCTCCTAAAGTATCAACACAATATGAATTCTTTTGGTCAGATTTCCGTAGGTCAGTTGTTGTTCTCACTTAAAATTGTGGCCATTTTAAACAAAATAGAGACCCTTTGAGTGATACCGGCCACACCGTGCCTCATATGGAGGCAATATTGACTCATACACATCACCAAGGACCCTTGGATCGTTCTTAAAAATGATCAAAGCAATTTGAATGCGTTTGGTCAGATTTCCATAGGTCAGTTGTTGTTTTCAATTAAAATGGTGTCCATTTTAAACAAAAGAGAGACCCTTTGAGTGCTACCGGCCACACCATGCCTCATATTGAGGTGGGGATGACTCGTACATGTCACAAAGGACCCATGGATCGTTATCATAAAGGATCAACACAATCCTAACGGGTTTGGTCATATTTCCGTTGGTCACTTGTTGTTTTCACTTAAAATTGTGTCCATTTTAAACAAAAGAGAGACCCTTTGAGTGGTACCGGCCACACCGTGCCTTGGATTGAGGCGAGGTTGACTCGTACACATAAAAAAGGACCCATGGATCGTTATTATGAAATATCAAGACAATATGAATGTGTTTGGTTGGATTTCCATAGGTTAGTTGTCGTTTTCAATTAAAATTGTGTCCATTTTAAACCAAAGAGAGACCCTTTGAGTGATAGCGGTCACACCATGCCTTTGATCGAGGTGGGGATGACTCGTACATGTCACAAATGACTTGTGGATCGTTCTCCTAAAGTATCAACATAATCCGAATGTGTTTGGTCAGATTTTCTAACGTCAGTTGTTGTTTTCACTTAAAATTGTGTCCATTTTAAACAAAAGAGAGACCATTTGAGTGGTTCAACATTCTTGCATGTTTCTTGTGCATATCATCTGTTAAAATAGGAAAATGACTCATTGGATAAAGGATGTTTTATTTAATAACAATTACAATTTTCCTACGAACATTTACATACAACAATGTTTCATCTTTTGATCACCTTAACCCCTCTCAAAAATGACCACCAATTGTACATGTCCCCAAGTCAGATCTTCATTGTATTTGTGTACAATCTTCCATCAGATATGCAGAAAACTCATTTCTGAACACATATATATCGTCTTGTGAGTATGAGGTTTTTTGGAAGTTAGAGTAGTACTGCAAAATATAAAAATAAATAATTAATAAATAAATTAAACGAACTAGTAGTTGTTTTTGAAAATACCTCTTTAGGGATGCTAGTTTGTTGATGGAGAATGGTCTCTTTCATAAATTTACAAACATAATAACTGCGATCATTATCGTTTGTTTGTTCTGGACACTGCAAAAAAATTGATCATTAGGAGAATAAGTAACTTGTGTTGAGATGTGTTTGGATAGTGAAATTTTATTATATATACCTTGATATTTGTCCAGACGTAGTACTTTCTCGCCTCCTTATGCTTAGCCCCTGTCCTCATTCCTTTTTTTAGACGATAATGATACACCACCCTATCATAACAGAATCCTCAGTAAAAGATAATATAAATTATATTACTTGATGTTTAGACCTAAAACGTAACCAGGGTGGCAAGTTATCTGGTTGTTTTGGTCCTGATATAAGCATAGATAACATGATGAATTTCCTCTTCGTGCATAACCAGGGTGGAAATTTATAATTTACCAATATAACAGGCCATGTACTATGAGTGCTGGTTTGAAAACCAAAAGGATTCACTCCATCTATAGACAATGCAAGATGAAGGTTTCTCGGCTCTTTTCCAAATTCAGGATACTCATGATCAATTTTCTTCCATTGAGTAGAGTCGGCTGGATGACGTAATTTCTCATCTTTATTTCTTTTATCTATATGCCACGACAATTGTCTTGCAATTTCTTCACTTCCATATAGACGCTTAAACCTTGGAATGATTGAAAAGTACCGTACAACTTTCGTAGGATTGGATTTATCTTTCTTATATCGAGAAGCACCACACTTTGGGCAGTCTGTAAGTGATTTGTTCTCCTTGTGAAATAATATACAGTCTTTCAGACATGCATGTATTCTTTCAGAAATCATACCCTTCGAGCGTAACATTCGTTTAGCTTCATATGCCCGGATTGGGAGCTCATTATCTTCCGGGAGCATATCATTCAAGAGAGAAATTAGTTCCATAAAACTGACATCACTCCATCCGTTTCCTACTTTCAATTTATACAACTTCAGTACAGCTGAAAATGTTGTATACTTAGTGCAACCAGAATACAATGGCGTCTTTGCACAACTCTTTAACTTCTCAAATAATTTTGGGCAATCACAAAGTTCATCTTAAATTGTATTTTTCATTTCCTCAATACAATATTCATCAGCATTGACATCTGTAATCACATCCTCCATACGATCTTCTTCATTATCCATATTTGTATTCATATCTAATGATCCATAAAATGTAGTTTTATCCCATCCAATAGCTACATTCACTTTTTCTCTGTGTTTATTCCAACATTTATAACTCCGATATATTCTGTGACATATCAAATGTTCTTCCAACTCCCCTGGAGTAATTAGTCTAGAATAACAACAATGTAAACACAGATAAAGGATTTGAGAAGGATCCTTTGCATGATCCTTTGCAAACTTTATGAACTCTTTCACTCCTTTCTCGTACTCTATTATCAAACGATTAGATTCAATCCAATCTTTATTCATCTTCATCCTATTTTAATCTCAAATATTAGTATTTATGGTTCAATTACACAAAACAAGACTTCCAAATACAGTAGAAGAGAACCACTTCCTTATAAAAATAGAGAATAATAGAGCCTAACCATTAGTATTTATTCATCTTCCTTAAATATAATTACTTTAGATTCATTATAGTTTCCTCAAATCACCCCATACCAAACACAAGAATAGTCAAGAATGATACATCTACCACTCCTAGGTCTCTTCCCTACATTCAATATCATCATGCCTAAATACCCATATATCCACACATACACATGTCACAAACACATAAAAACCATATCCACATCAGAACCAAAGTACCAATATAGATTTCAATCAGGTTACTCGACTCAAGTGGTGGTGTGTAAGAAATAATAAGAAAATATAATAAGTATATAGTCACACATAAATCTCAAACTGGTGTTAATAATCCAATAAACCCAAGGTATCATTCCATCTATCGGAATACTCTGAAGGAGCCCATATGCGACAGTAGTCCCAGGTGGTGAAGGTTCCTGAGGAAAGGGAGAACACGCACCTATAGGGGTTCGAGGTCAGGTCACTGAGGTTAAAGGTGTCCCGATAATCCTACAAGGGTTAATTCCATATTTCACAAACCATGTCCTGGTACCCAAGGATGTTAACCCACTGTTGGTGGAAGTGAAACTGTTCCTGATGATCATGCCAAGAAGAAATGGAAACCAAGTGGGGGGAGTGAATCAAAATACCTCAAGCAAGATGAAAAAATATGGTATTTGAGAATAGTTTAGTGGATTTAATGTTGTCTAGAAACCGATCCAATAGACTACACAAGCGGTGATGGCCCCTGCAGTTGTTGCACCAGGTGAAACTGTCACCTGAGAAGCTGAGATCAATGAGGCCCTTCCCAGCCATGAACTGAACAAACTCCATGATGGACTTACTCTGGAATGGGATTCTACCTTTCCTTTCCTTTGGGTTTAAAATGATATTAAAGTCACCCCCAACAAACAATGGATGGTGGCCGGGATCGAAGGTATTTTGTTCACTCCATAGAGATTCCCTTTAAAGAGGGTCATAGCTTCCAAAAACAAAAGTCATAAGGAAGGAGGTGTCACCGTTGGACACCTTGGTAGTGATGAATTGATTGCAATCTTTAACAGTCTCAACAACATATTTATTGTGCCAAAATACCCATTTGTGTCTGTTGGAGGGGTCAGAGTGTAGAAATCCATGCAACTTAATCTTCCAGGATAATTCTATGATTATTATAGGATTTTTTTGTGTTATTTGACAACAACAACAATGAAATTATGATTTTTGATTTCTATAGTGAGGAAGTCCAATTTAACATGGGAACTAAGACCATGAGCATTATGTATGAAGATAATAATGATGGGTAGGATAGGGCTCTAGCATTGGATCTAGTGCTAGTAGCCTTATTGAAGTGGGAGGATGATCTCTCATTGAGGTCCCTTGATTTTGAACATGTTCATAATCCCTTTTGGTTGGTAAGCTTCATATGAGTGGGAGATGAGGATCCAAAGGGGAAGGGGAGGGATGGGTAATGAAACTTGGGGGCTGGTGAGGGATTTCTCTATGGATCAATAAGTATTTGGATCTGGATGACAGGCTGAGAGCCAAGGGAGACATAACAAACACTACTACGAAGGGGCCTAGCCACTAAAGAGAAGTAGTCACTAACCTCAGCGAGGGAGAAGGACAGAGATGGAGGTAGGGGTGTCAAGGCTAGAAAGCTTGGTGGTTTGGGCATTATGCCATACAAGTGCACTGCCAGACAAAGTCACTTAGATAGCATGAAGGAAAGAAGGGGGGAACCCCTCAAAGAAAATAGGGTTCAAGCATTGGATGACCTAGAAATGCATCAGAACCAGGTGGTGTTGTCCTTAAATAAAAAGGTTATCCTCCATTCCTTACGTTATGGTGACATGGTGTTGGATCTAAGGGAATCGATGATACCCAAGAGGAATCTAGTGAAACTGGAATCCAAGTGTGAAGGACCTTAAATTTTTCATAAACATCACTCTGATAGTGTAAACTCATTGATCACCATTGATGATGAGCATATCAATCTTTCCACCAATACTAGGTTTCTCAAGAGATATTTTACATGAATAAACCATCCCTTTAGTATGAGATATATGGATTTGAACTAAAAATCCAATATCCTTGTTATATGTTGTCTCGTGTGGTGTTGAGCCGCCACAAGCCCCTTCTCACATCAGGTCGTTATTCTTGCATGTCACGCCAAAAATTCTGGGACACACCCCCCTTTGGTCCATGAATCATGAACTTAAACCTTTTTCATCGTCTACCCATATTTCACATGGTGTAGGGACTCTATGAATGGAAAATTCACTTCACCCTCACTATATGTTCTAGTTGCATGATATGAAACTGTGTGACATTATGGTAAAATATATTCAACCTTAAAATAAATTATCATAATCCTAATCACAAGATATTAAAATGTGTGTCCAATGTTCTCATTGCGTGAAGTTAAAAAACATGGTTCATGTCCCTATTGTATGATATAAAACATTGAAATGAATTTATCCTTCAACCGAGAGGGCTCCCTCTTTCTGATGTCAATCACTTACCGCACCATGTTGAAGAATTAAATAAAGATTGATTACCATTTAATATCATGGGATATCAAGAGACTGGAAAATTATATATCATTGGCTCAGCTCACTCATTGAACTACCTCAACAGTTTGGCCAAACCATTGGTATAGGTCCATTATAGAGACCCTATACCAACAGTTTGGCCAAACCATTGGTATAGGTCCAAATTAGTGAACTATACCAACGGTTTGCCCAAAACCATTGGTATAGATCATATTTTTAGTAGTGAACATTCCATTCATCTAAATAAACAATCCAAGCCATGGTGATTTTATATCAATAAATCACCCAAGTACCATGTAATACTAAACACACATCAAGCCATTAAACAATTCCATTATAGAAAAGGGTTCACTCACCTGACCAGTACCCACAAGACAGGTAAAATCCAATCATATCCAACGGTACTCTAAGGAAAAATCCAGTGCATCATCTAATTAATTGAGGAACACCCTGGGTTGGCGCAATAGAAATATTTCACATACGTAACAAATATCAAACTATAGGGTTAATTTTAGACACCCTAACTTTAATCGATGATCAACCAATGCTTACAATAGCATTCTCCAACAAGAACGAAGGCACATATAATTTCAAGAAGGTTTCTAGATCACAACTGATCATGATCAAAACCAACAACGCACACGGTCAAAGGATTAAACAACAAAGATCATAGAATGACGGAAGAGAAGAGAGAAATTGAAGCAAAATCACTTAACTGGGATCAGATGCATTATTGAGACATCCAGAAGAGAGTTAAGGATTAAAAAATCACCTAGAAGTTCACCCTATGTCAAGAGGAAGAAGATAAATGTGAGATGAAATAAAAATCAACCGCACAAGACCCATTAAAATAGCAGTTTGGCGAATTACACAACATGTAATATAATTATATGTCATGTAATTTTGGGTATTAAATTACAAAAATTAGAACAAGTTGTGGAGCTTAATTCTGATGTGTTTATGAGAATATCGGGTTTTGGATGGAATAGTATATTCTGGACAAACTAGGATTCCACCTCATAAGGATTTTTTTTTAAAAATAATGAAAATATTTTTTTATTTTAAAATAATCCTGGTTGATATTGAGTTAGTTTTGAACCGTGGAAAAATATTTTGGGCGGTAGTTTGTCTAATAATAGGAGAAACGAATAAAAAATAAAATATCAAGGCAGCGGGTAGACTAAAACGTCATGACTTGTCTTTAGTTAAAAAAGGTGGTATGCGTTTTGAGATAGAAGCAAAAAAAGACAGAATGTTTTTGGGTGGCTTCCTGCTCGGCCGCCACCCGAGCTCGTCGGACACCTCCCCTGCCCGTGGGATCCTCCACCAGCGGACCTCTCCAGCCGCCCTTCCCGTCTAGAGGGTCCCTCGAGCATGACCGGCCCGCCACCCTCCGTTCTGATAGCACAACAACCAGGGACCACATGCATGTCCATCGCGCGAAGCCCTGCTGTGACCTCGAGCAGCTGCATCCTTCCAGCTCTTACCTCCTCCTTGGAGTGAGCCCCACCTCCACCTCACCGCGAACCCCAGATCACCGCAGTTGTGGAGATGATGATCTCCTGGCCACACTTGCCTCACACCGCCCCTGCGACTCCACCACAGCTTCACCGACCTTCATAGTCCCCTGTTCGCTCATCACCGCCCGCCGCCCTAGATTTGGCATGACCAGGAATCAGGATCCTAAACACCGCACCCTGGCCGAAGGAACTCCCAACGACCCATCTCGTGGCTAGTTTTAACGGGACCACTGCCCTCCCTCGCACTGCACCGCTCATCCCGATGTGACCTCCAGCAGCTCTTACCTCATCGTGTTTTATATTTATTATAATATAATTGTTGTAATGCTATTAATAAAAATGTATTGATAATATCAAAATTAAAATTGAAAAAATGTCCAACAAGCCGTTGGATACTCTGTTGCCAAAAACCAGCTGGGGGTTTTGTGTCTTCCATCAAAGTCGGAGTGCATCCTCAAAATATAGGCGATTTATCGTCTCCAGTTCCCAAAATATAGCCTGGCCGCGTTCGGTATTACCTGCCACGCCATTGTCCAAGGAAATACGAACCGCATGCCCTGCCCGGTAAAACCCCAACGCCCCCAGCCCCGTTTATAAATGGAGGCCTGCCAAAGCTCCGACCACCACATTCTCAATCTCAGGCGGAGGACATGGCAGGCAAAAGCAGCACAACCGTTGCCGCCATTGCCGCAGCCTTCATGCTGGCCCTCCTCCATGTCACGGCCGAGGGAGGTATTGTCCCGGCAAGGAAAACCCAGCTGAAGAGGTGGTTCCGGGGGGAGGTGGCCAGCGGCGGCAGCATGGACCCCGCGCTGAAGGCCGCCCAGGCCTCCCCCGCCATCATCAGGGTTAACCCCGGAGTGGGCGGCTGCTTCAACACCATAACCGACGCCGTGAACAGCATACCTTCTGAAAACAACCGACGCGTGATGGTGTGGATTGCGGGCGGCGTGTATCGGGAGAAGCTAACCATCGACCGCTCCAAACCATTTGTGACGCTGCTGGGGAGCCCGGGGTCCAACGTCACGCTGGTGGCCGACGGGGACGCCTCCGAGTACGGCACGGTGGACAGCGCGACCTTGATCGTGGCCTCCGATTACTTCATGGCGGTCAATATCAACATCAAGGTATACAGAAAAAACACCAAATGTGCACGCATCCACACATGGTTATAATATTTGGCGATTTGCAATTATAGAATTCCTCGCCTCTCCCCGGGGAAACTGAAGGGCAACAGGCGGTGGCGTTGAGGATCAGTGGGGACAAGGCGGCCTTCTACGGATGCCGTATCTCCTCGTATCAGGATACCCTCTGCGACGACAAAGGCAGGCATTTATTCAAGAACTGTTACATCGAAGGCACCGTAGATTTTATCTTCGGCAGTGGGAAATCTCTTTACCTGGTATATTTATACGTACATCAATTTGCACGCGTGTTTATGTATTATGCACTGCACGTCTGACAACAAGTGTCTGTGTGGGAAGAACTCGGAGCTGTACGTGATGGATCCGGGGGTGATAACTGCACATGCAAGGGAGGCGGATGGGGTGGACACTGGGTTCTCATTTGTGCACTGTACCGTTGTCGGTACCGCCACCAATGCGACCTTGGGGCGGGCCTGGATGTCTCGCCCCATTACCGTCTTTGCCTACACTCAAATGAGCAACGTCATCGGTCCCCAAGGCTGGTCCGACAACTCCCACCCCGAACGCCACCGGTATTTCATCCACCCCTCTCCATCTTTTTAACTAGTTGCATGTTCAAACCACATTATCATTTCCAAAATTTTATTTCCTCAGCACCGTATTCTATGGAGAATACAAGAATTATGGCGTTGGAGCTGACACCTCAAACAGAGCTGGTTTCACAAAGGTGCTCAGTGATGCGCAGGTTCAACCCTTCATCAGTCTTGATTACATTGATGGGGCAAAGTGGGTGTTGCTGCCGCCGCAGATCTGAAAAAACAAATAAATTCATTGAATATTTTCATTAACTCACACCACACTGTTATTCAAATTGTTACTGAATATACATTTGAGCAACAAGCATGTGGATTATATATGACCATTTCTTTGTCTTGTTGTTTTCATTCTTGAATATCGTTTCTCTCCTCTCCTCCAATCATATTATTAACTCTTTTCCTAATGCATATATTTCGACCAAAAAATGTGTGTAATGAACAAAACCATAGATAGTGACATTATATTGGTGTTAAATCACATGAAAACCATTTTTGAATCTTTTATGATGTGTATGAGTAGAATATATGTCAATACGACATGTCGTGTACTCAAAATTTCAAAATATGGATTTTTTATGATACATAAGTTTTTAAAAATGTTTGGCAGGGGTCAAAATAAGAAAAACCCTCAAATTTCCATGAAATCATATGAAAATGATCGTATATTGACTTTTGAAATTTAGGAATTGATTCCACATCAAACTGAGTGGCTGTTTTCTCAAAATGTCGGTAAACACATTTTTAGTGTTGAAAATATTTAAAACATCTGTGTAATGGTAGAAAAAAATCGGAAATTACCTTGGATTGACATGAAATCATATAAAACCGCCATTCGATCATTTTTATTGTGTAACAGTATAAGGCACATCAATATGGCATGCAGTGTGATCAGAATGTCTCTATAAGCGGTTTTAATAGATATCAATGTCTTGAAAATCATTCCTTAGGGGTTCAAAACCATGAAAATGATCTTAGAGTGCCATGAAATCATATGAAAACTAAAATAGATTTATTTTAGAAATATAGGAACGGTTTCCACATCATTCCGAGTGACGATTTTATCAGGATGCCCATAAACACATTTTTAGTGTTTCAAAACTCTAAATCATGCGTGTAATGGTCAAAACCATAGAAAATGACCCGGATTGACGTGAAATCATTGGAAAGACTTTTTTGAAACATTTTTTTGTTTACTAGTAGATGTCGTGCCAATATGATGTTCGTTGTGCTCAAAATATCCAAATAGGGGTTTTTTAATGATATAAAATTCCTTAAAACATGCATCTTGGGTCAAAATCAAAGAAATGAACTCGAAGTACCATGGAATCATAAGAAAATGGCCATAGATTGACTTCTAAAATATAAGAATTGATTCCACATCAATCCGCGTGGCAGTTTTCTCATGATGTTAATAAATGCAGTGTTAGTGTTTTAAAACACTAAAACATGCATGTAACAATCAAGGCCATAGAAAACAACCTCAAATTTGTGTGAAATCATACGGAACCCATCATTGAATTATTTTTTACATGAAAAAGAAGGTAACATGTTAACATGAAAAGCAGCGTGCTTCAAATATCTTCTTATGCAATTTTAATAGGTATCACAATCTTTAAAAACATGTGTCGTGGGGTCAAAAAGAAGAAAATGAAATCAGAGTGTTGTGAAATCAAAGGATAGCATTTGTAGATTTATTTTTGAAATGTAGGAACCTGTGTCACTCCAATACAAGTTTGGATTTTCTTAGGATGTTCGTAAACACGTTTTTAGTGTTTTAAAACTCTAATACAAGCATGTAATAGTCAAAACCATAGAAAACAACCTCATATTGTTGTGAAATCATAGAAAAATAATCTCCGAGTCATTTTTAATGTTTAAGAATAGATAAAATGTCAATTCAATATGTGGTGTTCTTGGAATGACTCAATAATAACTTTAAATATATATCAATGTTTTTAAAAACATTCATTATGGGGTCAAAACAAAGAAAATGGGATCAAAGTGCAGTTAAATCATAGGAAACAAACCATAGATTTTTTTAAAAAAATATAGGAACTAACACCACGTCAATCTGAGAGAATTTTGGTTTATGATTTCTGTAAAAATTGTTTTACTATTTTAAAACTCAACAGCATGTGTATGACGGTTAAAACCATATAAAACAACCTCAGATTGGTGTGAATTCATAGTAAAACTATCATTGAATCATTTTTAACATGTGTGAGTAGATAACACATTAATCTAACATGAATTGTACTCTAAATGACTCACCAAGGAGTTTTAATCGATATCAACGTCCTCAAAAACATGCATCAATGGTTCAAAATAAAGAAAATGACCTCAGAGTTCCATTAAATGATAGGAAAACGACCATAGATTGATTTTTGAAATTAGAAACTAACACCAAATCAATATGAGTAAAGGTTTTCTCAAGATGTTCATAAACACATTTTTAGTGTTTTAAAACACTAAAACAAGCATGTAATATTCAAAACCATATATAGAGCTCTCGTATTGGTGGGAAATCATAGAAAACTACTGTTTAATCATTTGTTATGTGAAAGAGTGGAAAAAAATGATAAACTGGAGTGTATTCTTCTCTGAATGACTCAATAAGTAGTTTTAATAAATATTAAAGTCTTTAAAAATATGCCATATGTGGGGTAAAAACCAATAAAATGGTCTCATAGTTCCATCAAATCATCGAAAAATGATCGTAGATGTATTTTAAAAATGAAAATGTAATTATGAAGTTAATGTGTTGTTTTTGAATATTAAGAAGAAACATTTCCCATAATAAAATCACATATATGTACTGTATTTATATTTCAATTTAATTTTTTGATACTATATGCATGCATAAAATATATATGGGAACACACATGCACTTATGAAATATAATTTTTTATATAAATATATATATATGTATATATGTATACACACGCACACACACAAATATCTATATAAATATACTTATTTGGCATATATGTGTCTTGGGTTTGGAAAAACTGTGTATTTTGGTCCTAGGCCAGTTCGTTCGGATTGTATGTTTATGTTGAGTCCACACAGATCGGTATAGTTCAGCTTTATTCTAAAAATTGAGTGTGCATGTAAATCAATTGGTCAAATCTCCATCTTATTTTCTCTCATATGTGTATTATACTATCCATTAATTTGGATTTCTGCACATAGAATTAGAGTGTGAAAATACTATATTATTAACTTGTTACCTAGAGTATACAAAAACATATATCTATATACATATTATTAATGGGTGTTTTCTTCATATTATTAATATGATTTCAAAAGTGTTTGGATACTCAAAAATTTACTACATAATAATGAAATGCAATTCTCTTAAATTTTCACTCAAAGAGGATTCTGTTAGAGTTTTTTATCACACAAAATATTAATTAATTCAATGTGAATAGAATTGGATTTATTGAAAATAGATTTATAATGTAATTAAAAATGGTGTTTTTATTGGATAATGAGTGTGAAAACAGTGGGTTTTAAAGAATGAAAAGAAAATGAAAGAGTGGAGAGAGTTTAAAAGAGAATAATTTATATTTTGAGGTAAGTAAGAACTATATTTAGAGCACTGGCCCTAAACATGTTCAATATATTCAAACATTCCCAAAATAAATCACACATAGACTCAAATATTAATACTTTGTTTACATATCAATGTATATAGACATTATATGAAAACCATATGTGTATTTATTTTTTTATTTATAAAAAAATAATATTATTGAACCTTATTGGATGGATATGAATTGAAAATTATAATCATATAACAAAAGAGTATGGGGATGGAGTTGAAGACTTCATAAAGTTTTCAATAGGGAATTCATATGACCCTTCTCAAATATATGAAGTGTATGCATTGTTTTTTTTTTCATGATGAATTCATCTAAAAGAGGTGGAAGAACCTTCAATTTTTCATAGAATGTATTGAAGATATAAATTTTGGACTAAACATGTGGAAAATATTAATGCACATACTGACTGGGATGATACTTCCATTTATGGATTATTTCATAAGAAAACTAGTGTAAATGATAATGAAAATTGTATGGAATAATTTGATATGATAATTGAAGATGGAATTTTTTATTGTCCTAATTTGTTTCAGAAGTTATATAACTATGAAGAGATTCCAATATATACAATTTTTCCAAAATAGAAAACATTGTCAACTATATTGGAGATATATAATTTTAAATATTGTAGTGGATAAAGAAACATCGGTTTTAAAAAACCACATGGTCTCCTGAATGATAAGTTACTAGAAGAAAATGAGTTTCCTTGTCAAATATATGACACTAAGAATTTTTTTACATTTAATGGGTATGGTCTCTAAAAATATATATTCCATTCCACATTCCAAATGATTGTATGTTGTTTTACAAGAACCATAAATCACGTAAAAAATTCCCTTAGTGTGGCATGAATTGATACAAGAAAGATTAAACAAGTCCTTAAATTTTTTTGGTACTTCTATATAATTAAAAAGTTTAGTAGACTATATGGATGTCAGGAAACCACTAGATAGTTGACATGACATGCAAACACAATAATTGAATATGAGAGACAATTTCTCCCAGTAGACTCTCCTTAGTGGAAGAAATTTGTTTATGCATATCCTAAATTTGGAAATGAGATGAAAAGGTTATGTCTTGCATTGTTTATATATGGAATAAATCATTTTGGTGTAAAAATTAGTACTCTCAGTTTATAGACTATTATGTTGGTAAATTATAACTTTCCATTGTGGTTATGAATGAAGTGAAAATAAATTATGTTGTCTATTCTTATATCTATACCAAAACAACCCAATAATGATATTGATTTCTATTTGGATCCACGGATTAATGATCTAAAATTGATGTTCGGTACATTTTTTATATTGTATGATACTTATAGAAGTGAAACGTTTTCATTGAGAGCCATGCTGAATGGAACATTAAATGAATTTTGAGCTTATGAATATTTTTTTGGCTATAAAATTGAATGAATGTGGGGGTGTCCCATTTGTGAAGATGGTACACACTCAGTTAGGTTGCAAAATTCCACAAAGACTATGTTTTTATGAAATCAATTTATTTTATCCCCATGACATAAATAACGATCCTGGAAAACATTATTTGATGGAAATACAGAACAAGGTAAAACACCACCTCCACTAATAGGTGATCAACTATTCGATAATGTAAAATATATTGACACTAATTTTGATAAACCTTTATTTGAAAAATTTTATGAAATCAGGTTGGAAAAAAGATATCATTTTAATATGAATTATGTTACTGGAATTTTTTTTATGTCAGAAACATTCGTAATTTCATACACATAGGAAAAAAATGTATGTGATAGTCTTATTATAATGTTACTGAATATACCATATAAAAAATATGGAATTAAGGATTGGTTGGATATGATGGACATGGGGATAAAGGAAGATTTAACATTGGTTAAGGGTTAAGAAAAACTTTTCTTCCTCCATCAGCTTACACTCTATCATGATAAAATAATTATCAATTTTTTAACATCCTTAATGGTGTAAAATTTATAGAGGGATATTCCTAATATATCAATAATTCTATGTTAATGCCTATTTTGAAGTTATAGGGTCTACAATCCCACGAAAATTATGTTTTGATGTAAGATTTAAAGCATGTATCTTTATGTTGAATTCTATATCAATCTTAGAGGTGATTTGATCTTGATGCCTGTAAATGAATTTTGAGTGTTTCAAAACTCAAAAAAATGCATGTAATGGTAAAAAAAACCTATCAAATAACCTTATATTGAAAAAAAAAATCATCAGAAAACTATTTTTGAATCATTTGTGACAAGTAAGAGGAGACTTCACATCAATTTGATGTGCAATGTGCTCGAAACAACTCAATAAATAGTCTTCATTGATAACAAAATCTTTAAAAACATGTGTTAAGGGGTCAAAACCAAGAAAAAAAACTGATAGTTTTCTGAAATCATAGGACAATGACTTTAGATTGATTTTTGAAATATAGGAACTGACTCCACATCAATCTTAGTGGCAGTTTTTTTTCAGGATATCCATAAACACTTTTTTAGTGTTTTAAAACTCTAACACATGTGTGTAATGCTCCAAACCTTATAAAATAAACTTTTATTAGTTTGAAATCATAGGAAAATCATTTTTGAATCATTTGTGATGTGTAAGAGTAGAAGTAAAGTTAGTTCAAAGGGTGATGTGATCAGAATGACTTAATAATAAGTTTTAATAGATATAAAAGTCTTTTAAAAACATTCTTTAAGTGGTAAAAACTAAGAAAAAAACTCACAACACCGTGAAATCATAGTTTATTGATTGTAGATTTATTTTTTGAAATATAGGTGTAAAGACCCAGAAATTTCAAGGAATTTTTTTTCTAAATTATTTGGAATTTTACGAGTCTGTGGCTTTTGACGACACCTGATTCCGAGGCACAGTGTGCCCGGAATCAATTTCTGAAGTTTAGCTCGGGTACATTCAGTAAACGAATGAGCGAGTTTTTCTATATTTTGAACCAGTGCCCGGAATTGAAATCTGAGGGCACCGATGAACTCGCAACACCGATAATTGTTTAAGGGGACCTTTACCGTAGTTGCGTTTTAAGCGGGTTAAGAATTAATATTTGGGGAATTAGTTTAAAATAAATAAAATTGTTAGAACAATTTTATTTTATAACTTTGAAACTTAATCCCTCCCATGGGAAGTTGTTGGTGGGTCCCACAACCATCCAACTTCCCATGTGTGGATATTTAAAACGTGGGGCCCACACGAGCCCTAACCTTTCACCTTCCCCTAAACTTCTTAAATCCCCCATTAAACGCCATTGTTTAATGTTGACAACTCTCCCATTTATGAGATCTTTCACCTCCTCTCCCTCTCATTAATTAATTGCCAACACATTTAATTAATGAAGTGGTTTGAATGTTGAAATGGCATGACTTATCTATTAAAATTGGGGAGCCTTCACTTAATTTTGGCTTGGAAATTTTTTGGTGGGAAACCTCTGGAGAAATTAAAAGAAGGCTTTAAACCTCCGACGATGAACGGTTCTCCAAAAGCGGGTCTTCCAAGATCTTAGACGAAGAACAATCCATCAATGGAGATCAGATTCTGGAGAGTATCCGATGCTCATGCTCGGATATGAAGTGAGAGGCGGATGCAATGATCGACGTCAACTCCATTCTTCCACGACGTCGGACCACCGCGACGTTCGTCTTCCGTGGTTTGATGGCGTGCGACGCCTTTGCGAGGTAGGGGTTATGTTCAATTTTAAAAGATTAAAATTCTGCCTCGATTCATCGTTGTTTTTATTCCATTGTCTCGGCCTATTGCTATCGCTTAACGTGGAGGGCGCGGGCCGAACGAACATGGCCCAACAACCCTCTGCTAGAACATGATCTTCTAGAATCGACGATCGGAGTCCGAACATGGAAGAGACTGGCGGCGCAAGGGCCGCTGTCGCACCCTCAAAGAAAAGTCGCGGCCATGCGGGCTGTGGCGGAGAAAGCACGATGCCGTCACGCCATGCCGGGGATGCGGGGCCACGGACAGCGCAGGCCACGGCAGAGGAAGCGGGCACCGTCGTGCAGACTGTGTAGAGGGAACTGCGGCCCGCTTTGTGGGCCGCTTCGGTGGAAGGACTGGCGGGCCCATCGGCCGGCCGGGTGGAGCAAAGCCGCGACGCCAGGAGGGCGCCGCGCTGGAAGACCCGCGGCCCGCTCGTGTGGGCCGCTTGCGCCAGAAGGCCGGCCGGTTTTGGGAAGGCAGCACCTCTTGGCACCGCCGGTTCGGACAGCCGGGGGGGGGGGGGGCTTGGAGTGCTCGGCCGGGTGTCCGAGCCAGTGAGGCCGCGCGCCCAGCCGAGTCGCGCCGGGCCACGCCGGGCCGGGCCGGTCCGCACCCCGACGGGCCGCGCCCCTTGGGCCAGGCCGCGCGACTCACCGGGCTGGTCCGACCCCCTTGCCGGGACGGACCCGCCAAAACCAAGACGACCTAACTCGTCATCCTATTGGGCCTAACAGACCGGGCCCTTTTTCACTTAAATCTGAATTTCATAAAGATCGCACGTCCGATCGACGTGCTGTTTGTGCAACTAGGACCCTTGGGACTAGGCGGTCATTTTGCGTTACTCTTAGTGATTTTTGGACGAATTTGGAAAATGGTCGGGTTTGGAACGAGCGTAATTCCAACTAGGCCCTCGGAGTGGAAACACTTATAACTTAAGGATCGGGCGTCTGATTGACGTGCTGTCGACTATGTTGGATTCCTATTGATGAGAAGGTTCTTTTGGAATACTTCACCCGAGGTTTGGATATAGTTGGAGTGTGGAGGGGTTGGATTATACTCGAAATCCAACCAGGCCCCTGGAATCGAAATCCTAATAACTCACAGACCGGGCGTTCGTTTGACGCGTCGTCTGTTGCGTTGTGACCCCTATGAAGAGGCGGTCCTGTGAGATTCTTCCATGTGAGATTACGTGACACTTGGAAGTATCGACCAGTAGCTCATGGAGCGGATCCTCCTGGAGATGAGCGTACAGAGTACGGAGACCTTGTAGCTAGCTAAGACCTTATGACTGCTTGTCCGATTCGTTTTGGAGTGACTTGGATAGCTCAGTGGGGAGCACTACTGTGTTGGTGTGGAAGAACAATGGCGGGGAGCACTACTATTTTGGGGTGGTAGACCCGTGTTACTTTATAGGAGGAGTACCTTTGTAGGCTATTTGGGGGAGCACTACTGTGTTGGGGTGGGAGACGCATGGCGGGGAACACTACTGTGTTGGGGTGGAAGACCCGCGGTACTCGATAGAGGAGGAGTACCTCAGTAGTATAAGGTTAGTGATCAGCGCCTCAGAATCGCAACAGGACCACTGTACTCGACAGAGGAGGATCTCTTCAGCAGTTGTGGTTTCGATATCATTAATGAAAATCCTGGTTTAATCTTAGTCAATGACCTTTGCGTTTTTCCTCATGATTGAGATGAGTTAGTTGATAACTTAGGTATATGTATGGGAATATACCTAAGTAAAGTGTATCTGTTGAGATCTTTCTTTGTGGTTTATCCTTGTTGGATTTTGTGAGACCTTCAGGGTCTTGGGGTCCCTACTGAGTAACGTTATACTCACCCCTACACGGGCTATGCCCACACCTCATTGTGTTGGTTGCAGACGGCAGACAACACTGATCGTGGTTGAGGCTTCTAGAGCTGGACGGTACCCGGAGGTGGATCTCACGACGAGTCGGTACCCAGAAGAGATGGACAGATGTGGAGTGCTGAGGAGGACATCTGTACCTACCCTTCAGGTAGGAACTCAGAGGATGATCCAGGAGCTGCTTCACCATTCAATTGTTTGTCTTTTCAGTTGTAATTTGCTTTCAGTTGTAGCCGTACCTTTCCATTGGGCATGTATTTCCAGCCCCTTTTTACTTTCAGCACACTTTTTACTGCTTTACTTAGTGTTAGATTCCGCTTTTACTCTGGTTTTGTGTGTGATTATGTTTTATAAAGGCAATGTTTTCCCGGTTTTTAGGGAGTTACACCTTTGGTGCTAGTCACCAGCCCCTTGCCTATAGAAGGCAGGCTTGGGGTAGTCACAATACGGGCCCCGGGGGAGGGGTCGTGACAACTACTGAAGAGCTGAGTCAATGAACTTTGTGTTTTTTCTCATGATTGAGATGGGTTACTTGATAACTTAGGTATATGTATGAGCATATACCTAAGTAAAGGTTATCTGTTGAGATCTTTCTTTGTGGTTTATCCTTGTTGGATTTTGTGAGACCTTGAGGGTCTCGGGGTCCCTACTGAGTAATGTTATACTCACGCCTGAACGGGCTAGGCCCGTACCTCATTGTGTTGGTTGGAGATGACGGACAACACTGATCGTGGTTGAGGCTTGTAGAGCTGGACGGTACCCGGATGTGGATCTCATGACGAGTCGGTACCCGGAGGAGACGACCGGACGTGGGGTGCTGAGGAGGACATCTGTACCTACCCTTCAGGTAGGAACCCGGAGGACGATCCAGGAGGTGCTTCACCATTCAACTGTTTTTCTTTTCAGTTGTACTTTTATTTCAGTTGTAGTTGTACCTTTCCTTTGGGCTTGTATTTCCGGCCCCTTTGTACTTTCAGCACACTTGTTACTGCTTTACTTCGTGTTAGCTTCCGCTTGTACTCTGGTTGTGTGTGTGATTACGTTTTATAAAGGCAATGCCTTCCCAATTTTTAGGGTGTTACACCTTTAGTACTAGTCGTCAGCCCCTGGCCTATGGAAGGCGGGCTTGGGGTAGTCACGATACGGGCCCCGGGGGACGGGTTGTGACAATAGGAATTAGACCCACATCAAGCCTAGTATTGGTTGACTCAGGATTTCTGTAAAGGCATTTTTATTTTTTTAAAACTCTTAAATACTTTTTTAATGGTCAAAACCATAGAAAATGACTTCATATTTTTGTGAAATCATTGTAAAGTCATCTTTGTAAAAATTTTGACATGTAAGGGTATATAACAAGTCAATCTGACATGAAGTGATGTAATAATGACTCAATAGGTAGTTTTAATAGATGTACAAATCTTTAAAGATATTCCATAGCGTGTAAAAACCAATAAAACTAGATTAGAGTGCTATGAAAACATAGGAGTGAACCCATATATTTATTTTGGAAATATAGGAATTCAAGTCACGTCAATCTGAGTGGCATCTTTTTTAGTATATTCATAACCACATTTTTAGAGTTTTATAACCCTAAAACATGTGAGTAATGAAAAAAAACCATATATAATGACATTATATTGGTGTTAAATCATATGAAAACCATTTTTGACTATTTTATGATGTGTATGAGTATAATAAATATCAATCCTACATGCGGTGTTCTCAAATTTTCAAAATATGTATATTTTTATTATATGAAAGTTATTAACAATGAGTTGAATGGTTCAAAACTAAGAAAAATAAAATAAAATTACCATGAAATCATATGATAATTATCATATATTGAATTTTTAAATGTTGGAACTAATTACACATCAAACTAAGTGGTAGTTTTCTCGAGATGTCTATAAACATATTTTTAATTTTTTAAATATATAAAACATGTGTGTAATAGTAGAAAACATATAAATTGAACTTGTATTCGAATTGAATCATAGGATACCATAATTAAATCATTTTTAGGTGTAAGAATATAAGGAATATCAATACAACTTGCAGTGTGCTTAGAATGACTCAATAAGCAATTTTAATACATATTAATGTCTTGAAAAACATACCTTTGGGGGTGAAAAACCATGAAAATGATCATAGAGTGCCATGATATCATAGGAAAACTACAATATATTTATTTTTTAAATTTAGGAAAGAAAATCCACATTATTCCGAGTGGTGGTTTGCTTAGGATGTCCATAAACACATTTTTTTGGGTTTCAAGACTCTAAACATTGAATGTAATGGTCAAAACCATATAAAATGACCTAGGATTGGTGTGAAATCATAAGAAAAACTATTTTTGAATAATTTTTTTATGTGCACTAGTAAATGACATGTCAATATGAGGTTTGGGGTGCTCTAAATATCCAAGGAGAGAGTTTTTAATGATATTAAATTCCTTAAAAACATGCATCTAGGGTCAATATAAAAAAAGACCCCAAATTACAATGGAATCATAAGAAAACATCCCTAGATTGACTTTTAAAATATAGGGACTAATTTGACATCAATTCAAGTGTTGGTTTTCTCAGGATGTTCAAAAACACAATGTTAGTGTTTTAAAACACAAAAACAAGCATGTCAAAACCATGACCATAGAAAATGATCTCATATTTTTTGTAAAATCATATAAAACCCATCATTGAATCATTTTTGAAATGATTAGGAAGTAAACATGTCAATTTTACTTGCAATGTGCTTATAATATCTCAATAAGCAGTTTTAATAGATATCAAAATCTATAAAAACATGTGCCATGGTGTTAAAAATAATAAAATGATATTAGTGTTACAAAATCACATGACAACAATTTTACATTTATTTTCGAAATTTATCAATGTATATCACATATATCCTAATTTTTCTTTTCTCATGATGTTCATAAACACATTTTTTGTGTTTTAAAACCCTAAAACAGGCATGCAATGGTCAAAACCATATAAAAAAACATCATATTAGTGTGAAACCATAGAAAAAACAAATTTGAGTCAATTTTAATGTGTAATAGTAGATGAAATGTAAATTTGATATGTGGTGTGCTTGGAATGACTCAATAAGTAGTTTTAATAGAGATCAGTGTTTTTAAAAACATTCCTTATGGGGACAAAACTACGAAAATGAACTCGGTGTGCTATAAAACCATAGGAAAATAACTATAGATATGTTTATAAATATAGGAACTAAATCCACATCAATCTAAGCGATAGTTTGTTTAGGATTTCCGTAAACACATTTTTTAGTGTTTTAAAACTCTAAAACATGTGTGTAACAGTTGAAACCATAGAAAATGACCTCCGATTGGTGCGAAATCATAGTAATTATATCACTGAATCATTTTTAACATCTGTGAGTAGAAAACACATCAATATAACATGCATTTTATTATAAATGTCTTAATAAGAATTTTTTATAGATATCAAAGTCTTCAAAAACTTGCATTAAGGGGTAAAAACATAGAAAATGATCTAAAAGTTCTATGAAATGATAGTACAATGACCATAGATTGATCTTTTAAATTTAGAAACTAAAACTATATCAATGCGAGTATAGGTTTCCCTAGGATTTTTATAAATGAATTTTTAGTGTTTCAAAATAGTAAAACATGCATGTAATAGTCAAAATCATAAGAAAACATCCTCAGATTAGTGTGAAATCATAGGAAATCATTGTTTAATCATATGTGATGTGTAGGAGTGGACAAAATGACAATCCAGTGTACAAAGTTCTCAAAATGAATCAAGAATAAATTTTAATAGATATTAAAGACTTTTAAAATATTATGTGGGGATCAAAATCAAGAATGTGATATCAGAGTTCCATGAAATCATCAAAAAAAGACCGTAGATGTATTCTGAAAATGAAAATTCACTTATGAAGTTATTTTGTTATTGTCAAAAATTTAGAAGAAAAATTTCTCATAATGAAATCACATATATGCAGTATATTTCTATTTTGATTTAATTTTTTGATATTTAATTCATGTATCGAATATATTTGGGCACACACATGCACGTAAGAAATATAATGTTTTTTATATACGAATATATATATATATATATATTTATTTATACATTTATACACACACACACAAACATATATATATATATATAAATATACATATTAGGTATATATGTGTCTAGGGTTTGGAACATCTATGTATTTTGGTCATAGGCTAGTTCTTTCTAATTGTAGGTTTATGCCGATTCCATAAAGAACGATATAGGTCAGTTGTATTATGATAATTTAGTTTGCATGGAAATCAATTAGATGAATCTCCATCTGATTTTATCTCATATGTGTATTTCACTTACAATGTTTTTTCTCTATTCACATGCTATTAGAGTTTGAAAAGATTATATTATTAACTTTTTACCTAGAAGATACACACACACATATCTATATACATATTTCTAACATTTTATTTCTTCAAATTATTACTTTGATTTTCAATGTTTTTGAATAATAAAAAATTTATTACTTAATAATGAAATATAGTTGTCTTAATTTTTCTCCCAGTGAGGTTTCTAATTGAATTATTTTTCACTTAAATAAAAGTTTCTCTAATCTCATGAAATCATGTTAGAAAAATGATAATAATTTTATTTGAGATACCATACTAGAATTTGTTTTATGTCATAAATTTTCTTGAATTCATACACGTAGAAAAACTATCACAGCGATGCTTATTTCCACTAGAAAGAGAGCTTATAGTTTTCCTTACTTGAACATCCCAATCATGACTCAGGGCCTCTCTTAGATTCCCTTCTGTGATGAGTGCCTTATTCACCATGTCTGCAAAAATGATTAGACGAAAAATTTCCACCTATGACCTAATCTCATAACCAAGACCATTTCAAAAATGACACACCCTGGAGATCTCATCAACTATCAAAGATGGCACATAGCACTATAGGTTGGTGAAATGTTCAACGTAGTCCAGTAATAACAATCCCTCCTACATCAAGTGAATGAACTCATGAGTCTTCTCTTCTCTCAACGTCTTATGATACAAATGGACCAGGAACTTAATCTGAAAGTCCTTCTAGGATAACTCCTCTTACTACCCTTCCTACTCCAGAATATCCCACCCATTCTTGGTTAGTCCATGAAGGATATTTTCAACAATCTTAACTCCCTATTTTTATGTGTATAAATATGCTTAAGGATTTTTTAGACGGACTCAATATAGAACTCAACTTCCTGGGGTCCTCCCTCCCTAGTGAATGTAGGAAGATACTGTATCTGGAACTCTCTTGTCAGACGAGACATCAAAGGCACAATGTGAACATCATCCCTCTAAATGGATCTCATGACACTCAGGAATCTATCGTGAAGCTGAGCATCCATCTAATCCTCATCAACTACAAGAAGCTCTAGTTCAGCTATGATAATATCATGATGATTTCCACTCTCCTGACGCTCAACTAAAAGATGATGGAGGAATTTTCTCTTAAATACAGACACACTCCTTAGAACACTGGATATAACAAGTTCAACCTCAACAGGTGACAAAAATAGAGAACTACTTCTCTTGGTATCTCTAAACATGGATTATAAGTGTTACAACATGGAATATCAGTTAATTTATTTTATTTCTAATATATAACAAGTATCTCATATCAAATTTCAACAGGAATGTATATATAACATACAATAAATATGTCCCTATCATGAATAATGCATGTCAATATATCCCTATGTGCCTATTATGATGCATGCATACTAATCCTCTGCCAGATGGGGCCATGAGTATAAATATCAAGAACCAATAAAATCATGAAATAATAACATTACACAGCATGTGAATCACTTAGGGTGAAATAACATCAAACGCAACAATAAAATAGTATAAATAGAAACTCACCCTTGATTACTTGGATTTTTTCCTATACATAAGTTAGACACTCCCATGAACATGCTCATTACCAAGTCCCAACACATTCTAGTCTCATTTAAAGCTTTCCAAAATAGTAATGAAATAGAAAATAAAAGTGTCCTTTTATACCACTTTGTAACATCCCCCAATCTGAAACTCTCTCACATGGCCGAAACGGGTTGGTTAGAATACCTCAAGCACACCTCTGCACACCCTAGAGGCAACCAACTAGGAGTGGGGGTGTGATAAGTATAGTGTGAAAACTATACCCTGATTACATAGTTACAACACACTTTAAAGTATGGATGATAAATAATAAATAAAATATCCGAGTGTGGAAGTAATGGAAACAAAATAATACATAGGAAAACCGATAATAAAATCCAACTGAATAATCTAATAAATAATAAATTAATAATGTTATGATGTGTTTGAATGTATCTAAATTTCATGATAGAAAAAATACATGCAAAAGACTAGTAGACTCAAATAAATACTCAAAAGTTCCAGATCCCAAACCCTATTTCGGCCTCACAACCAAACTCTACCTCATCCAATAAGCAAATAATGAACAGTATGGTCCTTTCAATTTTCAAACCTACACCCATGTAATTTGTTCGAGTACCAAACAGCTTCCTGAATAGGGTGTGAGTATAACTTAGTAAGTTAACACCATTATGTAAAAATATAACCAGCCTGATAAGAATTTTACGCAATAATGCAATAAATATAGTATTAATTAATTAAAAAAAATGAAATTAATACCATATCAAACTTCTTCAGAACCACGCCAGAATGTATCAGAGAATATCTAACAACCATGCCAATAATAACCATATAATGATGGTAAACATAACTTTCCCTGACACCAAGTCAAAATGTCTCTGAGCTTGTCTCACAACCATGCCATCCATAACCTTATAACCAAGGTATAAAATACAAAAATCTTTGTCAAAACTTGTAATATACACATTTTTAAATATAATCAGTGTCGTGCCAAGTACATAATCATTTCAGCATGTCTCTCAGGGCCAAAACTGATATATAATCATTTCAGCATGAATCTCAAAGACAAGCCCGATATATAAGAATTTCATCATGTGTCTCCGGGCTGGGATCAGTAAATAAGTATTTCTACACGTGTCTCACAGAATATCCCAATATATAAGCATTTCAACATGTGTCTCAGGTCGTAGCCCGATATATAAAAATTTCAACATGTGCTTCAGGTCCAAGCCTAGTATATAAGCATTTCAACATGTGTCTTAGGGAAGAGCTCGATATATAATAATTTCAGAATGTTCATTAAGCCAATGCCCCAAATAAGCATTACATCATTTAAATCACAACACATTTCATAGAAGTAAGGATATCATAATATCACATTAACATTCTAAATGGTTAATTATGGAAATGACCATTTATCTTCCGATTACTCATTTCATTTATCATTGGATCACAGCCAATAAAATTCCATTCATCAAAATAAACAATCCAAGTCACCGCTACTACAAAAACACTCTTTATCAGCGCTCAAAATGAGCTTTATCAGTGCTAAAAAATCACTGAAATTCTAGGTGATGATAAAGGGGGTACCCTTTATCAGCGCTATAAGAGCGCTGATAAATGCGTGTTTTATCAGCGCTCCTTTAGTGCTGATAAACTGATCCTTTATCAGCGCTTCTTTAGAATTAATAAAGGTTTCATTTATCAGTGCTTTTTTAGCACTGATAAAAACTCCATTTATCAGCACTAAAAAAGCGCTGATAAAAGCCCTGTCAGCTGGTACGAAAAAATCTACAGCAGCACACCCGAACACCAGTAAAAGAATTAAGCATCTCAATAAGCTAATTAGTTCAAGTATACCCATACAAAATTAACACATAAAACATATGATAATTATACCAAGTATACCCATACAACAAGTATACTCGTACACCATTAACACATAATTCATAAGTTAATTAAGTACATAAAGAATTCAATTCAGAATTCAGGGGGTTGGGGGCTGTTCAAGGGTTTGGGGTGGTTGTCCAAGGGGGGGGGGGGAGGGGGTATCCGGGGGGATGGGGGTGTCCGAGGGGGATTTCTAGGGGGTGGTCTGGTGTCCAAGGTGTCGGGGGGGGGGGGGGGGGGGTTTACAGGGGGTGTGGGTGTCGAGAGGGGTGGGGGTGTCTAGGGGGTGGGTTGGTGTCCAGGGGGTGGGGGCGGTACAGGGGGTTGTTGGGGTTGAATCTTACACATCACAAAGGACCCATGGATCATTCTTATAAAATATCAACATAATCCAAATGCGTTTGGTCGGATTTCCATAGGTCAGTTGTTGTTTTCACTTAAAATTGTGTCCATTTTAAACCAAAGAGAGACCATTTCAGTGCTACCGGCCACACCATGCCTCGGATTGAGGCGGGGATAACTCATACATGTCACAAAGGACCTTTGTATCATTCTCCTAAAATATCAACACAATATGTATGTGTTTGGTCAGATTTTTGTAGGTTAGTTGTTGTTTTCACTTAAAATTGTGCTCATTTGAAACAAAAGAGACACCCTTTGAGTGGTACCGGCCACACCGTGCCTTAGAATGTGGCAGGGTTGACTCATACACATCAAAAAGGACCCATGGATCATTCTTATAAAATATCAAGACAATATTAATGAGTTTGGTTGGATTTCTGTAGGTCAGTTGTTGTTTTCACTTAAAATTGTGTCCATTTTAAACCAAAGAGAGACGCTTTGAGTGCTACCATCCGCACTATGCCTCAGATTTAGGCAGGGATGACTCATACACATCAAAAAGGACCTTTGGATCATTCTCCTAAAGGATCAATACAATCTTAATGTGTTTAGTGTGATTTCTGTAGGTCAGTTGTTGTTTTCACTTAAAATTGTGTCCATTTTAACCAAAAGAGAGACCCTTTGAGTAGTACCGGCCACACCGTGCCTTTTATTGAGGTAGGGTTGAATCTTACACATCAAAAAGGACCCATGGATCATTCTTATAAAAGATCAGGACAATACGAATCCGTTTGGTCAGATTTCCGTAGGTCAATTGTTGTTTTCACTTAAAATTGTGTCCATTTTAAACCAAAGAGAGACCCTTTGAGTGCTAAAGGCCATATCATGCCTTAGATTGAGGAGGATATGACTCATACACTTCAAAAAGGACCCGTGGATCGTTCTCCTAATGGATCAACACAATCCTAATGTGTTTGGTCGGATTTCCGTAGGTCAGTTGTTGTTTTTACTTAAAATTGTGCCCATTTTAAACAAAAGAGAGAACCTTTGAGTAGTACCGGACACACCATGACTCGTATTGAGGTGGGGATGAATCGTAACCGTCAAAAAGGACCCATTTACTGTTCTTATAAAATATCAAGATAATCTGAATGCGTTTGGTTGGATTTTCATAGGTCAGTTGTTGTTTTCAATTAAAATTGTGTCCATTTTAAACAAAAGAGAGACCCTTTCAGTGATAGCGGTCACACCGTGCCTCAGATTGAGGTGAGGATGACTCTTACACATCAAAAAGTAACCTTGGATCATTATCCTAAAGTATCAACACAATCTGAATGCATTTAGTCTAATTTCCATAAGCCAGATGTTGTTTTCACTTAAAATTGTGTCCATTTTAAACAAAATAGAGACCCTTTGTGTGGTACCCACCACACCGTGCCTCATATTGAGGCAGGGTTGACTCTTACAGATCATAAAGTACCATTGTATCGTTATTATAAAATATCAAGGAAATCCTAATGCGTTTGGTTGGATTTTCATAGGTCAGTTGTTGTTTTCAATTAAAATTTTGTCCATTTTAAATAAAAGAGAGACCCTTTGAGTGATAGCGGTCACACCATGCCTCAGATTGCGGTGGTGTTGACTCGTACACATCACAAAGGACTCGTGGATAATATCCTAAAGGATCAACACAATCTGAATGTGTTTGTTTGGATTTCTGTAGGTCGGTTATTGTTTTCACTTGAAATTGTGTCCATTTTAAACAAAATAGAGACCCTTTGAGTGATACCGGCCACACTGTGCCTCAGATTGAGGCAAGGTTGAATCTTACACGTCAACAAGGAACCTTGGAGCATTATCCTAAAGGATTAACACAATATTAATTCTTTTGGTCAGATTTCTGTAGGTCAGTTGTTGTTCTCACTTAAAATTGTGTCCATTTTAAACAAAATAGAGACCCTTTGAGTGATACCGGCCACACCGTGCCTCAGATGGAGGCAATATTGACTCATACACATCACCAAGGACCCTTGGATCGTTCTTAAAAAATATCAAAGCACTTTGAATGCGTTTGGTCATATTTCCATAGGTCAGTTGTTGTTTTCAATTAAAATGGTGTCCATTTTAAACAAAAGAGGGACCCTTTGAGTGCTACCGGCCACACCATGCCTCATATTGAGGCGGGTATGACTCGTACATGTCACAAAGGACCCATGGATCGTTATCATAAAGGATCAACACAATCCTAATGGGTTTGGTCATATTTTCATTGGTCACTTGTTGTTTTCACTTAAAATTGTGTCCATTTTAAACAAAAGAGAGACCCTTTGAGTGGTACCGGCCACACCGTGCCTTGGATTAAGGAGGGGTTGACTCATACACATCAAAAAGGACCCATGGATCGTTATTATAAAATATAAAGACAATATGAATGTGTTTGGTTGGATTTCCATAGGTCAGTTGTTGTTTTCAATTAAAATTGTGTCCATTTTAAACCAAAGAGAGACCCTTTGAGTGATAGCGGTCACACCATGCCTTGGATCGAGGCGGGGATGACTCGTACATGTCACAAATGACTCGTGGTTCGTTCACCTAAATTATCAACACAATCCAAATGTGTTTGGTCATATTTTCGTACGTCAGTTGTTGTTTTCACTTAAAATTGTGTCCATTTGAAACAAAAGAGAGACCATTTGAGTGGTTCAACATTCTTTCATGTTTCTTGTGCATATCATCTGTTAAAATGGGAAAATTACTCATTGGATAAAAGATGTTTTATTTAATAACAATTACAATTTTACTACGAACATTTACATACAACAATGTTTCATCTTTTGATCACCATAACCCCTCTCAAAAATGACCACCAATTGTACATGTCCCCAAGTCAGATCTTCATTGTATTTGTATACAATCTGCCATCAGATATGAGGAAAAATCATTTCTGAACAAATATATATCGTCTTGTGAGTATGAGGTTTTTTGGAAGTTAGAGTAGTACTGCAAAATATAAAAATAAAGAATTAATGAATAAATTAAACGAACTAGTAGTTGTTTTTGAAAATACCTCTTTAGGGATGCTAGTTTGTTGATGGAGAATGATCTCTATCATAAATTTACAAACATAATAACCTCAATCATTATCGTTTGTTTGTTCTGGACACTGCAAAAAAATTGATCATTAGGAGAATAAGTAACTTGTGTTGAGATGTGTTTGGATAGTGAAATTTTATTATATATACCTTGATATTTGTCCAGACGTAGTACTTTCTCGCCTCCTTATGCTTAGGCCCTGTCCTCATTCCTTTTTTTAGATGATAATGATACACCACCCTATCATAACAGAATCCTCAGTAAAAGATAATATAAATTATATTACTTGATGTTTAGACCTAAAACGTAACCAGGGTGGCAAGTTATCTGGTTATTTTGGTCCTGATATAAGCATAGATAACATGATGAATTTCCTCTTCGTTCATAACCAGGTTGGAAAGTTATAATTTACCAATATAATAGGCCATGTACTATAAGTTCTGGTTTTAAAACCAAAAGGATTCACTCCATCTATAGACAATGCAAGACGAAGGTTTCTCGGCTCTTTTCCAAATTCAGGATACTCATGATCAATTTTCTTCCATTAAGGAGAGTCGACTGGATGACGTAATTTCTCATCTTTATTTCTTTTATCTATATGCCACAACAATTGTCTTGCAATTTCTTCACTTCCATATAGACACTTAAACCTTGGAATGATTGAAAAGTACCATACAACTTTCGTAGGATTGGATTTATCTTTCTTGTATCGAGAAGCACCACACTTTGGGCAGTCTGTAAGTGATTTTTTCTCCTTGTGAAATAATATACAGTCTTTCGGACAGACATGTATTCTTTCAGAAATCATACCCTTCGAGCGTAACATTCGTCTAGCTTCATATGCCCGGCTTGGGAGCTCATTATCTTCTGGGAGCATGCCATTCAAGAGAGAAATTAGTTCCGTAAAACTGTCATCACTCCATCCGTTTCCTACTTTCAATTTATACAACTTCAGTACAGGTGAAAATGTTGTATACTTAGTGCAACCAGAATACAATGGCGTCTTTGCACAACTCTTTAACTTCTCAAATAATTTTGGGCAATCACAAAGTTCATCTTAAATTGTATTTTTCATTTCCTCAATAAAATATTCATCAGCATTGACATCTGTAATCACATCCTCCATATGATCTTCTTCATTATCCATATTTATATTCATATCTGATGATCCATAAAACACAGTTTTATCCCAGCCAATAGCTACATTCACTTTTTCTGCGTGTTTATTCCAACATTTATAACTCCGATCTATTCCATGACATATCAAATGTCCTTCCAACTCCCCTGGAGTAATTAGTCTAGAATAACAACAACGTAAACACAGATAAAGGATTTGAGAAGGATCCTTTGCATGATCCTTTGTAAACTTTATGAACTCTTTCACTCCGTTCTCGTACTCTATTATCAAACAATTAGATTCCATCCAATCTTTATTCATCTTCATCCTATTTTAATCTCAAATATTAGTATTTATGGTTCAATTACACAAAATAAGACTTCCAAATATAGTAGAAGAAAACCACTTCCTTATAAAAATAGAGATTAATAGAGCCTAACCATTAGTATTTATTCATCTTCCTTAAATATAATTACTTTAGATTCATTATAGTTTCCTCAAATCACCCCATACCAAACACAAGAATAGTCAAGAATGATACATCTACCACTCCTAGGTCTCTTCCCTACATTCAATATCATCATGCCTAAATACCCATATATCCACACATACACATGTCACAAACACATAAAAACCATATCCACATCAGAACCAAAGTACCAATATAGATTTCAATCAGGTTACTCGACTCAAGTGGTGGTTTGTAAGAAATAATAAGAAAATATAACAAGTATATAGTCACACATAAATCTCAAACTGGTGTTAGTAATCCAATAAACCCAAGGTATCATTCCATCTATCGGAATACTCTGAAAGATCCCATATGTGACAGTAGTCCCAGGTGGTGAAGGTTCCTGAGGAGGAAAGGGAGAACACGCACCTATCGGGGTTCGAGGTCATGTCACTGAGGTTAAAGGTGTCCCGATACTCCTACAAGGGTTAATTCTATATTTCACAAACCATGTTCTGGTACCCTAGGATGTTAACCCACTGTTGGTGGAAGTGAAACCATTCCTGATGATCATGCCAAGAAGAAATGGAAACCAAGTGGGGGGAGTGAATCAAAATACCTCAAGAAAGATGGAAAAATATGGTATTTGAGAATAGGTTAGTGGCTTTAATGTTGTCTAGAAATCGATCCAATAGACTACACAAGCGGTGATGGCCCCTGCAGTTTTTGCACCAGGTGAAACTGTCACCTGAGAAGCTGAGATCAATGAGGCCCTTCCCAGCCATGAACTGAACAAACTCCATGATGGACTTACTCTGGAATGGGCTTCTACCTTTCCTTTCCTTTGGGTTGAAAATGATATTAAAGTCACCCCCAACAAACAATGGATGGTGGCCGGGATCGAAGGTATTTTGTTCACTCCATAGAGATTCCCTTTGAAGAGGGTCATAGCTTCCCAAAACAAAAGTCATAAGGAAGGAGGTGTCACCGTTGGACACCTTGGTAGTGATGAATTGATTGCAATCTTGAACAGTCTCAACAACATATTTATTTTGCCAAAATACCCATTTGTGTCTGTTGGAGGGGTCAAAGTGTAGAAATCCATGCAACTTAATCTTCGAGGATAATTCTATGATTATTATAGGGTTTTTTTGTGTTATTTGACAACAACAACAATGACATTATGCTTTTTGATTTCTATATTGAGGAAGTCCAATTTAACATGGGAACTAAGACCATGATCATTACGTATGAAGATAATAATGATGGGTAGGATAGGGCTCTGGCATTGGATCTAGTGCTAGTAGCCTTATTGAAGTGGGAGGATGATCTCTCATTGAGGTCCCTTGGTTTTGAACATGTTCATAATCCCTTCTGGTTGGTAAGGTTTATATGAGTGGGAGAGGAGGATCCAAAGGGGAAGGGGAAGGATGGGTAAGGAATCTGGGGGGATGGTGAGGGAGTTCTCTATGGATCAATAAGTATTTGGAACTGGATGACAAGCTGAGAGCCAGGGGAGACAGAACAAACACTACTACAAAGGGGCCTGGCCACTAAAGAGAAGAAGTCAGTAACCTCAGCAAGGGAGAAGGACAGAGATGGAGGTAGGGGTGTCAAGGCTAGAAAGATTGGTGGTCTGGGCATCATGCCATACAAGTGCACTGCCAGACAAAGTCACTTAGATAACATGAAGGAAAGAAGGGGGGAACCCCTCAAAGAAAATAGGGTTCAAGCATTGGATGACCTAGAAATGCATTAGAACCGGGTGGTGTTGTCCTTAAAGAAAAATGTTATCCTTTATTCCTTAGTTTATGGTGACATGGTGTTGGATATAAGGGAATCGATGATACCTAAGAGGATTCTAGTGAAACTGAAATCCAAGTGTGAAGGACCTTAAATTTTTCATAAACATCACTCTGATAGTGTAAACTCATTGATCACCATTGATGATGAGAATATCAATCTTTCCACCAATACTAGGTTTCTCAAGAGATATTTTACATGAATAAACCATCCATTTAGTATGAGATATATGGACCACTGCCCTCCCTCGCACTGCACCGCTCATCCCGATGTGACCTCGAGCAGCTCTTACCTCATCGTGTTTTATATTTATTATAATATAATTGTTGTAATGCTATTAATAAAAATGTATTGATAATATCAAAATTAAAATTGAAAAAATGTCCAACAAGCCGTTGGATACTCTGTTGCCAAAAACCAGCTGGGGGTTTTGTGTCTTCCCTCAAAGTCGGAGTGCATCCTCAAAATATAGGCGATTTATCGTCTCCAGTTCCCAAAATATAGCCTGGCCGCGTTCGGTATTACCTGCCACGCCATTGTCCAAGGAAATACGAACCGCATGCCCTGCCCGGTAAAACCCCAACGCCCCCAGCCCCGTTTATAAATGGAGGCCTGCCAAAGCTCCGACCACCACATTCTCAATCTCAGGCGGAGGACATGGCAGGCAAAAGCAGCACAACCGTTGCCGCCATTGCCGCAGCCTTCATGCTGGCCCTCCTCCATGTCACGGCCGAGGGAGGTATTGTCCCGTCAAGGAAAACCCAGCTGAAGAGGTGGTTCCGGGGGGAGGTGGCCAGCGGCGGCAGCATGGACCCCGCGCTGAAGGCCGCCCAGGCCTCCCCCGCCATCATCAGGGTTAACCCCGGAGTGGGCGGCTGCTTCAACACCATAACCGACGCCGTGAACAGCATACCTTCTGAAAACAACCGACGCGTGATGGTGTGGATTGCGGGCGGCGTGTATCGGGAGAAGCTAACCATCGACCGCTCCAAACCATTTGTGACGCTGCTGGGGAGCCCGGGGTCCAACGTCACGCTGGTGGCCGACGGGGACGCCTCCGAGTACGGCACGGTGGACAGCGCGACCTTGATCGTGGCCTCCGATTACTTCATGGCGGTCAATATCAACATCAAGGTATACAGAAAAAACACCAAATGTGCACGCATCCACACATGGTTATAATATTTGGCGATTTGCAATTATAGAATTCCTCGCCTCTCCCCGGGGAAACTGAAGGGCAACAGGCGGTGGCGTTGAGGATCAGTGGGGACAAGGCGGCCTTCTACGGATGCCGTATCTCCTCGTATCAGGATACCCTCTGCGACGACAAAGGCAGGCATTTATTCAAGAACTGTTACATCGAAGGCACCGTAGATTTTATCTTCGGCAGTGGGAAATCTCTTTACCTGGTATATTTATACGTACATCAATTTGCACGCGTGTTTATGTATTATGCACTGCACGTCTGACAACAAGTGTCTGTGTGGGAAGAACTCGGAGCTGTATGTGATGGATCCGGGGGTGATAACTGCACATGCAAGGGAGGCGGATGGGGTGGACACTGGGTTCTCATTTGTGCACTGTACCGTTGTCGGTACCACCACCAATGCGACCTTGGGGCGGGCCTGGATGTCTCGCCCCATTACCGTCTTTGCCTACACTCAAATGAGCAACGTCATCGGTCCCCAAGGCTGGTCCGACAACTCCCACCCCGAACGCCACCGGTATTTCATCCACCCCTCTCCATCTTTTTAACTAGTTGCATTTTCAAACCACATTATCATTTCCAAAATTTTATTTCCTCAGCACCGTATTCTATGGAGAATACAAGAATTATGGCGTTGGAGCTGACACCTCAAACAGAGCTGGTTTCACAAAGGTGCTCAGTGATGCGCAGGTTCAACCCTTCATCAGTCTTGATTACATTGATGGGGCAAAGTGGGTGTTGCTGCCGCCGCAGATCTGAAAAAACAAATAAATTCATTGAATATTTTCATTAACTCACACCACACTGTTATTCAAATTGTTACTGAATATACATTTGAGCAACAAGCATGTGGATTATATATGACCATTTATTTGTCTTGTTGTTTTCATTCTTGAATATCGTTTCTCTCCTCTCCTCCAATCATATTATTAACTCTTTTCCTAATGCATATATTTCGACCAAAACATGTGTGTAATGAAAAAAACCATAGATAGTGACATTATATTGGTGTTAAATCACATGAAAACCATTTTTGAATCTTTTATGATGTGTACGAGTAGAATATATGTCAATACGACATGTCGTGTACTCAAAATTTCAAAATATGGATTTTTTATGATACATAAGTTTTTAAAAATGTTTGGCAGGGGTCAAAATAAGAAAAACCCTCAAATTTCCATGAAATCATATGAAAATGATCGTATATTGACTTTTGAAATTTAGGAATTGATTCCACATCAAACTGAGTGGCTGTTTTCTCAAAATGTCGGTAAACACATTTTTAGTGTTGAAAATATTTAAAACATCTGTGTAATGGTAGAAAAAAATCAGAAATTACCTTGGATTGACATGAAATCATATAAAACCGCCATTCGATCATTTTTATTGTGTAACAGTATAAGGCACATCAATATGGCATGCAGTGTGATCAGAATGACTCTATAAGCGGTTTTAATAGATATCAATGTCTTGAAAATCATTCCTTAGGGGTTCAAAACCATGAAAATGATCTTAGAGTGCCATGAAATCATATGAAAACTAAAATAGATTTATTTTAGAAATATAGGAACGGTTTCCACATCATTCCGAGTGACGGTTTTATCAGGATGCCCATAAACACATTTTTAGTGTTTCAAAACTCTAAATCATGCGTGTAATGGTAAAAACCATAGAAAATGACCCGGATTGACGTGAAATCATTGGAAAGACTTTTTTGAAACATTTTTTTGTTTACTAGTAGATGCCGTGCCAATATGATGTTCGTTGTGCTCAAAATATCCAAATAGGGGTTTTTTAATGATATAAAATTCCTTAAAACATGCATCTTTGGTCAAAATCAAAGAAATGAACTCGAAGTACCATGGAATCATAAGAAAATGGCCATAGATTTACTTCTAAAATATAAGAATTGATTCCACATCAATCCGCGTGGCAGTTTTCTCATGATGTTCATAAATGCAGTGTTAGTGTTTTAAAACACTAAAACATGCATGTAACAATCAAGGCCATAGAAAACAACCTCAAATTTGTGTGAAATCATACGGAACCCATCATTGAATTATTTTTTACATGAAAAAGATGGTAACATGTTAACATGAAAAGCAGCGTGCTTCAAATATCTTCTTATGCAATTTTAATAGGTATCACAATCTTTAAAAACATGTGTCGTGGGGTCAAAAAGAAGAAAATGAAATCAGAGTGTTGTGAAATCAAAGGATAGCATTTGTAGATTTATTTTTGAAATGTAGGAACCTGTGTCACTCCAATACAAGTTTGGATTTTCTTAGGATGTTTGTAAACACGTTTTTAGTGTTTTAAAACTCTAATACAAGCATGTAATAGTCAAAACCATAGAAAACAACCTCATATTGTTGTGAAATCATAGAAAAATAATCTCCGAGTCATTTTTAATGTTTAAGAATAGATAAAATGTCAATTCAATATGTGGTGTTCTTGGAATGACTCAATAATAACTTTAAATATATGTCAATGTTTTTAAAAACATTCATTATGGGGTCAAAACAAAGAAAATGGGATCAAAGTGCAGTTAAATCATAGGAAACAAACCATAGATTTTTTTTAAAAAAAATATAGGAACTAACACCACGTCAATCTGAGAGAATTTTGGTTTATGATTTCTGTAAAAATTGTTTTACTATTTTAAAACTCAACAGCATGTGTATGACGGTTAAAACCATATAAAACAACCTCAGATTGGTGTGAATTCATAGTAAAACTATCATTGAATCATTTTTAACATGTGTGAGTAGATAACACATTAATCTAACATGAATTGTACTCTAAATGACTCACCAAGGAGTTTTAATCGATATCAACGTCCTCAAAAACATGCATCAATGGTTCAAAATAAAGAAAATGACCTCAGAGTTCCATTAAATGATAGGAAAACGACCATAGATTGATTTTTGAAATTAGAAACTAACACCAAATAAATATGAGTAAAGGTTTTCTCAAGATGTTCATAAACACATTTTTAGTGTTTTAAAACACTAAAACAAGCATGTAATATTCAAAACCATATATAGAGCTCTCGTATTGGTGGGAAATCATAGAAAACTACTGTTTAATCATTTGTTATGTGAAAGAGTGGAAAAAAATGATAAACTGGAGTGTATTCTTCTCTGAATGACTCAATAAGCAGTTTTAATAAATATTAAAGTCTTTAAAAATATGCCATATGTGGGGTAAAAACCAATAAAATGGTCTCATAGTTCCATCAAATCATCGAAAAATGATCGTAGATGTATTTTAAAAATGAAAATGTACTTATGAAGTTAATTTGTTGTTTTTGAATATTAAGAAGAAACATTTCCCATAATAAAATCACATATATGTACTGTATTTATATTTCAATTTAATTTTTTGATACTATATGCATGCATAAAATATATATGGGAACACACATGCACTTATGAAATATAATTTTTTATATAAATATATATATATATGTATATATGTATACACACGCACACACACAAATATCTATATAAATATACTTATTTGGCATATATGTGTCTTGGGTTTGGAAAAACTGTGTATTTTGGTCCTAGGCCAGTTCGTTCGGATTGTATGTTTATGTTGAGTCCACACAGATCGGTATAGTTCAGCTTTATTCTAAAAATTGAGTGTGCATGTAAATCAATTGGTCAAATCTCCATCTTATTTTCTCTCATATGTGTATTATACTATCCATTAATTTGGATTTCTGCACATAGAATTAGAGTGTGAAAATACTATTTTATTAACTTGTTACCTAGAGTATACAAAAACATATATCTATATACATATTATTAACGGGTGTTTTCTTCATATTATTAATATGATTTAAAAAGTGTTTGGATACTCAAAAATTTAATACATAATAATGAAATGCAATTCTCTTAAATTTTCACTCAAAGAGGATTCTGTTAGAGTTTTTTATCACACAAAATATTAATTAATTCAATGTGAATAGAATTGGATTTATTGAAAATAGATTTATAATGTAATTCAAAACGGTGTTTTTATTGGATAATGAGTGTGAAAACAGTGGGTTTTAAAGAATGAAAAGAAAATGAAAGAGTGGAGAGAGTTTAAAATAGAATAATTTATATTTTGAGGTAAGTAAGAACTATATTTAGAGCACTGGCCCTAAACATGTTCAATATATTCAAACATTCCCAAAATAAATCACACATAGACTCAAATATTAATACTTTGTTTACATATCAATGTATATAGACATTATATGAAAACCATATGTGTATTTATTTTTTTATTTATAAAAAAATAATATTATTGAACCTTATTGGATGGATATGAATTGAAAATTATAATCATATAACAAAAGAGTATGGGGATGGAGTTGAAGACTTCATAAAGTTTTCAATAGGGAATGCATATGACCCTTCTCAAATATATGAAGTGTATGCATTGTTTTTTTTCATGATGAATTCATCTAAAAGAGGTGGAAGAACCTTCGATTTTTCATAGAATGTATTGAAGCTATAAATTTTGGACTAAACATGTGGAAAATATTAATGCACATACTGACTGGGATGATACTTCCATTTATGGATTATTTCATAAGAAAACTAGTGTAAATGATAATGAAAATTGTATGGAATAATTTGATATGATAATTGAAGATGGAATTTTTTATTGTCCTAATTTGTTTCAGAAGTTATATAACTATGAAGAGATACCAATATATACAATTTTTCCAAAATATAAAACATTGTCAACTATATTGGAGATATATAATTTGAAATATTGTAGTGGATAAAGAAACATCGGTTTTAAAAAACCACATGGTCTCCTGAATGATAAGTTACTAGAAGAAAATGAGTTTCCTTGTCAAATATATGACACTAAGAAATTTTTTACATTTAATGGGTATGGTCTCTAAAAATAAATATTCCATTCCAAATGATTGTATGTTGTTTTACAAGAACCATAAATCACGTAAAAAATTCCCTTAGTGTGGCATGAATTGATACAAGAAAGATTAACCAAGTCCTTAAATTTTTTTGGTACTTCTATATAATTAAAAAGTTTAGTAGACTATATGGATGTCAGGAAACCACTAGATAGTTGACATGACATGCAAACACAATAATTGAAGATGAGAGACAATTTTTCCCAGTAGACTCTCCTTAGTGGAAGAAATTTGTTTATGAATATCCTAAATTTGGAAATGAGTTGAAAAGGTTATGTCTTGCATTGTTTATATATGGAATAAATCATTTTGGTGTAAAAATTAGTACTCTCAGTATATAGACTATTATGTTGGTAAATTATAACTTTCCATTGTGGTTATGAATGAAGTGAAAATAAATTATGTTGTCTATTATTATATCTATACCAAAACAACCCAATAATGATATTGATTTCTATTTGGATCCACGGATTAATGATCTAAAATTGATGTTCGATACATTTTTTATATTGTATGATACTTATAGAAGTGAAAAGTTTTCATTGAGAGCCATGCTGAATGGAACATTAAATGAATTTTGATCTTATGAATATTTTTTTGGCTATAAAATTGAATGAATGTGGGGGTGTCCCATTTGTGAAGATGGTACACACTCAATTAGGTTGCAAAATTCCACAAAAATTATGTTTTTATGAAATCAATTTATTTTATCCCCATGACATAAATAACGATCCTGGAAAACATTATTTGATGGAAATACAGAACAAGGTAAAACACCACCTCCACTAATAGGTGATCAACTATTCGATAATGTAAAATATATTGACACTAATTTTGATAAACCTTTATTTGAAAAATTTTATGAAATCAGGTTGGAAAAAAGATATCATTTTAATATGAATTATGTTACTGGAATTTTTTTTATGTCAGAAACATTCGTAATTTCATACACATAGGAAAAAAATGTATGTGATAGTCTTATTATAATGTTACTGAATATACCATATAAAAAATATGGAATTAAGGATTGGTTGGATATGATGGACATGGGGATAAAGGAAGATTTAACATTGGTTAAGGGTTAAGACAAACTTTTCTTCCTCCATCAGCTTACACTCTATCATGATAAAATAATTATCAATTTTTTAACATCCTTAATGGTGTAAAATTTATAGAGGGATATTCCTAATATATCAATAATTCTATGTTAATGCCTATTTTGAAGTTATAGGGTCTACAATCCCACGAAAATTATGTTTTGATGTAAGATTTAAAGCATGTATCTTTATGTTGCATTCTATATCAATCTTAGAGGTGATTTGATCTTGATGCCTGTAAATGCATTTTGAGTGTTTCAAAACTCAAAAAATGCATGTAATGGTAAAAAAAACCTATCAAATAACCTTATATTGAAAAAAAATCATCAGAAAACTATTTTTGAATCATTTGTGACAAGTAAGAGGAGACTTCACATCAATTTGATGTGCAATGTGCTCGAAACAACTCAATAAATAGTCTTCATTGATAACAAAATCTTTAAAAACATGTGTTAAGGGGTCAAAACCAAGAAAAAAATCTGATAGTTTTCTGAAATCATAGGACAATGACTTTAGATTGATTTTTGAAATATAGGAACTGACTCCACATCAATCTTAGTGGCAGTTTTTTTTTCAGGATATCCATAAACACTTTTTTAGTGTTTTAAAACTCTAACACATGTGTGTAATGCTCCAAACCTTATAAAATAAACTTTTATTAGTTTGAAATCATAGGAAAATCATTTTTGAATCATTTGTGATGTGTAAGAGTAGAAGTAAAGTTAGTTCAAAGGGTGATGTGATCAGAATGACTTAATAATAAGTTTTAATAGATATAAAAGTCTTTTAAAAACATTCTTTAAGTGGTAAAAACTAAGAAAAAAACTCACAACACCGTGAAATCATAGTTTATTGATTGTAGATTTATTTTTTGAAATATAGGTGTAAAGACCCAGAAATTTCAAGGAATTTTTTTTCTAAATTATTTGGAATTTTACGAGTCTGTGGCTTTTGACGACACCTGATTCCGAGGCACGGTGTGCCCGGAATCAATTTCTGAAGTTTAGCTCGGGTACATTCAGTAAACGAATGAGCGGGTTTTTCTATCTTTTGAACCAGTGCTCGGAATTGAAATCTGAGGGCACCGATGAACTCGCAGCACCGATAATTGCTTAAGGGGACCTTTACCGTAGTTGCGTTTTAAGCGGGTTAAGAATTAATATTTGGGGAATTAGTTTAAAATAAATAAAATTGTTAGAACAATTTTATTTTATAACTTTGAAACTTAATCCCTCCCATGGGAAGTTTTTGGTGGGTCCCACAACCATCCAACTTCCCATGTGTGGATATTTAAAACGTGGGTCCCACACGAGCCCTAACATTTCACCTTCCCCTAAACTTCTTAAATCCCCCATTAAACGCCATTGTTTAATGTTGACAACTCTACCATTTATGAGATCTTTCACCTCCTCTCCCTCTCATTAATTAATTGCCAACACATTTAATTAATGAAGTGGTTTGAATGTTGAAATGGCATGACTTATCTATTAAAATTGGGGAGCCTTCACTTAATTTTGGCTTGGAAATTTTTTGGTGGGAAACCTCTGGAGAAATTAAAAGAAGGCTTTAAACCTCCGACGATGAACGGTTCTCCAAAAGCGGGTCTTCCAAGATCTTCGACGAAGAACAATCCATCAATGGAGATCAGATTCTGGAGAGTATCCGATGCTCATGCTCGGATATGAAGTGAGAGGCGGATGCAATGATCGACGTCAACTCCATTCTTCCACGACGTCGGACCACCGCGACGTTCGTCTTCCGTGGTTTGATGGCGTGCGACGCCTTTGCGAGGTAGGGGTTATGTTCAATTTTAAAAGATTAAAATTCTGCCTCGATTCATCGTTGTTTTTCTTCCATTGTCTCGGCCTATTGATATCGCTTAACGTGGAGGGCGCGGGCCGAACGAACATGGCCCAACAACCCTCTGCTAGAACATGATCTTCTAGAATCGACGATCAGAGTCCGAACATGGAAGAGACTGGCGGCGCAAGGGCCGCTGTCGCACCCTCAAAGAAAAGTCGCGACCATGCGGGCTGTGGCGGAGAAAGCACGATGCCGTCACGCCATGCCGGGGATGCGGGGCCGCGGACAGCGCAGGCCACGGCAAAGGAAGCGGGCACCGTCGTGCAGACTGTGTAGAGGGAACTGCGGCCCGCTTTGTGGGCCGCTTCGGCGGAAGGACCGGCGGGCCCATCGGCCGGCCAGGTGGAGCAAAGCCGGAAGACCTGCGGCCCGCTCGTGTGGGCCGCTTGCGCCAGAAGGCCGGCCGGTTTTGGGAAGTCGGCACCTCTTGGCACCGCCGGTTCGGACAGCCGGGGGGGGGGGGGCTTGGAGTGCTCGGCCGGGTGTCCGAGCCAGTGAGGCCGCGCGCCCAGCCAAGTCACACCGGGCCACGCCGGGCCGGGCCGGTCCGCACCCCGACGGGCCGCGCCCCTTGGGCCAGGCCGCGCGACTCACCGGGCTGGTCCGACCCCCTTGCCGGGACGGACCCGCCAAAACCAAGATGACCTAACTCGTCATCCTATTGGGCCTAACAGACCGGGCCCTTTTTCACTTAAATCTGAATTTCATAAAGATCGCACGTCCGATCGACGTGCTGTTTGTGGAACTAGGACCCTTGGGACTAGGCGGTCATTTTGCGTTACTCTTAGTGATTTTTTGGACGAATTTGGAAAATGGTCGGGTTTGGAACGAGCGTAATTCCAACTAGGCCCTCGGAGTGGAAACACTTATAACTTAAGGATCGGGCGTCTGATTGACGTGCTGTCGACTATGTTGGATTCCTCTTGATGAGAAGGTTCTTTTGGAATACTTCACCCGAGGTTTGGATATAGTTGGAGTGTGGAGGGGTTGGATTATACTCAAAATCCAACCAGGCCCCTGGAATCGAAATCCTAATAACTCACAGACCGGGCGTTCGTTTGACGCGTCGTCTGTTGCGTTGTGACCCCTATGAAGAGGCGGTCCTTTGAGATTCTTCCATGTGAGATTACGTGACACTTGGAAGTATCGACCCGTAGCTCATGGAGCGGATCCTCCTGGAGATGAGCGTACAGAGTACGGAGACCTTGTAGCTAGCTAAGACCTTATGACTGCTTGTCCGATTCGTTTTGGAGTGACTTGGATAGCTCAGTGGGGAGCACTACTGTGTTGGTGTGGAAGAACAATGGCGGGGAGCACTACTATTTTGGGGTGGTAGACCCGTGTTACTTGATAGGAGGAGTACCTTTGTAGGTTATTTGGGGGAGCACTACTGTGTTGGGGTGGGAGACGCATGGCGGGGAACACTACTGTGTTGGGGTGGAAGACCCGCGGTACTCGATAGAGGAGGTGTACCTCAGTAGTATAAGGTTAGTGATCAGTGCCTCAGAATCGCAACAGGACCACTGTACTCGACAGAGGAGGATCTCTTCAGCAGTTGTGGTTTCGATATCATTAATGAAAATCCTGGTTTAAGCTTAGTCAATGACCTTTGCGTTTTTCCTCATGATTGAGAAGAGTTAGTTGATAACTTAGGTATATGTATGGGAATATACCTAAGTAATGTTTATCTGTTGAGATCTTTCTTTGTGGTTTATCCTTGTTGGATTTTGTGAGACCTTCAGGGTCTTGGGGTCCCTACTGAGTAACGTTATACTCACCCCTACACGGGCTATGCCCGCACCTCATTGTGTTGGTTGCAGACGGCGGACAACACTGATCGTGGTTGAGGCTTCTAGAGCTGGACGGTACCCGGAGGTGGATCTCACGATGAGTCGGTACCTAGAGGAAATGGACAGATGTGGAGTGCTGAGGAGGACATCTGTACCTACCCTTCAGGTAGGAACTCAGAGGATGATCTAGGAGCTGCTTCACCATTCAACTGTTTGTCTTTTCAGTTGTAATTTGCTTTTAGTTGTAGCCGTACCTTTCCATTGGGCATGTATTTCCAGCCCCTTTGTACTTTCAGCACACTTGTTACTGCTTTACTTAGTGTTATATTCCGCTTTTACTCTGGTTTTGTGTGTGATTATGTTTTATAAAGGCAATGTTTTCCCGGTTTTTAGGGAGTTACACCTTTGGTGCTAGTCGCCAGCCCCTTGCCTATGGAAGGCAGGCTTGGGGTAGTCACAATACGGGCCCCGGGGGAGGGGTCGTGACAACTACTGAAGAGCTGAGTCAATGACCTTTGTGTTTTTTCTCATGATTGAGATGGGTTACTTGATAACTTAGGTATATGTATGAGCATATACCTAAGTAAAGGTTATCTGTTGAGATCTTTCTTTGTGGTTTATCCTTGTTGGATTTTGTGAGACCTTGAGGGTCTCGGGGTCCCTACTGAGTAATGTTATACTCACGCCTGAATGGGCTACGCCCGTACCTCGTTGTGTTGGTTGGAGACGACAGACAACACTGATCGTGGTTGAGGCTTGTAGAGCTGGACGGTACCCGGAGGTGGATCTCATGACGAGTCGGTACCCGGAGGAGACGGCCGGACATGGGGTGCTGAGGAGGACATCTGTACCTACCCTTCAGGTAGGAACCCGGAGGACGATCCAGGAGGTGCTTCACCATTCAACTGTTTGTCTTTTCAGTTGTACTTTTATTTCAGTTGTAGTTGTACCTTTCCTTTGGGCTTGTATTTCTGGCCCCTTTGTACTTTCAGCACACTTGTTACTGCTTTACTACGTGTTAGCTTCCGCTTGTACTCGGGTTGTGTGTGTGATTACGTTTTATAAAGGCAATGCCTTCCCAATTTTTAGGGAGTTACACCTTTAGTACTAGTCGTCAGCCCCTGGCCTATGGAAGGCGGGCTTGGGGTAGTCACGATACGGGCCCCGGGGGACGGGTTGTGACAATAGGAATTAGACCCACATCAAGCCTAGTATTGGTTGACTCAGGATTTCTGTAAAGGCATTTTTATTTTTTTAAAACTCTTAAATACTTTTTTAATGGTCAAAACCATTGAAAATGACTTCATATTTTTGTGAAATCATTGTAAAGTCATCTTTGTAAAAATTTTGACATGTAAGGGTATATAACAAGTCAATCTGACATGAAGTGAGGTAATAATGACTCAATAGGTAGTTTTAATAGATGTACAAATCTTTAAAGATATTCCATAGCGTGTAAAAACCAATAAAACTAGATTAGAGTGCTATGAAAACATAGGAGTGAACCCATATATTTATTTTGGAAATATAGGAATTCAAGTCACGTCAATCTGAGTGGCATCTTTTTTAGTATATTCATAAACACATTTTTAGAGTTTTATAACCCTAAAACATGTGAGTAATGAAAAAACACCATATATAATGACATTATATTGGTGTTAAATCATATGAAAACCATTTTTGACTATTTTATGACGTGTATGAGTATAATAAATATCAATCCTACATGCGGTGTTCTCAAATTTTCAAAATATGAATATTTTTATTATATGAAAGTTATTAACAATGAGTTGAATGGTTCAAAACTAAGAAAAAAAAAATAAAATTACCATGAAATCATATGATAATTATCATATATTGAATTTTTAAATGTTGGAACTAATTACACATCAAACTAAGTGGTAGTTTTCTCGGGATGTCTATAAACATATTTTTAATTTTTTAAATATATAAAACATGTGTGTAATAGTAGAAAACATATAAATTGAACTTGTATTCGAATGGAATCATAGGATACCATAATTAAATCATTTTTTAGGTGTAAGAGTATAAGGAATATCAATACAACTTGCAGTGTGCTTAGAATGACTCAATAAGCAATTTTAATACATATTAATGTCTTGAAAAACATACCTTTGGGGGTGAAAAACCATGAAAATGATCATAGAGTGCCATGATATCATAGGAAAACTACAATATATTTATTTTTTAAATTTAGGAAAGAAAATCCACATTATTCCGAGTTGTGGTTTGCTTAGGATATCCATAAACACATTTTTTTGGGTTTCAAGACTCTAAACATTGAATGTAATGGTCAAAACCATATAAAATTACCTCAGATTGGTGTGAAATCATAAGAAAAACTATTTTTGAATAATTTTTTTATGTTCACTAGTAAATGACATGTCAATATGAGGTTTGGGGTGCTCTAAATATCCCAGGAGAGAGTTTTTAATGATATTAAATTCCTTAAAAACATGCATCTAGGGTCAATATAAAAAAAGACCCCAAATTACAATGGAATCATAAGAAAACATCCCTAGATTGACTTTTAAAATATAGGGACTAATTTGACATCAATTCAAGTGTCAGTTTTCTCAGGATGTTCATAAACACAATGTTAGTGTTTTAAAACACTAAAACAAGCATGTCAAAACCATGACCATAGAAAATGATCTCATATTTTTTGTAAAATCATATAAAACCCATCATTGAATCATTTTTGAAATGATTAGGAAGTAAACATGTCAATTTTACTTGCAATGTGCTTATAATATCTCAATAAGTAGTTTTAATAGATATCAAAATCTTTAAAAACATGTTCCATGGTGTTAAAAATAATAAAATGATATTAGAGTGTTACAAAATCACATGACGACAATTTTACATTTATTTTCGAAATTTATCAATGTATATCACATATATCCTAATTTTTCTTTTCTCATGATGTTCATAAACACATTTTTTGTGTTTTAAAACCCTAAAACAGGCATGCAATGGTCAAAACCATATAAAAAAACATCATATTAGTGTGAAACCATAGAAAAAACATATTTGAGTCAATTTTAATGTGTAATAGTAGATGAAATGTAAATTTGATATGTGGTGTGCTTGGAATGACTCAATAAGTAGTTTTAATAGAGATCAGTGTTTTTAAAAACATTCCTTATGGGGCCAAAACTACGAAAATGAACTCGGTGTGCTATAAAACCATAGGAAAATAACTATAGGTATTTTTATAAATATAGGAACTAAATCCACATCAATCTAAGCGATGGTTTATTTAGGATTTTCGTAAACACATTTTTTAGTGTTTTAAAACTCTAAAACATGTGTGTAACAGTTGAAACCATAGAAAATGACCTCCGATTGGTGTGAAATCATAGTAATTATATCACTAAATCATTTTTAACATATGTGAGTAGAAAACACATCAATATAACATGCATTTTATTATAAATGTCTTAATAAGAATTTTTTATAGATATCAAAGTCTTCAAAAACATGCATTAAGGGGTCAAAACATAGAAAATGATCTAAAAGTTCTATGAAATGATAGTACAATGACCATAGATTGATCTTTGAAATTTAGAAACTAAAACTATATCAATGCGAGTATAGGTTTCCCTAGGATTTTTATAAATGAATTTTTAGTGTTTCAAAATAGTAAAACATGCATGTAATAGTCAAAATCATAAGAAAACATCCTCAGATTAGTGTGAAATCATAGGAAATCATTGTTTAATCATATGTGATGTGTAAGAGTGGACAAAATGACAATCCAGTGTACAATGTTCTCAAAATGAATCAAGAATAAATTTTAATAGATATTAAAGACTTTTAAAATATTATGTGGGGATCAAAATCAAGAATGTGATATCAGAGTTCCATGAAATCATCAAAAAAAGACCGTAGATGTATTCTGAAAATGAAAATTCACTTATGAAGTTATTTTGTTATTGTCAAAAATTTAGAAGAAAAATTTCTCATAATGAAATCACATATATGCAGTATATTTCTATTTTGATTTAATTTTTTGATATTTAATTCATGTATCAAATATATTATGGGCACACACATACACGTAAGAAATATAATGTTTTTTATATACGAATATATATATATATATATATTTATTTATTTATACATTTATACACACACACACAAACATATATATATATATATATATATAAATATACATATTAGGTATATATGTGTCTAGGGTTTGGAACATCTATGTATTTTGGTCATAGGCTAGTTCTTTCTAATTGTAGGTTTATGCCGAGTCCATAAAGAACGATATAGGTCAGTTGTATTATGATAATTTAGTTTGCATGGAAATCAATTAGATGAATCTCCATCTGATTTTATCTCATATGTGTATTTCACTTACAATGTTTTTGCTTTATTCACATGCTATTAGAGTTTGAAAAGATTATATTATTAACTTTTTACCTAGAAGATACACACACACATATCTATATACATATTTCTAACATTTTATTTCTTCAAATTATTACTTTGATTTTCAATGTTTTTGAATAATAAAAAATTTATTACTTAATAATGAAATATAGTTGTCTTAATTTTTCTCCCAATGAGGTTTCTAATTGAATTATTTTTCACTTAAATAAAAGTTTCTCTAATCTCATGAAATCATGTTAGAAAAATGATAATAATTTTATTTGAGATACCATACTAGAATTTGTTTTATGTCATAAATTTTCTTGAATTCATACACGTAGAAAAACTATCACAGCGATGCTTATTTCCACTAGAAAAAGAGCTTATAGTTTTCCTTACTTGAACATCCCAATCATGACTCAGGGCCTCTCTTAGATTCCCTTCTGTGATGAGTTCCATATTCACCATGTCTGCAAAAATGATTAGACGAAAAATTTCCACCTATGACCTAATCTCATAACCAAGACCATTTTAAAAATGACACACCCTGGAGATCTCATCAACTATCAAAGATGGCACATAGCACTATTGGTTGGTGAAATGTTCAACATAGTCCAGTAATAACAATCCCTCCTACATCAAGTGAATGAACTCATGAGTCTTCTCTTCTCTCAACATCTTATGATACAAATGGACCAGGAACTTAATCTGAAAGTCCTTCTAGGATAACTCCTCTTACTACCCTTCCTACTCCAGAATATCCCACCCATTCTTGGTTAGTCCATGAAGTATATTTTCAACAATCTTAACTCCCTATTTTTATGTGTATAAATATGCTTAAGGATTTTTTAGACGGACTCAATCTAGAACTCAACTTCCTGGGGTCCTCCCTCCCTAGTGAATGTAGGAAGATACTGTATCTGGAACTCTCTTGTCAGACGAGACATCGAAGGCACAATGTGAACATCATCCCTCTAAATGGATCTAATGACACTCAGGAATCTATCGTTAAGCTGAGCATCCATCTAATCCTCATCAACTACAAGAATCTCTAGTTCAGCTGTGATAATATCATGATGATTTCCACTCTCCTGACGCTCAACTAAAAGATGATGGAGGCATTTTCTCTTAAATACAGACACACTCCTTAGAACACTGGATATAACAAGTTCAACCTCAACAGGTGACAAAAATAGAGAACTACTTCTCTTGGTATCTCTAAACATGGATTATAAGTGTTACAACATGGAATATCAGTTAATTTATTTTATTTCTAATATATAACAAGTATCTCATATCAAATTTCAACAGGAATGTATATATAACATACAATAAATATGTCCCTATCATGAATAATGCATGTCAATATATCCCTATGTGCCTATTATGATGCATGCATACTAATCCTGTTCCAGATGGGGCCATGAGTATAAATATCAAGAACCAATAAAATCATGAAATAATAACATTACACAGCATGTGAACCACTTAGGGTGAAATAACATCAAATGCAACAATAAAATAGTATAAATAGAAACTCACCCTTGATTACTTGGATTTTTTCCTATAAATAAGTTAGACACTCCCATGCACATGCTCATTACCAAGTCCCAACACATTCTAGTCTCATTTAAAGCTTTCCAAAATAGTAATGAAATAGAAAATAAAAGTGTCCTTTTATACCACTTTGTAATATCCCCCAATCTGAAACTCTCTCACATGGCCGAAACGGGTTGGTTAGAATACCTCAAGCACACCTCTTCACACCCTAGAGGCAACCAACTAGGAGTGGGGGTGTGATAAGTATAGTGTGAAAACTATACCCTGATTACATAGTTAAAACACACTTTAAAGTATGCATGATAAATAATAAATAAAATATCCGAGTGTGGAAGTAATGGAAACAAAATAATACATAGGAAACCCGATAATAAAATCCAACTGAATAATCTAATAAATAATAAATTAATAATGTAATGATGTGTTTGAATGTATCTAAATTTCATGATAGAAAAAATACATGCAAAAGACTAGTAGACTCAAATAAATACTCAAAAGTTCCAGATCCCAAACCCCATTTCGGCCTCACATCCAAACTCTACCTCATCCAATAAGAAAATAATGAACAGTATGGTCCTTTCCATTTTCAAACCTACGCCCATGTAATTTGTTCGAGTACCAAACAGCTTCCTGAATAGGGTGTGAGTATAACTTAGTAAGTTAACACCATTATGTAAAAATATAACCAGCCTGATAAGAATTGTACGCAATAATGCAATAAAGATAGTATTAATTAATTAAAAAAATGAAATTAATACCATATCAAACTTCTTCAGAACCACACCAGAATGTATCAGAGAATATCTAACAACCATGCCAATAATAACCATATAATGATGGTAAACATAACTTTCCCTGACACCAAGTCAAAATGTCTCTGAGCTTGTCTCACAACCATGCCAGCCATAACCTTATAACCAAGGTATAAAATACAAAAATCTTTTTCAAAACTTGTAATATACACATTTTTAAATATAATCAGTGTCGTGCCAAGTACATAATCATTTCAGCATGTCTCTCAGGGCCAAAACTGATATATAATCATTTCAGCATGCATCTCAAAGACAAGCCCAATATATAAGAATTTCATCATGTGTCTTCGGGCTGGGATCAGTAAATAAGTATTTCTACACGTGTCTCACAGAATATCCCAATATATAAGCATTTCAACATGTGTCTCAGGTCGTAGCCCGATATATAAACATTTCAACATGTGCTTCAGGTCCAAGCCTAGTATATAAGCATTTCAACATGTGTCTTAGGGAAGAGCTCGATATATAATAATTTCAGAATGTTCATTAAGCCAATGCCCCAAATAAGCATTACATCATTTAAATCACAACACATTTCATAGAAGTAAGGATATCATAATATCACATTAACATTCTAAATGGTTAATTATGGAAATGACCATTTATCTTCCGATTACTCATTTCATTTATCATTGGATCACAGCCAATAACATTCCATTCATCAAAATAAACAATCCAAGTCACCGCTACTACAAAAACGTTCTTTATCAGCGCTCAAAATGAGCTTTATCAGTGCTAAAAAATCACTGAAATTCTAGGTGATGATAAAGGGGGTACCCTTTATCAGCGCTATAAGAGTGCTGATAAATTCGTGTTTTATCAGCGCTCCTTTAGTGCTGGTAAAATGATCCTTTATCAGCGCTTCTTTAGAATTAATAAAGGTTTCATTTATCAGTGCTTTTTAGCACTGATAAAAACTCCATTTATCAGCACTAAAAAAGCGCTGATAAAAGCCCTGTCAGCTGGTACGAAAAAATCTACAGCAGCACACCCGAACACCAGTAAAATAATTAAGCATCTCAATAAGCTAATTAGAGCAAGTATACCCATACAAAATTAACACATAAAACATATGATAATTAGACCAAGTATACCCATACAACAAGTATACTCGTACACCATTAACACATAATTCATAAGTTAATTAAGTACATAAAGAATTCAATTCAGAATTCAGGGGGTTGGGGGCTATTCAAGGGTTTGGGGTAGTTGTCCAAGGGGGGGGGGAGGGGGTATCCGGGGGGATGGGGGTGTCCGGGGGGGATTTCTAGGGGGTGGTCTGGTGTCCAAGGTGTCGGGGGGGGGGGGGGGGCTTTACAGGGGGTGTGGGTGTCGAGAGGGGTGGGGGTGTCTAGGGGGTGGGTTGGTGTCCAGGGGGTGGGGGCGGTCCAGGGGGTTGGTGGGGTTGAGTCTTACACATCACAAAGGACCCATGGATCATTCTTATAAAATATCAACATAATCCAAATGCGTTTGGTCGGATTTCCATAGGTCAGTTGTTGTTTTCACTTAAAATTGTGTCCATTTTGAACCAAAGAGAGACCATTTGAGTGCTACCGGCCACACCATGCCTCGGATTGAGGCGGGGATAACTCATACATGTCACAAAGGACCTTTGTATCATTCTCCTAAAATATTAACACAATCTGTATGTTTTTGGTCAGATTTTTGTAGGTTAGTTGTTGTTTTCACTTAAAATTGTGCTCATTTGAAACAAAAGAGACACCCTTTGAGTGGTACCGGCCACACCGTGCCTTGGAATGTGGCAGGGTTGACTCATACACATCAAAAAGGACACATGGATCATTCTTATAAAATATCAAGACAATATTAATGAGTTTGGTTGGATTTCTGTAGGTCAGTTGTTGTTTTCACTTAAAATTGTGTCCATTTTAAACCAAAGAGAGACCCTTTGAGTGCTACCATCCACACTATGCCTCATATTTAGGCATGGATGACTCATACACATCAAAAAGGACCTTTGGATCATTCTCCTAAAGGATCAATACAATCTGAATGTGTTTAGTGCGATTTCTGTAGGTCAGTTGTTGTTTTCACTTAAAATTGTGTCCATTTTAACCAAAAGAGAGACCCTTTGAGTAGTACCGGCCACACCGTGCCTTTTATTGAGGTAGGGTTGAATCTTACACATCAAAAAGGACCCATGTATCATTCTTATAAAAGATCAGGATAATACGAATCCGTTTGGTCAGATTTCCGTAGGTCAATTGTTGTTTTCACTTAAAATTGTGTCCATTTTAAACCAAAGAGAGACCCTTTGAGTGATAAAGGCCACATCATGCCTTAGATTGAGGCAGATATGACTCATACACTTCAAAAAGGAGCCATGGATCGTTCTCCTAATGGATCAACACAATCCTAATGTGTTTGGTCGGATTTCCGTAGGTCAGTTGTTGTTTTCACTTAAAATTGTGTCCATTTTAAACAAAAGAGAGACCCTTTGAGTAGTACCGGACACACCATGACTCATATTGAGGTGGGGATGAATCGTAACCTTCAAAAAGGACCCATTTACTGTTCTTATAAAATATCAAGATAATATGAATGCGTTTGGTCGGATTTTCATAGGTCAGTTGTTGTTTTCAATTAAAATTGTGTCCATTTTAAACAAAAGAGAGACCCTTTGAGTGATAGCGGTCACACCGTGCCTCAGATTGAGGTGAGGATGACTCTTACACATCACAAAGTAACCTTGGATCATTATCCTAAAGGATCAACACAATCTGAATGCGTTTAGTCGAATTTCCATAAGCCAGATGTTGTTTTCACTTAAAATTGTGTCCATTTTAAGCAAAATAGAGACCCTTTGAGTGGTACCCGCCACACCGTGCCTCATATTGAGGCAGGGTTGACTCTTAAAGATCATAAAGGACCCTTGTATCGTTATTATAAAATATCAAGGCAATCCTAATGAGTTTGGTTGGATTTTCATAGGTCAGTTGTTGTTTTCAATTAAAATTTTGTCCATTTTAAATAAAAGAGAGACCCTTTGAGTGATAGCGGTCACACCATGCCTCAGATTGAGGCGGTGTTGACTCGTACACATCACAAAGGACTCGTGGATAATATCCTAAAGGATCAACACAATATGAATGTGTTTGTTTGGATTTTTGTAGGTCGGTTATTGTTTTCTCTTAAAATTGTGTCCATTTTAAAAAAAATAGAGACCCTTTGAGTGATACCGGCCACACTGTGCCTCAGATTGAGGCAAGGTTGAATCTTACACGTCACCAAGAAACCATGGAGCATTATCCTAAAGGATCAACACAATATGAATTCTTTTGGTCAGATTTCTGTAGGTCAGTTGTTGTTCTCACTTAAAATTGTGTCCATTTTAAACAAAATAGAGACCCTTTGAGTGATACCGGCCACACCGTGCCTCGGATGCTCGGCCGCCACCCGAGCTCGTCGGACACCTCCCCTGCCCATGGGATCCTCCACCAGTGGACCTCTCCATCCGCCCTTCTCGTCTAGAGGGTCCCACGACCATGACCGGCCCGCCACCCTCCGTTCTGATACCACAACAACCAGGGACCACATGCATGTCCATCGCGCGAAGCCCTGCTGTGACATCGAGCAGCTGCATCCTTCCAGCTCTTACCTCCTCCATGGAGTGAGCCCCACCTCCACCTCACCGCGAACCCCAGATCACCCCGGGTGTCTTCCTCCTTCACCGCAGTAGTGGAGATGATGATCTCCTGGCCACACTTGCCTCACACCGCCCCTGCGACTCCACCACAGCTTCACCGACCTTCATAGTCCCCTGTTCGCTCATCACCTCCCGCCACCCGAGATTTGGCATGACCAGGAATCAGGATCCTAAACACCGCAACCTGGCCGAAGGAACTCCCAACGACCCATCTCGTGGCTAGTTTTAACGGGACCACTGCCCTTCCTCGCACTGCACCGCTCATCCCGATGTGACCTCGAGTAGCTCTTACCTCATCGTGTTTTATATTTATTATAATATAATTGTTGTAATGCTATTAATAAAAATGTATTGATAATATCAAAATTAAAATTGAAAAAATGTCCAACAAGCCGTTGGATACTCTGTTGTCAAAAACCAGCTGGGGGTTTTGTGTCTTCCATCAAAGTCGGAGTGCATCCTCAAAATATAGGCGATTTATCGTCTCCAGTTTCCAAAATATAGCCTGGCCGTGTTCAGTATTACCTTTCACGCCATTGTCCAAGGAAATACGAACCACATGCCCTGCCTGGTAAAACCCCAACGCCCCCAGCCCCGTTTATAAATGGAGTCCTGCCAAAGCTCCGACCACCACATTCTCAATCTCAGGCGGAGGACATGGCAGGAAAAAGCAGCACAACCATTGCCGCCATTGCCGCAGCCTTCATGCTGGCCCTCCTCCATGTCATGGCCGAGGGAGGTATTGTCCCGTCAAGGAAAACCCAACTGAAGAGGTGGTTCCGGGGGGAGGTGGCCAGCGGCGGCAGCATGGACCCCGCGCTGAAGGCCGCCCAGGCCTCCCCCGCCATCATCAGGGTTAACCCCAGAGTGGGCGGCTGCTTCAACACCATAACCGACGCCGTGAACAGCATACCTTCTGAAAACAGCCGACGCGTGATGGTGTGGATTGCGGGCGGTGTGTATCGGGAGAAGCTAACCATCGACCGCTCCAAACCATTTGTGACCATGCTGGGGAGCCCGGGGTCCAACGTCACGCTGGTGACCGACGGGGACGCCTCCGAGTACGGCACGGTGGACAGCGCGACCTTGATCGTGGCCTCCGATTACTTCATGGCGGTCAATATCAACATCAAGGTATACAGAAAAAACACCAAATGTGCACGCATCCACACATGGTTATAATATTTGGCGATTTGCAATTATATAATTCCTCGCCTCTCCCTAGGGAAACTGAAGGGCAATAGGCGGTGGCGTTGAGGATCAGTGGGGACAAGGCGGACTTCTACGGATGCCGTATCTCCTCGTATCAGGATACCCTCTGCGACGACAAAGGCAGGCATTTATTCAAGAACTGTTACATCGAAGGCACCGTAGATTTTATCTTCGGTAGTGGGAAATATCTTTACCTAGTATATTTATACGTACATCAATTTTCACGCGTGTTTATGTATTATGCACTGCATGTCTGACAACAAGTGTCTGTGTGGGAAGAACTCGGAGCTGTACGTGATGGATCCGGGGGTGATAACTGCACATGCATGGGAGGCGGATGGGGTGGACACTGGGTTCTCATTTGTGCACTGTACCGTTGTCGGTACCGCCACCAATGCGACCTTGGGGCGGGCCTGGATGTCTCACCCCATTACCATCTTTGCCTACACTCAAATGAGCAACGTCATCGGTCCCCAAGGCTGGTCCGACAACTCCCACCCCGAACGCCACCGGTATTTCATCCACCCCTCTCCATCTTTTTAACTAGTTGCATGTTCAAACCACATTATAATTTCCAAAATTTTATTTCCTCAGCACCGTATTCTATGTAGAATACAAGAATTATGGCGTTGGAGCTGACACCTGAAACAGAGCTGGTTTCACAAAGGTGCTCAGTGATGCGCAGGTTCAACCCTTCATCAGTCTTGATTACATTGATGGGGCAAAGTGGGTGTTGCTGCCGCCGCAGATCTGAAAAAACAAATAAATTCATTGAATATTTTCATTAACTCACACCACACTGTTATTCAAATTGTTACTGAATATACATTTGAGCAACAAGAATGTGGATTATATATGACCATTTCTTTGTCTTGTTGTTTTCATTCTTGAATATCGTTTCTCTCCTCTCCTCCAATCATATTATTAACTCTTTTCCTAATGCATATAATTCGACCAAAAAATGTGTGTAATGAAGAAAACCATAGATAGTGACATTATATTGGTGTTAAATCACATGAAAACCATTTTTGAATCTTTTATGATGTGTATGAGTAGAATATATGTCAATACGACATGTCGTGTACTCAAAATTTCAAAATATGGATTTTTTATGATACATAAGTTTTTAAAAATGTTTAGCAGGGGTCAAAATAAGAAAAACCCTCAAATTTCCATGAAATCATATGAAAATGATCGTATATTGACTTTTGAAATTTAGGAATTTATTCCACATCAAACTGAGTGGCTGTTTTCTCAAAATGTCGGTAAACACTTTTTTAGTGTTGAAAATATTTAAAACATCTGTGTAATGGTAGAAAAAATCAGAAATTACCTTGGATTGATATGAAATCATATAAAACCACCATTCGATCATTTTTATTGTGTAACAGTATAAGGCACATCAATATGGCATGCAGTGTGATCAGAATGACTCTATAAGCGGTTTTAATAGATATCAATGTCTTGAAAATCATTCCTTAGGGGTTCAAAACCATGAAAATGATCTTAGAGTGCCATGAAATCATATGAAAACTAAAATAGATTTATTTTAGAAATATAGGAACGGTTTCCACATCATTCCGAGTGACGGTTTTATCAGGATGCCCATAAACACATTTTTAGTGTTTCAAAACTCTAAATCATGCGTGTAATGGTAAAAACCATAGAAAATGACCCGGATTGACGTGAAATCATTGGAAAGACTTTTTTGAAACATTTTTTTGTTTACTAGTAGATGCCGTGCCAATATGATGTTCGTTGTGCTCAAAATATCCAAATAGGGGTTTTTTAATGATATAAAATTCCTTAAAACATGCATCTTGGGTCAAAATCAAAGAAATGAACTCGAAGTACCATGGAATCATAAGAAAATGGCCATAGATTGACTTCTAAAATATAAGAATTGATTCCACATCAATCCGCGTGGCAGTTTTCTCATGATGTTCATAAATGCAGTGTTAGTGTTTTAAAACACTAAAACATGCATGTAACAATCAAGGCCATAGAAAACAACCTCAAATTTGTGTGAAATCATACGGAACCCATCATTGAATTATTTTTTACATGAAAAAGAAGGTAACATGTTAACATGAAAAGCAGCGTGCTTCAAATATCTTCTTATGCAATTTTAATAGGTATCACAATCTTTAAAAACATGTGTCGTGGGGTCAAAAAGAAGAAAATGAAATCAGAGTGTTGTGAAATCAAAGGATAGCATTTGTAGATTTATTTTTGAAATGTAGGAACCTGTGTCACTCCAATACAAGGTTGGATTTTCTTAGGATGTTCGTAAACACGTTTTTAGTGTTTTAAAACTCTAATACAAGCATGTAATAGTCAAAACCATAGAAAACAACCTCATATTGTTGTGAAATCATAGAAAAATAATCTCTGAGTCATTTTTAATGTTTAAGAATAGATAAAATGTCAATTCAATATGTGGTGTTCTTGGAATGACTCAATAATAACTTTAAATATATATCAATGTTTTTAAAAACATTCATTATGGGGTCAAAACAAAGAAAATGGGATCAAAGTGCAGTTAAATCATAGGAAACAAACCATAGATTTTTTTTAAAAAAATATAGGAACTAACACCACGTCAATCTGAGAGAATTTTGGTTTATGATTTCTGTAAAAATTGTTTTACTATTTTAAAACTCAACAACATGTGTATGACGGTTAAAACCATATAAAACAACCTCAGATTGGTGTGAATTCATAGTAAAACTATCATTGAATCATTTTTAACTTGTGTGAGTAGATAACACATTAATCTAACATGAATTGTACTCTAAATGACTCACCAAGGAGTTTTAATCGATATCAACGTCCTCAAAAACATGCATCAATGGTTCAAAATAAAGAAAATGACCTCAGAGTTCCATTAAATGATAGGAAAACGACCATAGATTGATTTTTGAAATTAGAAACTAACACCAAATCAATATGAGTAAAGGTTTTCTCAAGATGTTCATAAACACATTTTTAGTGTTTTAAAACACTAAAACAAGCATGTAATATTCAAAACCATATATAGAGCTCTCGTATTGGTGGGAAATAATAGAAAAACTACTGTTTAATCATTTGTTATGTGAAAGAGTGTAAAAAAATGATAAAATGGAGTGTATTCTTCTCTGAATGACTCAATAAGCAGTTTTAATAAATATTAAAGTCTTTAAAAATATGCCATACGTGGGGTAAAAACCAATAAAATGGTCTCATAGTTCCATCAAATCATTGAAAAATGATCGTAGATGTATTTTAAAAATGAAAATGTACTTATGAAGTTAACTTTTTGTTTTTGAAAATTAAGAAGAAAAATTTCCCGTAATAAAATCACATGTATGTACTGTATTTATATTTTGATTTAATTTGTTGATACTATATGCATGCATAAAATTTATATGGGAACACACATGCACTTATGAAATATAATTTTTTATATGAATATATATATATGTATATATGTATACACATGCACACACACAAATATCTATGTAAATATACTTATTTGGAATATATGTGTCTTGGGTTTGGAAAAACTGTGTATTTTGGTCCTAGGCCAGTTCGTTCGGATTGTATGTTTACGTTGAGTCCACATGGATCGGTATAGTTCATCTTTATTCTAAAAATTGAGTGTTCATGTAAATCAATTGGTCAAATATCCATCTGATTTTCTCTCATATGTGTATTATACTTGCCATTAATTTGGATTTCTGCACATAGAATTAGAGTGTGGAAATACTATATTATTAACTTGTTAGCTAGAGTATACAAAAACATATATCTATATACATATTATTAATGTGTGTTTTCTTCATATTATTAATATGATTTCAAAAGTGTTTGGATACTCAAAAATTTACTACATAATAATGAAATGCAATTCTCTTAAATTTTCACTCAAAGAGGATTCTGTTAGAGTTTTTTATCACACAAAATATTAATTAATTCAATGTGAATAGAATTGGATTTATTGAAAATAGATTTATAATGTAATTCAAAATGGTGTTTTTATTGGATAATGAGTGTGAAAATAGTGGGTTTTAAAGAATGAAAAGAAAATGAAAGAGTGGAGAGAGTTTAAAAGAGAATAATTTATATTTTGAGGTAAGTAAGAACTATATTTAGAGCACTTGCCCTAAACATGTTCAATATATTCAAACATTCCCAAAATAAATCACACATAGACTCAAATATTAATACTTTGTTTACATATCAATGTATATAGACATTATATGAAAACCATATGTGTATTTATTTTTTTATTTATAAAAAAATAATATTATTGAACCTTATTGGATGGATATGAAGTGAAAATTATAATCATATAACAAAAGAGTATGGGGATGGAGTTGAATAATTCATAAAGTTTTCAATAGAGAATGCATATGACCCTTCTCAAATATATGAAGTGTATACATTATTGTTTTTCATGATGAATTCATCTAAAAGAGGTGGAATAACCATTGATTTTTCATAGAATGTAATGAAGCTATAAATTTTGGACTAAACATGTGGAAAATATTAATGCACATACTGACTGGGATGATACTTCCATTTATGGATTATTTCATAAGAAAACTAGTGTAAATGATAATGAAAATTGTATGGAAGAATTTGATATGATAATTGAAGAAGGAATTTTTTATTTTCCTAATTTGTTTAAGAAGTTATATAACTTTGAAAAGATACAATATATACAATTTTTTCTAAATATAAAACATTGTCAACTATATTGGAGATATATAATTTGAAATATTGTAGTGGATGAAGAAACATCGGTTTTAAAAAACTACATGGTCTCCTAAATGATAAGTTACTAGAAGAAAATGAGTTTCCTTGTCAAATATACGACACTAAGAATTTTTTTTACATTTAATGGTTATGGTCTCTAAATAAAGATATTCCATTCCAAATGATTGTATATTGTTTTACAAGAACCATAAATCACGCAAAAAATTCCCTTATTGTGGCATGAATTGATACAAGAAAGATTAACCAAGTCCTTAAATTTTTTTGGTACTTCTATATAATTAAAAAGTTTAGTAGACTATATGGATGTCAAGAAACCACTAGATAGTTGACATGACATGCAAACACAATAATTGAAGATGAGAGACAATTTCTCCCAGTGGACTCTCCTTAGTGGAAGAAATTTGATTATGCATATCCTAAATTTGGAAATGAGATGAAAAGGTTATGTCTTGCATTGTGTATATATGGAATAAATCATTTTGGTGTAAAAATTAGTACTCTCAGTACATAGACTATTATATTGGTAAATTATAACTTTTCATTGTGGTTATGAATGAAGTGAAAATAAATTATGTTGTCTATTCTTATATCTAGACCAAAACAACCCAATAATGATATTGATTTCTATTTGGATCCACGTATTAATGATCTAAAATTGATGTGGGATAAATTTTTTATATTGTATGATACTTATAGAAGTGAAAAGTTTTCATTGAGATCCATTTTGAATGGAACATTAAATGAATTTTGAGCTTATGAATATTTTTTTGGCTATAACATTGAATGAATGTGGGGGTGTCCCATTTGTGAAGATAGTCCACACTCAGTTAGGTTGCAAAATTCCACAAAGACAATGTTTTTATGACATCAATTTATTTTAGCCCCATGACAATAATAATGATCCTGGAAAACATTATTTGATGGAAATACAGAACAAGGTACAACACCACCTCCACTAATAGGTGATCAACTATTCGAGACTGTAAAATATATTGAAACTAATTTTGATAAACCTTTATTTGAAAAATTTTATGAAATCAGGTTGGAAAAAAGATATCATTTTAATGTGAATTATGGTACTGGAAATTTTTTTTATGTCAGAAACTTTCTTAATGTCATACACATAGGAAAAAAATGTATGTGATAGTCTTATCATAATGTTACTGAATATACCATATAAAAAATATGGAATTAAGGATTGGTTGGATATGATGGACATGGGGATAAAGGAATATTTAACATTGGTTAAGGGTTAAGACAAACTTTTCTTCCTCCACCAGCTTACACTCTATCATGATAAGATAATTATCAATTTTTTAACATCATTAATGGTGTAAAATTTATAGAGGGATGTTCCTAATATATCAATAATTCTATGTCAATACCAATTTTGAAGTTATAGGATCTACAATCCCACGATAATTATGTTTTGATGTAAGATTTAAAGCATGTATCTTTATGTTTCATTCTATATCAATCATAGAGGTGATTTGATCTTGATGCCTGTAAATGCATTTTGAGTGTTTCAAAAGTCAAAAAAAAGCATGTGATGGTAAAAAAACCTATCAAATAACCTTATATTGGAAAAAAATCATCATAAAAATATTTTTGAATCATTTGTGACAAGTATGAGGAGACTTCACATCAATTTGATGTGCAATGTGCTCGAAACAACTCAATAAATAGTCTTCATTGATAACAAAATATTTAAAAACATGTGTTAAGGGGTCAAAACCAAGAAAAAAATCTCATAGTTTTTTGAAATCATAGGACAATGACTATAGATTGATTTTTGAAATATAGGAACTGACTCCACATCAATCTTAGTGGCAGTTTTTTTTTCAGGATATCCATAAACACTTTTTTAGTGTTTTAAAACTCTAACACATGTGTGTAATGCTCCAAACCTTAGAAAATAAACTTTTATTAGTTTGAAATCATAGGAAAACCATTTTTGAATCATTTTTGATGTGTAAGAGTAGAAGTAAAGGTAGTTAAAAGGGAGATGTGATCAAAATGAATTAATAATAAATTGTAATAGATATTAAAGTCTTTTAAAAACATGATTTAAGTGGTGAAAACTAAGAAAAAAACTCACAATGCTGTCAAATCATAGGTTATTGATTGTAGATTTATTTTTTGAAATATATGTGTAAAGACCAGAAAATTTCAAGGAAATTTTTTTCTAATTTCTTTGGAATTTTACGAGTCTGTGGCTTTTGAAGACACTTGATTCCGAGGCACAGTGTGCCCAGAATCAATTTCTGAAGTTTAGCTTGGGTACGTTCAGTAAACGAACGAGCGGGTTTTTCTATCTTTTGAACCAGTGCTCGGAATTGAAATCTGAGGGCACCGATGAACTCGCAATACCGGTAATTGCTTAAGTGGACCTGTACCGCAGTTGCATTTTAAGTGGGTTAAGAATTAATATTTGGGGAATTAGTTTAAAATAAATAAAATTGTTAGAACAATTTTATTTTATAACTTTGGAAGTTAATCCCTCCCATGGGAAGTTGTTGGTGGGGCCCACAACCATCCAACTTCCCATGTGTGGATATTTGAAAGGTGGGTCCCACACAAGCCCCAACCTTTCACCTTCCCCTAAACTTCTTAAATGCCCCATTAAACTCCCTTGTTTAATGTTTACAACTCTCCCATTTATGAGATCTTTCTCCTCTTCTCCCTCTCATTAATTAATTGCTAACACATTTAATTAATGAAGTGGTTTGAATGTTGAAATGGCATGACTTATCTATTAAAATTGGGGACCCTTCACTTAATTTTGTCTTGGCAATTTTGTGGTGGGAAACCTATGGAGAAATTAAAATAGGGCTTTAAACCTCCGACGAAGAACAGTTCTCCAAAAACGGGTCTTCCAAGATCTTCGACGAAGAACAATCCATCAACGGAGATCGGATTCTGATGAGTCTCCAACTCTCATGCTCGGATATGAAGTGAGATGCGGATGCAATTATCGATGTCAGCTCCATTCTTCTACGATGTCAGACCACCACGATGTTCGTATTCCGCGGTTTGATGACGTGCGACGTCTTTGTGAGGTAGGGGTTATGCTCAATTTTAAAATATTAAAATTGTGCCTCGATTCATCGTTGTTTTTCTTCCATTGTCTCGGCCTATTGCTATCTCTTAACGCGGAGGGCGCGGGCCGAACGAACACGACCTAATGACCCTCTGCTAGAACTTGATCTTTTAGAATCGACGATCGGAGGCGAAACGCGGAAGAGACCGGTGGCGCAAGGGCCGTCGTCGCACCCTCAAAGAAAATCCGCGGCCAAGCGGGCCGTGGCGGAGGAAGAACAGCGCCGTCACGCTGTACCAGGGATGCAGGGCCGCGGCCAGTGCATGCCACAACAGAGGAAGCTGGAACCGTCACGCCGGCCATGCATTGGGAACCACGGCCCGCTTTGCGGGCCGCTTTGGCGGAAGGAACGGCTGGCCCGTCGACCGGCCGGGTAGAGCCAAGCCGCGACGCTAGGAGGGCGCCGCGCTGGAAGACCCGCGGCTCGCTCGTGCGGGCCACTTGCGCTAGAAGGCTGACCGGTTTTGGGAAGGCGACGCCGCTTGGCACCACCGGTTTGGATAGCCGGGGGGGCCGCGCCCCCCTCGGACTGCTCGACCGGCTGTCCGAGCCAGCGAGGCCGCGCGCCCAGCCGAGCTGCGCCGGGCCGCGCTGGGCCGGGAGGGTCCGCACCCCGCCGGGCCGCGCCCCTCAGGCTAGGCCGCGCGACTCACAGGGATGGTCCGACCCCCTTGTCAGGGTGGACCCGCCAAAACCAAGACGACCTAACTCGTCAGCCTATTGGGCCTAACGGACCGGGCCCTTTTTCACTTAAATGTGAATTTCATAAAGACCGCACGTCCGATCGATGTGCTGTCTGCGGCACTAGGACCCTTTCGACTAAACGGTCCTTTTGCATTACTCTTAGTGAGTTTTGGATGACTTTGGAAAATGGTCGGGTTTGGAATGAGCGTAATTCCAACCGGGCCCCCGGAGTGGAAACACTTATAACTTAAGGACCGGACGTCTGATTGACGTGCCGTCGACTATGTTGGATTCCTCTTGATGAGACGGTTCTTTTGGCATACTTCACCTGAGGTTTGGATGCAGTTGGAGTATAGAGATGTTGGATTATACTCGAAATCCAACCGGGCCCCTGGAACAGAAATCCTAATAACTCACAGACCTGGAATTCGTTTGACGCGCTGTCTGTTGCGTTGTGACCCCTATGATGAGTTGGTCCTTTGAGATGCTTCCATGTGAGATTACGTGACACTTGGATGTATCGACCAGTAGCTCGTGGATCGGATCCTCCTGGAGATGATCATACAAAGTACAGAGACCTTGTACCTGGCTAAGACCTTATTACTGCTTGTCTGATTCATTTGGGAGTGACTTGAATAGCTCAGTGGGGAGCACTACTATGTTGGGGTTGCAGAACCATGGCGGGTAGCACTACTGTTTTGGGGTGGCATACCCATGGTACTTGATAGGAGGAGTACCTTTGTAGGCTATTAGGGAGAGAGCTACTATGTTGGGGCGACAGACCCATGGTGGGGAGCACTACTGTGTTGGGGTGGTAGACCTGCGGTACTCGACAGAGGAGGAGTATCACAACAGTATAAGGTTAGTGAGTAGCGCCTCAGAATCGTGACAGGACCACTATACTCGATAGAGGAGGATCTCTTTAGCAGTTGTGTTTTTGATATCATTAATGAAAATCCTGGTTTAATCCGAGTCAATGACCTTTGTGTTTCTCCTCATGATTGAGATGAGTTAGTTGATAACTTAGGTATATGTATGGGCATATACCTAAGTAAAGGTTACCTGTTGAGATCATTCTTTTTGGTTTATCCTTGTTGGATTTTGTGAGACCTTGAGGGTCTTGGGGTCCCTACTGAGTAACGTTATACTCACCCCTACATGGGCTACGCCCGCACCTAGTTGTGTTGGTTCCAGATGACGGACAACACTGATTGTGGTTGAGGCTTGTAGATCTGGACGGTACCCGGAGGTGGATCTCATGATGAGTCGGTACCCAGAGGAGATGGACAGACGTGGAGTGCTGAGGAGGACATCTGTACCTACCCTTCAGGTAGGAACTCAGAGGATGATCCAGGAGCTGCTTCACCATTCAACTGTTTGTCTTTTCAGTTGTAATTTTCTTTCAGTTGTAGCTGTACCTTTCCATTGGGAATGTATTTCTGACCCCTTTGTTCTTTCAACACACTTTCTACTGCTTTACATAGTGTTTGATTCTGCTTTTACTCTGGTTTTGTGTGTGATTACATTTTATAAAGGTAATGTTTTCCCAGTTTTTAGGGAGTTACGCCTTTGGTGCTAGTCACCAGCCCCTATCCTATGGAAGGGAGTCTTGGGGTAGTCCCAATACGGGCCCCAGGGGATGGGTCATGTCAACTGCTGAAGAGCTGAGTCAATGACCTTTGTGTTTTTTCTAATGATTGAGATGGTTTACTTGATAACTTAGGTATATGTATGAGCATATACCTAAGTAAAGGTTATCTGTTGAGATAATTATTTGTGGTTTATCCTTGTTTGATTTTTGAGACCTTGAGGGTCTCGGGGTCCCTACTGAGTAACGTTATACTCACCCCTACACGGGCTATACCCACACCTCGTTGTGTTGGTTGTAGATGACGGACAACACTGATCGTGGTTGAGGCTTGTAGAGCTGGACGGTACCCGGAGGTGGATCTCATGACGATTCAGTACCCGGAGGAGACATACGGACGTGGGGTGCTGAGGAGGACATATGTACCTACCCTTCAGGTAGGAACCTGGAGGACGATCCAGGAGCTGCTTCACCATTCAACTGTTTGTCTTTTCAGTTGTACTTTTATTTCAGTTTTAGTTGTACCTTTCCTTTGGGCTTGTATTTTCGGCCCCTTTGTACTTTCAGCACACTTGTTACTGCTTTACTTAGTGTTAGCTTCCACTTGTAATCTGGTTGTGTGTGTGATTACATTTTATAAAGGCAATTCCTTCCCAGTTTTTAGGAAGTTACTCCTTTGCTACTAGTCGTCAGCCCCTGGCCTATGGAAGGTGGGCTTGGGCTAGTCACGATACGGGCCACAGGGGACGGGTCGTGACAATAGGAATTAGACCCACATCAAGCCTAGTATTGGTTGACTCAGGATTTCTGTAAAGGAATTTTTATTTTTTTAAAACTCTTAAATATTTTTGTAATGGTCAAAACCATAGAAAATGACTTCATATTTTTGTGAAATCATTGTAAAGTCATATTTGTAAAAATTTTGAGATGTAAGGGTAGATAACAAGTCAATCTGACATGCAGTGAGGTAAGAATGACTCAATAGGTAGTTTTAATATATGTCTAAATCGTTAAAGATATTCCATAGCGGGTAAAAACCAATAAAATGAGATTAGAGTGCTATGAAAACATAGGAGTGAACCCATATATTTATTTTGGAAATATAGGAATTGAAGTCATGTCAATCTGAGTGGCATCTTTTCTAGTATATTCATAAACACATTTTTAGAGTTTTATAACACTAAAACATGTGAGTAATGAAAAAAACCATATATAATGACATTATATTGGCGTTAAATCATATGAAAACCATTTATGAATATTTTATGATGTGTATGAGTATAATAAATATCAATCCTACATGCAGTGTTCTCAAATTTTCAAAATATGAATATTTTCATTATATGAAAGTTATTAACAATGAGTTGAATGGTTCAAAACTAAGAAGAAAACATAAAATTACCATGAAATCATATGAGAATTATTATATATTGAAATTTTAAATGTAGGAACTAATTACACATCAAACTAAGTGGTAGTTTTCTCGGGATGTCTATAAACATATTTTTAATGTTTTAAATATATAAAACATGTGTGTAATAGTAGAAAACATATAAATTGAACTTTTATTGGAATGAAATCATAGGATACCATAATTCAATCATTTTTGAGGTGTAAGAGTATAAGGAATATCAATACAACTTCCAGTGTGCTAAGAATGACTCAATAAGCAATTTTAATACATATTAATGTCCTGAAAAACATACCATTGGGGGTGAAAAACCATGAAAATGATCATAGAGTTCCATGATATCATAGGATATATATGGGAACACACATGCACTTATGAAATATAAATTTTTATATTAATATATATATGTATATATGTATACACATGCACACACACAAATATCTATATAAATATACTTATTTGGCATATATGTGTCTTGGGTTTGGAAAAACTTTGTATTTTGGTCCTAGGCCAGTTCGTTCGAATTGTATGTTTATATTGAGTCCATAGGGATCGGTATAGTTCAGCTATATTATAAAAATTGAGTGTGCATGTAATTCAATTGGTCAAATCTCCATATGATTTTCTCTCATATGTGCATTATAATTTCCATTAATTTGGATTTCTGCTCATGGAATTATAGTGTGAAAATACTATATTATTAACTTGTTACCTAGAGTATACAAACACATATATCTATATGCATATTATTAACGTGTATTTTCTTCATATTATTAATATGATTTCAAAAGTGTTTGGATGCCCAAAAATTTACTACATAATAATGAAATACAGTTCGCTTAAATTTTCACTCAAAGAGGTTTCTATTTGAGTTTTTTTATCACATTAAATTTTAATTAATTCAATTTGAATAGAATTGGATTTATTGAAAATAGATTTATTATGTTGCATTCTATATCAATCTTAGAGGTGATTTGATCTTGACGTCTGTAAATGCATTTTGAGTGTTTCAAAACTCAAAAACATGCGTGTAATGGTAAAACAAACCTATCAAATAACCTTATATTGAAAAAAATCATAAGAAAACTATTTTTGAATCATTTGTGACATATAATAGGAGACTTCACATCAATTTGATGTGCAGTGTGCTCAAAACAACTCAATTAATAGTCTTCATTGATAACAAAATCTTAAAAAACATGTGTTAAGGGGTCAAAACCAAGAAAAAAATCTCATAGTTTTTTGAAATCATAGGACAATGACTATAGTTTGATTTTTGAAATATAGGAACTGACTCCACATAAATCCTAGTGGCATTTTTTTTCGTGATATCCATACACATTTTTTTAGTGTTTTAAAACTCTAACACATTTTTGTAATGATCCAAACCTTATAAAATAAAATTTTATTAGTTTTAAATCATAGTAAAACAATTTTTGAATCATTTGTGATGTGGAAGAGTAGAAGGAAAGTTCATTCAAATGGTGATGTGATCGGAATAACTTAATAATAAGTTTTAATAGATATTAATGGCTTTTATAAACATGATTCAAGTGGTCAAAACTAAGAGAAAAAAACTCACAACGCTGTGAAATCATAGTTTATTGATTGTAGATTTATTTTTGGAAATATAGGAATTAGACCCACATCAAGCCTAGTATTGGTTTACTCAGGATTTCTGCAAAATCATTTTTATTGTTTTAAAACTCTTAAACATTTGTGTAATGGTCAAAACCATAGAAAATGACTTCATATTTTTGTGAAATCATTGTAAAGTCATCTTTGTAAAAATGTTGACATGTAAGGGCAAATAACATGTCAATCTGACATGCAATGTGGTAAGAATGACTCATTAAGTAGTTTTAATAGATGCCCAAATCTTTAAAAATGTTCTAGAGGGGGTAAAAACCAATAAAATGAGATTAGAGTGCTATAAAAACATAAGAGTGAACCCATATATTTATTTTGAAAATATAGGAATTGAAATCCCGTCAATCTGAGAGGCATCTTTTCTAGTATATTCATAAACACATTTTTAGATTTTTAAAACACTAAAACACGTGAGTAATGAATGAAACCATATATAATGAAATTTTATTGTTATTAAATCATATGAAAATCATTTTTGAATATTTTATAATGTTTATAAGTATAATAAATGTCAATCTTAGATGAGGTGTTCTAAAAATATCAAAATATGAATATTTTCATGATATGAAAGTTATTAAAAATGAGTGGGAGGGTTCAAAATGAACAAAAAATCGTAAAATTACCATGAAATCATATGAGAATTACCATATATAGAATTTTTAAATATAGGAACTAATTCCACATCAAACTAAGTGGCGGTTTTCTCATGATGTCTATAAACACATTTTTAATGTTTTAAATATATAAAACATGTGTGTAATAGTAGAAATCATATAAATTGAACTTGTATTGGCATGGAATAATAGGATACCATAATTATATCATTTTTGATGTGTAAGAGTATAAGGAATATCAATACAACTTGAAGTGTGCTCAGAATGAACCAATAAGAAATTTCAATAGATATCAATGTCTTGAAAAACATACCTTAGGGGGTGAAAAACCATGAAAATGATCATAGAGTTCCATGATATCATAGGAAAACTACAATATATTTATTTTTTAAATTTAGGAAAGAAAATACACATTATTCCGAGTGGTGGTTTTCTCAGGATGTCCATAAACACATTTTTTGGGTTTCAAGACTCTAAACATTGAATGTAATGGTCAAAACCATATAACATGACCTCATATTGATGTTAAATCATAGGAAAAACTATTTTTGAATAATTATTTTCTGTGTACTAGTAAATGACATGTCAGTATGAAGTTAGGGGTGCTCGAAATATCCAAGGAGAGAGTTTTTAATGATATTAAATTCCTTAAAACATGCATCTAGGGTCAAGATCAAAAAAAGTCCTCAAATTACAATGTAATCATAAGAAAACATCCATAGATTGAATTTTGAAATATAGGGACTGATTTCACGTCAATTCAAGTGGAGGTTTTCTCAAGATGTTCATAAACACAATGTTAGTGTTTTAAAACACTAAAAAAACATGTCACAACCATGACCATAGAAAATGATCTCATATTTTTGTGAAATCATATAAAAGCAATCATTGAATCATTTTTGAAATGATTAGGAAGTAAACATGTCAATGTTACATGCAATGTGCTTATAATATCTCAATAAGCAGTTTTAATAGATATCAAAGTCTTTAAAAACACGTGCCATGAGGTTAAAAAGAATCAAATGATATCAGAGTGTTGTGAAATAATATGACAACAATTTTACATTTATTTTTGAAATATATCAACGTATATCACATATATCATACTTTTTATTTTTTCAAGATGTTCATAAACACATTTTTTGTGTTTTAAATCTCTAAAACAAGCATGTAATGGCCAAAACCATAGAAAACAACATCATATTAGTGTGAAACCATAGAAAAACATATTTGAGTCATTTTTATTGTGTAATAGTAGATGAAATGTAAATTTGATATGTGGTGATCCTAAAATGACTCAATAAGTAGTTTTAATAGATATTAATGTTTTTAAAAACATTCCTTAGGGAGAAAAAACTAAGAAAATGAACTCAATGTGCTATAAAATCATAGGAAAATAACTGTAGATATTTTTAGAAATATAGGAACTGAATCCACATCAATCTAAGTGGTGGTTTGTTTAGGATGTCTGTAAACACATTTTTTAGTGTTTTAAAACTCTAAAACATGTGTGTAACAGTTGAAATCATAGAAAATGACCTATGATTGGTGTGAAATCATAGTAATTAAATCACTGAATCATTTTTAACACTTGTGAGTAGAAAACACATTAATATAACATGCATTGTATTATAAATGTCTCAATAATAAGTTTTTATAGACACCAAGGTCTTCAAAAACTTGCGTTAAGGGGTCAAAACATAGAAAATGACCTAAAAGTTTTGTGAAATGATAGTAAAATGACCATAGATGGATCTTTGAAATTTAGAAACTAAAACTATATCAATATGAGTATAGGTTTCCCTAGGATGTTTATAAATTAATTTTAACTATTTTAAAATAGTAAAACATTCATGTAATAGTCAAAACCATATAAAACATCCTCATATTAGTGTGACATCATATGAAGTCATTGTTTAAAAATATGTGATGTGTAAGTGTGGAAAAAATGACAATATGGTGTACAGTACTCTCAAAATGAATCAATAATCAATTTAAATAGATATTAAAGACTTTTAAAACATTATGTGGGGGTCAAAATCAAGAAATTGATATTTGAGTTCCCTAAAATCATCCAAAAATGACCGTTGATGTATTTTGAAAATGAAAATTCACTTATGAAGTTAATTTTTTATTGTTGAAAATTTAGAAGAAAAATTTCCCATAATGAAATCACATATATGTGGTATATTTCTATTTTGATTTAATTTTTTGATATTATATTCATGTATAAAATATATTTGGGCACACACTTGCACGTAAGAAATATAATGTTTTTTATATATAAATAAAAATAAAAATAAAAATAAAAATAAAAAAATATATATATATTTATACATGTAGACACACACACACACATATCTATATAAATATACATATTAGGCATATATGTGTCTAGGTTTTGGAACATCTATGTATTTTGGTCCTAGGACAATTCGTTTTAATTGTAGGTTTTTGCCGAGTCCATAAAAAATGATACAGGTCAGTTGTATTATGATAATTGAGTGTGCATGGAAATCAATTAGATGACTCTCCATCTGATTTTATCTCATATGTGTATTTCACTTATATTGTTTTTTTATTTCTTCACATGCTATTAGAGCATGAAAAGATTATATTATTAACTTGTTACCTTGAAGATACACACACACACATCTATATATCTATTTCTACCATGTTATTTCTTCAAATTATTACTTTGGTTTTTAATGTTTTTGAATAATAAAAAATTTATTACTTAATAATGAAATATAGTTGCCTTAAGTATTCTCTTAAGGAGGTTTCTAATTGAATTCTTTTTCACTTAAAAGATTAATTAATTTAAAATGATTTGGATTGGATTTATTGAAAATATATTTATGATGTAATTCAAAATGGTTTTTTATTAGAAAATGAGCGTGGAAGTAGTAGGTTTTGAAAAATAAAAAAAATGAAAGGGTGATAGAGGATTAAAAGGGGAATAATTTATCTTTTGAGTTATGTAAGAACTAGATTTAGATTATTGGCCCTAAACATGTTAATGATATGTAAACATTCCCAAAATAAAGAATTCATATACTGAAATTATGATACTTTGTGTACATATCAATGTATATAGACATTATATGAAAAAGTTACGTGTATTTATTTATTTTTAATAAAAAATTAATATTATTGGACCTTATAGGATGGATATGAATTGAAAATAGATTGATGATAATCATATGACAAAGGAGTGCAGGGTTAGAGTTGTAGAGTTAATCATGTTTGCAATTGAGAATGCATACTACACTTCTCAAATCCATTGTTAGTGAGTGCATTGTCATTTTTTCAGATGAATTCATCTAGAAGAGTTGGAAGAAAAATTAATTTTTTTCACAGAATATATTAAATCTATCAATTTTAGACTAAATATGGGGAAATATGAATTTATATAATGACTGGGTTGAAACTACCATTTATGGATTATTTGATATGAATACTAGTGTAAATGATAATGGAAATTGTATGGAAGATATGAAAATGATAATTGAATATGACCTTAGTGATTATCTAATTTTTTTGAGAATTTATATAATTTTGAAAAGAGACCAAAATATAGTGATTGTACTAAATAAACAACATCGTCATCTATATTGAAGTTATATAATTTGAAATATTTTAGTTGATGAAGTGACACAAGTTTTAGAGAACTAATTGGTCTCCTATATGATATAATACCAGAAGAAAATGAGTTTCCTTATCGAATATATATCACTAAGTGAATGTTCAGTTTAATGGGCATGATCTATGAAAAAATACCTGCATGTCCAAATGATTGTATATTTTAAACTAACCATGAATCAAACAAAAAATTCCATAAGTGTGGAAAATATTGATACAAGAAGGATTAATCAAGTCCTTAAATTTTTTTGGAACCTTCTTATAATTCCAAGGGTAAGAAGACTATATGGATTTCAGGAAACCACTAAACAATTGAAAAGACATGAAAATAAAAAAATAAGATGAGAAACTATTTCACCCAGTAGACTCTACTTAGTTGAATAAAAATGGATATTTATCTCTTGAATTTGGAAATGATCTGAGAAACTTTTTTCTTGAACTATATACAGATGGAATAAATCCTTTAGGTGTACAATTAAGTACTCACATTACATTTATAGTTATGCTGGTAAATTATAACATTCCATCATGGTAATGAATTAAGTTAAAATATATTAGGTTTTCTACTTATATCGAGACCAAACTAACCCAATAATTATATTGATTTCTATTTTAATCCATTGAACAAAGATCTAAAATTGATGTGGGATGCATTTTTTATATTTTATGATGCTCATATAAGTCAAAAGTTTTCATTGAGAGAAATGTTTAATGAGACATTAAATGAATTTAATGTTTATGAAAATTTATTAGGATATATCATTAAATAGATGTTGGGGTGTCCCATTTGTGATGATGGTATACACATAGTGAGGCTGAAAAATTCCTCGAAGACTATGTTTTTTTGGAAATAGAAATATTTACTCAGATGGTATAAATATCAATCCTAGATGACATCATTTAATGAAAATATAGAAAAAGGTACAAAACCATATCCACTAATAGGTGATAAACTGTTCGAGAATGTAAAATATATTGACACTAATTTCAATAAATTTTTTTAATCTCATGCAATCATGTTAGAAAAATGATATCAATTTTCTTTGAGATACCATACTAGAATTTGTTTTATGTCATAAATTTTCTTGTTGTAATACACGTAGAAAAACTATCATAGCGATGCTTATTTCCACTAGAAGAAGAGCTTATAGTTTTCCCTGCTGGAACATCCCTATCACGACTTAGGGCCTCTCTCAGATTCTCTTCTGTGATGAGTGCCTTTTTCACCACGTCTGCAAAAATGATCAGACGAAACATGTCCACCTATGACCTGATCTCATAACAAAGAACATTTTAAAAATGACTCACCCTAGAGATCTCATCAACTATCAAAGATGGCACATAGCACTATAGGTTGGTGAAATGTTCAGCATAGTCCAGTAATAACAATCCCTCCTATATCAGGTGAATGAACTCATGAGCCTTCTCATCCCTCAATGTCTTATGATACAAATGGATCAGGAACTTAATCTGAAAGTCCTTCTAGGATAACTCCTCTTACTACCATTCCTGCTCCAGAATATCCCACCAATGCTTGGTTAGTCCATGAAGTATATTTCCAACAAGCTTAACTCCCTATTTTTAGGTGTATCAAGATGCTTAAGGATTGTCTAGACTGGATCAATCTAGAACTCAGCTTCCTGGGGTCCTCCCTACCTAGTGAATGTAGGAAGATACTGTATCTGGAACTCTCTCATCAGACGATACATCGAAGGCCCAATGGAAACATTTTCCCTCTAAATGGATCTCATGACCCTCAGGAAGCTATCGCGAAGCTGATCATCCATATGATCCTCATGAACTACAAGAAGCTCTAGTTTAGCTGTGATAATATCATGATGATTTCCACTCTCCCGACGCTCGAATAAAAGATGATGGAGGCATTTTATCTTAAATACAGACACACTCCTTAGAACACTGGATATAAAAAGTTCAACCTCAACATGTGACAAAAATAGAGAACCACTTCTCTTGGTCTCTCTAAACATGAATTATAAGTGTTACATTATGTCATATCAGTTCATTTATTTTATTTATAAGATATAACAAGTATCTTATATGAAATTTCAACAGGAATGTATATATAACATATAATAAATATGACCCTATCATGATCAATGAATGTCAATATATCCCTATGTGCCTATTATGATGCATACATACTAATACTGTGCCATATGGGGCCATGAGTATAAATCTCAAGAACCAATAACATCATGAAATAATAACTTTACACAACATGTGAATCACTTAGGGTGAAATAACATCTAATGAAACAATAAAATAGTATAAATAGAAACCCACCCTTGATCACTTGGATTTTTCCCCATACATGAGTTAGCTACTCCCATGCATATGCTCATTACCATGTCCCAACACATTCTAGTCTCATTTAAATCTTTCCCAAATAGTAATGAAATAGAAAATAAAAGTTTCCTTTTATACCACTTTGTAACATCCCCCAATCTGAAACTTTCTCACATGGACGAAACAGGTTGGTTAGAATACCTCATGCACACCTCTACATACCCTAGAGGCAACCAACTAGGAGTGGGGGGGGGGGTGTGATAAGTATAGCATGAATACTATACCCTGAGTACATATTTATAACCCACTTTAAAGTATGCATGATAAATAATAAATAAAATATCAGAGTGTGGAAGTAATGGAAAAAATATAATATAGAGGAAACCCGATAATAAAATCCAACTGAATAATCCAATTAATAATAAATTAATAATGTAATGATGTGTTTGAATGTATCTAAATTTCATGATAGAACAAATACATGCAAAAGACTAGTAGACTCAAAATAAATACTCAAAAGTCCCAGGCTCCAAACCCCATTTCATCCCCGCCTCCAAACTCTACCTCATCTAATAAGAAAATAATGAATTGTATGGTCCTTTCCCTTTTCAAACCTACATCCATGTAATTTGTTCTGGTACCAAACGGCAGCCTGAATAGGGTGTGAGTATAACTCAGTAAGTTAACACCATATTGTAAAAATATAACCATTCTGATAAGAATTGTATGCAATAATGCAAGAAAGAGAGTATTAATTAATTAAAAAATGAAATTAATACCACATCAAACTGCTTTGGAACCATGCCAGAATGTATCTGAGAATATCTAACAACCATGCCAATAATAACCATATAACGATGGTAAACATAACTTTCCCTAACACCGTGTCAGAATGTCTCCGAGCTTGTCTCACAACTATGCCATCCATAACCATATAACCAAGGTATAAAAGACACAAATCTATGTCAAAACTTGTAATATAATCATTTTTTAATATAATCAGTGTTGTGCCAAGTACATAAGCATTTCAACATGTCTCTCAGGGCCAAAAATGATATATAATCATTTCAGCATGCATCTCAGAGGCAAGCCCAATATATAAGAATTTCATCATCTTTCTTTGGGCCAGGATCAGTATATAAGTATTTCTACATGTGTCTCACAGAATAGCCCAATATATAAGCATTTCAACATGTGTCTCAGGGCATAGCCCAATATATAAAAATTTCAGCATGTGCTTCAGGTCCAAGCCTAGTATATATACATTTCAAAATGTATCTTAGGGAAGAGATCGATATATAAGAATTTCATCATGTTCGTTGGGCCAATGCCCCATATAAGCATTGCAACATCTAAATCACAACACATTTCATATAAGTAAGGATATCATAATATCACATTATCATTCTCAATGGTTAATTATGGAAATGACCATTTATCTTCCAATTACTCATTTCATTTATTATTGGATCATAGCCAATAACATTCCATTCATCTAAATAAACAATCCAAGCCATGGTGATTCTATATCAATAAATCACCCAAGTACCATGTTATACTAAACACACATTAAGCCATTAAACAATTCCATTATAGAAAAGGGCTCACTCACCTGACTAGTACCCACAAGACAAGTCAAATCCAATCAGATCCAATGGTACTCTAAGGAAAAATCCAGTGCATCATCTAATTAATTGAGGAACACCCTGGGTTGGTGCAATAAAAATATTTCACATACCTAACAAATATCAAACTATAGGGTTAATTTTAGACACCCTAACTTTAATCGATGATCAACCAATGATTACAATAGGATTATCCAACAAGAATGAAGGAACATTAATTTCAAGAAGGTTTCTAAATCACAACTGATCATGATCAAAACCAACAACACACACGGTCAAATGATTAAACAACAAAGATCATATAATGATGGAAGAGAAGAGAAAAATTGAAGAAAAATCACTTAACTGGGATCAGATGCATTATTAAGACATCCAGAAGAGAGATAAGGATTACAAAATCACCTAGAAGTTCACCCTATGTCAAGGGGAGGAAGATAAATGCAAGAAGAAATAAAAATCAACCACACAAGACACATTAAAATATCAGTTTGGGGAATTACACAACATGTAATATAATTACATTTCATGTAATTTTGGGTATTAAATTAGGAAAATTAGAACAAGTTGTGATAATTAATTCTGATGTGTTTATGCGAATATCAGTTTCTGGATGGAATATTATTTTATGGAAAAACTAGGATTCTACCTCATATAGATTTTTTTTATAAAATAATGAAAATATTTCTTTATTTTAAAATAACCCTGGTTGATATTGAGTTAATTTTGTACCGTTGAAAAATATTTTGGGTGGTAGCTTGTCTAACAATAGGAGAAACGAATAAAAAATAATATATCAAGGCAGCGAGTCGACGAAAAATTCATGACTTGTCTTTAGTTATAAAAGGTGGTATGCTTTTTGAGATAGAAACAAAAAAAGAAAGAATGTTTTTGGGTGGATTCCATGCTCAGCCACCCCCCGAGCTCGTCGGACACCGCCCCTGCCCGTGGGATCCTCCACCAGGGGACCTCTCCAGTCGCGCTTCACATCTAAAGGCTCCCTCGACCATGCCATCCCCCCACCCTCTGTTCTAGTACCACAACAACCAGGGACCACATGTCCATCGCGTGAAGCCCTGTTGTGACCTCGAGTAGATGAATCCTTCCAACTCTTACCTCATCCTTGGAGTGAGCCCCACCTCCACCTCACTGCAAACCCCAGATCACCCCGGTTTTCTTCCTCCATCACTGAAGTAGTGGAGATGATGATCTCCTGGCCACACTTGCCTCACACCACCCCTGACCGTGGGACCCTCCACCAGAATACCTCTCCAGATCACCTCGGGTGTCTTCCTCCTTCACCACAGTAGTGGAGATGATGATCTCCTGGCCACACTTGCCTCACACCGCCCCTGCGAGTCAACCACAACTTCAATGGCCTTAATAGTCCCCTGTTCGCTCATCACTACCCGCTGCCCTAGATTTGGCATTACCACGATCCTAAACACCGCACCCTGGCCGAAGGAACTCCGAACGACCTATCTCGTGGCTAGTTTTAATGGGACCACTACCCTCCCTCGCACTACACCGATCTACCGGCACTCCTTCGGGGTGTTGTGGTTCGCTGACCACTACGAGAGATAATAGAGAAGAATGGAGGGAGAAACTGGCCTTTATTTCAACATGAAAAAAGATTTACAAAACTCCCTCTCTAAAACTCTCGCTCTCTCACATGGAGCTCTCCCAGCTCTCTTTGGATACAATGGAGCTCTCACTTGGATCTCTCTAATCTACTGATGGAAGCTCCCCAAGGCTTCCTTATATATCCATGGTGGGAGTTGTCAAATTTGACACACCTCTCCCACCAACCTTCCGCCAATCCCCCCACCCACCATGGACTTCTATTATGGCTTCCACATACCATGGTGGGTGGAGTGGATGCACCAGCCACGTACCAAGGCAGCTGAAAAAGTACAAGTTCTAACAATTCTCCCCCTCCAGCTGCAATCTGCTGGAGCATCTGCAAAGGTCCTTCTTCTCCCGAGCAACCACCTTTGTCAACATATCTGTCAGGATCTCCTTCGTGTGGATCTTCACAAGTCTCAACAACTGTTGATACATCACTTCGCGTATCCAATGATAGCGAATGTCGATATGCTTCTTGATACCCTTCTGGCTCCCCCTCATCAGTCAGCAACATGTAATCTGACTACGAATATTTTGTTGACATAATCCTTCCTCGTGAAGATATTCTATCCTCTGAAATGTTAGGTTTGGGAGGCACAACATCACCTAGCTCCTGTGATGGTTCTACAACTTCTTGTGGAGAGGATTGAGTCTCCCCCTGCTCAATATCCTCTTCCACTACCTCCTGGTCCACTGCCGATGAGTCTTATTGCACCTCCTCCTCTTCATTGATAGGTGTTGATGGTACTGGTGTCGGATCATGAATTTATTCCTCAACACCTTCCCTTCGAGTCATTCTAGGATTTTTAATATCCTCGATCATCTGGTTCTCATGGAACACGACATTTCTGCTTCTGATCACCTTCTTCTCCTTCGGGTCCCAAAGCTTGTATCCGAACTCCTCATCTCCATATCCGATGAAAATGTATGGAGTAGATCTCCTGTCTATCTTCTTCCTGAGCTCCTTGGATACATGTACAAATGCCAAACATCCAAATACTCATAAATGAGAGTAAGAGGGATGTTTACCAGACCATATCTTCTGTGGAATCTCAAAATTCATTGGGACTGACGGTGATTGGTTGATGAGGTAGCATGCAACCTGAATAGCTTCTCCCCAGAATGGCTTAGGGAGCTTTTCCAAACTTATCATGCTTATGACCTTCTCCATGATGGTTCTGTTCATCCTTTCTGAAACTCCATTATATTGTGGGGTGCGAGGGACCGTCCTCTCATGTAGGATTCCATGACTCTTGTAATAGGCATCAAATTCCTTGGATGTGTACTCTCCTCTATTGTCTGAACGAAGACACTTTAGCTTCCTTCCAGTTTCACGCTCCACCATGGCGTGGAACATTTTGAAGTATTCCAGTACTTGGTCTTTTGTTCGTAAGAAGAAAACCCACACCCTTCGAGATGCATCATCAATAAAGGATAGAAAATATTTGTTACCTCCAAGTGTATCCACCTCTATGGGTCCGCATACATCAGAGTGCACCAGATCCAACAACTCTGATCTCCGTGATGAAGCAGTATTGAATGAAACTCTATGCTGCTTCCCATAAAAGCAGTATTTACATGGATCAAGTGATGCATCCTTGTAAATACTGATGTACTTCTTCTTTGTTAGGGTAGATAACCCTTTTTCACTCATGTGGCCGAGCCTTCTATGCCACATATTAGATGATGTCTGTCTTTCCACCGTGTTGAGGCTGTCTGCACATATCTTCACATGAGTTTTGTACAATGTACCACATATGTTTCCTCGAGCAATGATAATGGCTCCTTTTGTCATCTTCCACACTTCGTTGCTGAAGATGTTGTCATAGCCTTGTCGATCAAAGACTATACCTGATAACAGTTTGAGCTAAAGGCTTGGAACAAGTAGAACATCCTTAAGGGTGATTGTGTATCCAACATTCGTCTTGACTTGGATATCACCCATGCCAACAATCTCCGCCGAACTGGTATTCCCCATCTTAACTGCACCAAAGTCACCAGCTTGATAAGTCAAGAAATACTCACGATGTGGCGTGACGTGGTACGATGCTGCAGTATCGACCACCCATTCTGTTTTTTGGCCTGATGTATAAAAGCATGACTCTTCTTCGTCTTTGGAGCAAAGAACAACTTCTCCGGTGACACTCACATGCGCGTCTTCATTTCTTCTTTGCTGGTTGTTACTTTGACCCTTTTCTTGTAACAACTTTCGGCATTTCTTCTTCATGTGTCCCTCCATGCCACAATGGTAGCATTTTTATGTTGGCCTCCTACCATCTGTGGACCTTCCTCTATTCTTGTTTCGACCTCTGGTTCTTGCCCCACGACCTCCTCCTTGTTGTCTCCCTCGCTTCTCCAGAACCAGATCTTGCGTCTGGTTGAAACTCGCATCCTTCCTTCGGGCTTCCTCGTTGAAAAGTGCATCCTTTACCATCGCCATGGTAAGTTTTCCTCTAGGCGCCGAGTTGCTGAGTGAGACGACAAGCGTATCCCAGCTATCGCGAAGTGTGCAGAGTAAGTGGTTCGCCTGATCTTCATCATTTAGAGTCTTACCAGTAGCCACCAACTGGTTCACCAGGCTTTGGAACTCGCTGGTGTGTTCGGCTATAGAGTTTCCACTTTGTAGTCGAAGATTCATCAACCGCTTCAATAAGAGGATCTTGTTTCGAGCATTCTTTGACTGGTATGTATTTTCCAACTTTGTCCAAAGTTCATACACACTAGTCTCTTGAGCAACATGGTGGTAAACGCTGTGATCGATCCATTGGCGGATTTGGCCGATCGTCTTCTTTTTTAACTTCTTCCAATCCGCTTCCTTTGTGGCATCGGGGTTGACTCCCTCATTATCAATGGGGTTAAAAATATCCTTAGCATTGAAAAGATCTTCCATTCGAGACTTCCAAATGGAGTAGTTGGAAGAAGTCAACATAATCATCCCTACTGTGGATGATCCCTCCATTGAATTTCAACTCTGTAAAAATGGGTACAGAATCTGAAAAAATGGAGCTCACCGTTGCGTCCGAAATAGTCGAAAAAGGTGGAATCAACTCCTGGATCGTCAAAAACGGACACCGATTGGTCAATATATGACCAAATCAGTCTCAATGGCCGAGATCGACCGATGACGTGGCGTGCCAGAGCTGCTTCCGGAAAAATTGCCAGAAATGTCACCGGCACCGGAACAGTGCCTTCTTCTCTGGCAAGGGGGTACTGTTCACCCGAAGTTTGACCAAACTTTGACCGGGCCTAGAAAGCTCGTTTTAGCTCTGTTTTCGATGACGTTTGCGCCGTTGGAATCATCTTGACACAGGATTTCAGAATATACCTTCAAAACACGATTCCTGGAAACTTGAATTTTCTAGCCACCGGAAAAATTTCCACCGCTCGCCACCATTTCACCAGAACTGCCTTTGATACCACTTTTTTTGGATCTCTGACCACTACGAGAGATAATAGGAGAAGAATGTGAAGAAAAATAATCTTTATTTCACAAGAACAATGATTACAAAAGGCCCCTCCCACACCTCCCTTTGATTTCTATCACATGGAGCTCTCCCGACCCTCTCTCAAAGAGATCTCCCTTGGTTCGAATCTAATCTGCTGATGGAATCTCCCCAAGGCTTCCTTATATAGCCATGGTGGGAGGTGTCAAGTTTGACATAGCTCTCCCACCAACCTTCCACCAATCCCCCCACCCACCATGGACTTCTCTCATGGCTTCCACCTACCATGGTGGGTGGAGTGGATGCACCAGCCACCTACCAAGGCAGCTGGAAAAGTACAAGTTCCAATACGGGGGACCCTTTGGTAGCCCCTACGCCCATCCACACAACAATAAACTCTACCAGTCCAGTTTGACGGACCTCAATCAGCTATTACCTCATATCAGGATACCCCATATGACGAAAAAGGCAACAATTTATTCAAGAACTGTTACATCGAAGGCACCGTAGATTTTATCTTTGGCAGTGGGAAATCTCTTTACCTGGTATATTTATACATATGTAAATTTGAATGCGTGTTTAAGTATTATGCACTGCACGTCTGAAAACAAGTGTCTCTATGGGAAGAACTCGGAGCTGTACGTGATGGATCCGAGAGTAATAACTGCACATGCAAGGGAGGCAGATGGGGTGGACACTGGGTTCTCATTTGTGTACTGTACTATTGTCGGTACCGCCACTAATGTGACCTTGGGGCAGGCCTGGATGTCTCACCCCATTACCGTCTTTGCCTACACTCAAATTAGCAACGTCATCGGCCCCCAAGGCTGGTCCGACAACTCCCACCCCAAACGCCAACGATATTTCATCCACCCCTCTCTCCATCATTTTAACTAGTTGCATGTTCAAACCACATTATCATTTCCAAAATTTTATTTCCTCAGCACCGTATTCTATGGAGAATACAATAATTATAGTGTTGGAGCTGACACCTCAAATAGATCTGGTTTCACAAAGGTGCTTAATGATGCGCTGGTTCAAACCTTCACCAGTCTTGATTAAATTGATGGGGCAAAGTGGGTGTTTCTGCCGCCGCAGATCTGAAAAAACAAATAAATTCTTTGAATATTTTCATTAACTCACACCACACTTTTATTCAAGTTGTTTCTGAATATATATTTGAGCAACAAGCATGTGGATTATATAGGAACATTTCTTTGTCTTGTTGTTTTAATTCTTGAATACCGTTTCTCTCCTCTCCTCCAATCATATTATTAACACTTTTCCTAATGCATATATTTCAACCAAAAAATGTGTGTATTGAAAAAAACCATAGATAATGCCATTATATTGGTGTTAAATCAGATGAAACCCATTTCGGAATCTTTTATGATGTGTATGAGTAGAATATATGTCAATACGACATGCCGTGTACTCAAAATTTTAAAATATGGATTTTTTATGATATAAAAGTTTTTAAAAATTTATGGCAGGGGTCAAAATAAGAAAAAACCTAAAATTTACATGAAATCATATGAAAATGATCGTATATTGACTTTTGAAATTTCGGAATTGATTCCACATCAAACTAAGTGGCTGTTTTCTCAGAATATCTGTAAACCCATTTTTATTGTCGTAAATATTTATAACATCTATATAATGGTAGAAAAAATAGGAAATGACCTTGTATTGACATGAAATCATATAAAACCATCCTTCAATCATTTTTGTTGTGTAACTGTATGAGGCACATCAATATTGCATGCAATGTGCTCAGAATGACTCTATAAGCAGTTTTAATAGATATCAATGTCTTGAAAATCATTCCTTAGGGGGTAAAAACCAAGAAAAGGATCTTAGAGTTCCATGAAATCATATGAAAACTAGAATAGATTTATTTTATAAATATAAGAACCGATTCTACATCATTTTGAGTGGTGGTTTTCTCGGGATGTCCATAAACACATTTTTAGTGTTTCAAAACTCTAAATCATACGTGTAATAGTAAAAACCATAGAAAATGACCCAGATTGATGTGAAATCATAGTAAAGACTTTTTTGAAACATTTTTTTTTGTTTACTAGTTGACGACGTGTCAATATGATGTTCGTTGTGCTCAAAAAATCCAAATAGAGAGTTTTTAATTATATAAAATTCCTTAAAACATGCATCTGGGGTCAAAATCAAAGAAATGAACTCGAAGTACCATGGAATCATAAGAAAATTGCCATAGATTGACTTCTGAAATATAAGAATTGATTCCACATCAATCTGCATAGCAGTTTTCTCAGGATGTTCATAAATGCACTGTTAGTGTTTCAAAACACTAAAACATGCATGTAACAATCAAGGCCATAGAAAACAACCACAAATTTGTGTGAAATAATATGGAACCCATCATTGAATTATTTTTTACATGAAAAAGAAGGTAACATGTTAATATGAAAAGCAGTGTGCTTCAAATATCTTCTTAAGTAATTTTAATTGGTATCACAACCTTTAAAAACGTGTGTCGTGGGGTCAAAAAGAAGAAAATGACATCAGAGTATTGTGAAATCAAATGATAGAATTTGTAGATTTATTTTTGAAATATAGAAACCTATGTCATGCCAATACAAGTTTGTATTTTCTCAGGATGTTCGTAAACACAATTTTAGTGTTTTAAAACTCTAATACAAGCATGTAATAGTCAAAACCCTAGAAAACGACCTCATATTGTTCTAAAATCATATAATTATAATCTATGATCCATTTTTAATGTTTAATACTATATGAAATGTCAATTCAATATGTGGTGTTCTTGTAATGAAAATATAATCAGTTTAAATATATATAAATGTTTTTAAAAACGTTCCTTATGGGGTCAAAACAAAGAAAATGAGATCAAAGTGCTGTTAAATCATAGGAAACAAACAATATATTTTTAAAAAAATACAGGAACTAACACCACATAAATCTGAGTGGATATTTTTTTTATGATTTATGTAAAATTTGTTTTACTATTTTAAAACTCAACACCATGTGTGTGATGGTTAAAACCATATAAAACAACCTCATATTGGTGTGAATTCATAGTAAAACTATCATCGAATCATTTTTAACATGTGTGAGTAGATAACACATTAATCTAAAATTAATTGTACTCTAAATGACTCAATAAGAAGTTTTAATCGATATAAACGTCCTAAAAAACATGCATCAATGGTTCAAAATAATAAAAATGACCTTAGAGTGCCGTGAAATGATAGGAAAATGACCATAGATTTATTTTTGAAATTAGAAACTAACACCAAATAAATATGAGTAAAGGTTTTCTCAGAATGTTCATAAACACATTTTTAGTGTTTTAAAACACTTAAACAAGTGTTTAATATTCGAAACCATATAGAGAGTACTCATATTGGTGGGAAATCATATAAAAAAAATTGTTTAATCATTTGTTATGTGAAAGAGTGGAAAAAATGATAAACTGGAGTGTATTCTTCACTGAATGACTCAATAAGTAGTTTTAATAAATATTAAAGTCTTTAAAAATATGACATAGGTGGGGTAAAAACCAATAAAATGTTCTCCAAGTTCCATGAAATCATCGAAAAATTATTGTAGATGTATTCTAAAAATGAAAATGTACTTATGAAGTTAATTTTTTGTTTTTGAAAATTAAGAAGAAAAATTTCCCATAATAACATCACTTATATGTACTGTATTTATATTTTGATTTAATTTTTTGATACTATATGCATGCATAAAATATATATGGGCACACACATACACATATGAAATATAAATTTTTATATATGAATATATATATAAATATATATATATATATATGTCTACACATGCACACACACAAAAATCTATATAAATATAATTATTTGGTATATATGTGTCTAGAGTTTGGAAAAACTTTGTATTTGGTCTTAGGCCAGTTCTTTCGGATTGTATGTTTATGTTGAGTCCATAGGGATCGGTATAGTTCGAATTTATTCTAAAAATTGAGTGTGTATGTAAATCAATTGGTCAACTCTCCATCAGATTTTCTCTCATATGTGTATTATACATTCCATTAATTTGTATTTCTGCACATTGAATTAGAGTGTGAAAATACTATATTATTAACTTGTTATCTAGATTATATAGACACATATATCTATATACATATTATTAATGTGTGATTTATTCATATTATTAATATGATTTCAAAAGTGTTTGGATACTCAAAAATTTACATATAATATAGAAATACAATTCTCTTAAATTTTCTCTCAAAGAGGATTATATTTGAGTTTTTTTATCACATAAAGGATTAATTAAATCAAAGTGCATAAAATTTGATTTATTGAAAATATATTTATAATATAATTCAAAAAGGCGTTTTCACTGGATAATGAGTGTGAAAACAGTGGGTTTTGAAGAATGAAAATAAAATGAAATAGTAGAGAGTGTTTAAAATAGAATAATTTATATTTTGAGGTAAGTAAGAACTAGATTTAGAGTAGTGGCCCTAAACATGTTCAATATATTCAAACATTCCTAAAATAAATCATACATAGACTCAAATTTTAATACTTTGTTTACATATCAATGTATATAGACATTATATGAAAACCATATGCGTATTTATTTTTTTATATAAAAATAATATTATTGAACTTTATTAGATGGATATGAATTGAAAATTATAATCATATAACAAAGGAGTATGGGGATGGAGTTGAAGAGTTCATAAAGTTTGCAACAGAGAATGCATATCACCCTTCTCAAATACATGAAGTGCATGTATTGTTGTTTTTCATGATGAATTCATCTAAAAGAGTTGGAAGAAAATTTTATTTTTCATATAATGTAATGAAGCTTTAAATTTTGGACTAAACATGTGGAAAATATTAATGTACATACTGACTGGGATGATACTTCCATTTATGGATTATTTGATAAGAAAACTAGTGTAAATGATAATGAAAATCTTATGGAAGAATTTGATATGATAATTGAAGATGGAATTTTTTATTGTCCTAATTTGTTTCAGAAGTTATATAACTATGTAAATATATCAATATATACAATTTTTTCTAAATATAAAACATTTTCAACAATATTGGAGATATATAATTTGAAATATTGTAGTTGATGAAGAAACACTAGTTTTACAAAACTACATGGTCTCCTGAATGATAAGTTACTAGAAGAAAATGAGTTTCCTTGTCAAATATATGACACTAATAATTTTTTTACATTTAATGAGTATGGTCACTAAAAAAATATATTACATTCCAAATGATTGTATATTTTTTTACAAGAACCATAAATCCCGCAAAAAATTCCCTTAGTGTGGCATGAATTGATACAAGAAATATTAAACAAGTCCTTAAATTTTTTTGGTACTTCTATATAATTAAAAGGTTTAGTAGACTATATGGTTTTTAGGAAACCTCTATATAGTTGACATGACATGAAAATACAATAATTGAATATGAGAGACAATTTCACCCAGTAGAATCTCCATAGTGGAAGAAAATTGATTATGCATATCATGAATTTGGAAATGAGATGAAAAGGTTATGTTTTGCATTATGTATATATGGAATAAATCATTTTGGTGTGAATATTAGTCCTCTCAGTACATAGATAGTTATGTTGGTAAATTATAACATTCCATTGTGGTTATGAATGAAGTGAAAATACATTATGTTGTCTCTATCTAGACCAAAACAACCAAATAATGATATTGATTTATATTTGGATCCACTGATCAAAGATCTAAAATTGATGTGGGATACATTTTTTATATTGTATGATACTTATAGAATTGAAAAGTTTTCATTGAGAGCCATGTTGAATGGAACATTAAATGAATTTAGAGCTTATGAATATTTTTTGGCTATAACATTGAATAAATGTGGGGGTGTCCCATTTGTGAAGATGGTACACACTTAGTTAGGTTGGAAAATTCCACAAAGACTATGTTTTTAGGAAATTGATTTATTTTACCCCCATGACATAAATACCGATCCTATAAAACATTATTTGATGGAAATATAGAACAAGGTACAATACCACCTCCACTAATAGGTTATCAAATATTCGAGAATGTAAAATATATTAACACTAATTTTGATAAACCTTTATTTGAAAAATCTTATGAAATCATGTTGGAAAAAAGTTATCAATTTTATGTGAATTATGGTACTTGAATTTTTTTTGTATGTCATAAATTTTCATAATGTCATACACATAGAAAAAATGTATGTTATAGTATTATTATAATGTTACGAAATATACCATATAAAAAATATGGAATTAAGGATAGGTTGGATATGATGGACATGGGGATAAAGGAATATTTAACATTGGTTATGTGTTAAGACAAACTTTTCTTCCTCCATCAGCTTACACTCTATCATGATAAGATAATTATAAATTCTTTAACTTCCTTAATGGTGTAAAATTTATAGAGGGATATTCATAATATATCAATAATTCTATGTCAATGACTATTTTGAAGTTATAGGGTCTACAACCCCACATCAATTATGTTTTGATGTAAGATTTAAATCATATCTTTATGTTGCATTCTATATCAATCCTATAGTTTATTTGATATTGATGCCCGTAAATGAATTTTGAGTGTTTCAAAACTCAAAAACATGCTTGTAATGGTAAAAAAACCCATTAAATAACCTTATATTGAAAAAAATCATAAGAAAACTATTTTTGAATCATTTTTGACATGTAAGAGTAGACTTCACAACACTTTGATGTGCAGTGTACTTGAAACAACTCAATAAATAATCTTCATTGATAACAAAATCATTAAAAACATGTGTTAAGGGGTCAAAACCAAGCAAAAAATCTCATTTTTTTTGAAATCATATGACAATTACCATAGATTGATTTTTGAAACATAGGAACTGACTCCACATCAATCTTAGTGGCATTTTTTTCGGGATATCCATAAACACTTTTTTTAGTATTTTAAAACTATAACACATGTGTGTAATTATCCAAATCTTATAAAATAAACTTTTATTAGTTTGAAATCACAGGAAAACCATTTTTGAATCATTTGTGATGTGTAATATTAGAAGGAAAGTTAGCTCAAAGGGTGATGTGATCGGAATGACTTAATAATAAGTTTTAATAGATATTAAAGTCTTTTAAAAACATGATTTAAGTGGTCAAAACTAAGAAAAAAAAACACAAAATGATGTGAAATCATATGAAAATGATCGTAGATTTATTTTTTGAAATATAGGAATTAGACCCACATCAAGGCTAGTATTGGTTTAATCAGGATTTCTGTAAAGGAATTTTTATTGTTTTAAAACTCTTAAACATTTGTGTAATGGCCAAAACCATAGAAAATGACTTCATATTTTTGTGAAATCATTGGAAAGTCATATTTGGAAAATTTTTGACATGTAATGGCAGATAACATGTCAATTTGACATGTGGGAATATCTATCTTTTCTGGGGATGAAAGGGCTCTCAGGATCTCAAAAATCATCAAAAGATTAGGGCTTCTGTGCCTACTTCCCGAGAATGGCGAATTTCCTTATGCCTGGAAGATTTATTTCACACCACTTCGTGACTCCTCGGATGAAGCAGGTGTCTCGTGTTCCTATCCCTTTTATGAAAAAACAGAATGAAGTCACCCCCTGAAGACATCTCTTGCCTTCGTTCTTTCCCCAGTAGATCCCAAGGGATCTCATTCCTAGATGCTCTCAAGAACACAAATCTAAGTAAAGAAACCCCAATGAAGCCTCCCCTTATCAAAAGGCTTGATGATGTTGGGTTCTTGGTGGAAGAATACCATGATTATATTCAATAACACACACAATATTGCAAATTTTCTTTCATAGGCCGCATCTCCTACATCAAAGGTAATCACCCTTGGCCCTTATCTGAATTACATACCCATATTACAAACTACTGGAATGAATAGAACTAGAAACTAATCCCGATAGGCAAATTATATTTTCATATTCTATTGAAAACGCAAGATGACCCAGACAGAGTTTGGAAGATGGGAAACCTAAATTTAAACCCGGGTTTGAGTAGACTTTCTGACTGAGATTCTACTTTCAATCTGCATACTTATAGAAAAATAATGGCATAGGTTTGGATCAAATTGAATGGACTTAACTAGTTCTTTTGGCACCAAAAAATTCTAAATGATATTGTTTCCTACATAGGTTCTCCCCTAAAAATTGATCACCAAACCTTAAATTCTAAATTAGGACTCTTTGCTAGAGTTATGGTGGAAATAAACCTTGACTCAAAGCTACCCAACACTATTCATTTCAATTCTAATGACTACAAAACTGAAGTCAAAATTGAATATGAGAGGAAAACCCCCTTCTGTGACCATTGCAAGATCATTGGTCAAATAATCTATAACTGTAGGGTGATTATAAAACAATTAATTCAACCAAATGAAAATGATCGTAAGGAAATAAGAAAAAATAGGAGAGATAAGTCCCCTTTAATGGAAATACATGAACCCCCCAAACAGAAATTAGAAACTTGGGTGAAGAAATCAAACAGTTTGGCACACATAGGGGAGCCATCGTGTACTAACTAGGCTGATATTGCTGAAGAGGATGAGAATTTCATTAATTATAAATAACTTTTAAAAGAAATTGAAATATTGATTTTAGAAACTATTCAGTTATCCTTGAAAGAAGAACCCAATACATATCCAGCTGATAAGAACTCAAGTTTCATAAAAAATACTTAACATACTCTGGATAGGAGGGATAAAATTTTGAAATACATTGCTTGCAAAATCTGCACTTATCCCCCTCACTATCATGGGGCCAACTATGCTGAATTCATGGATGTGCACACCCCAAATTGGGGTTTTGGACAATCCGAGGACACCTCCCTCTTAGCCGACAAGGATTATGTAGGAGCTAAGAATAAAATCAACAGTAGACCAGATGACCCAAACTCCCTTCCCCATGTTAACAAAATTTCTGTTAATGGTTCCAAAACACTGGATTCTACTAGCCATGCTATAAAATATAAGAATACACTGTCCAACCTGAAAACTGTGCAAGACACCACACAAAATATTGTTACTAAAGTGACTGAAACTATTTACAAGGAATTGGAAACTATCAATCCATTGAGTGCATAATTTATGCAGAATCAAAAAATGCAAGACCTCAAAGGCTCCACCAAACAACCTCAACCAATAGAGAACTTTGGGGTGGAGAAACCAGACCCAACCATTTCTATTTCTTTAACTCAACCTGCTATGAACTCTATTTTTGTTAGTAAAAGTACTACTATCATTACCAACATTGATTCTATTTTATAAATGAACAATGAAACCAAAACTTTAGAGAATAAAATAGTTTCTATGCCCAATCCTCTCATCAAACCTCTTAACAATACTAGAGGACCTAGTCCCAAGACTGTTCAAACTGTGACAAAGACAAATATATCTGTCATTTCACCCTCAGTTTTGGACCTGAATGCTTTGCAATAAATCCATGGCACCTTAGTGTAGATGCAATTCCATCTCTCAGAACTAGACAACATCCAAAAGCAGGTCAAAACTCCTTCAAAGGATTCAGGTACTCCTATCTCCCTGCTTCTAGATAGTGATGATTGTTCTATGAAGTCTGATTCTAAAAAAATCATCAATCATTTTTTTCTATGATCTAAGGTTGCTATAGACTCAACTATGAATAACCCAATAAAGGAACCTGTAATGAAGAATCCTAACACAAGTATAAATGAACAAGAACAGGCCACTAACACACAAGAGGTTAGAAGGTCTACTAGAAACAAAGGTTCTAAAAAAAAGAAAAAGGGGAGTTCTAACTCCAAATTCAGGTCTAAATGAAGATACTCTTTTGGAATTGTCAGGGAATCACTAACTTTGAAGATTTCATTGTTCTTAAAAGAATGGTTGCTACCCATTTTCCTATGCTATTTTCTATTTATGAACCTAAAATCATCTTTTCCTCCAAATACTCATACTTATGTCAAAAAAATTACGTGTTTACTAGTGGTATCAATAATTCCCCCAATGCTGATTTGTTATTGGTTTTTTCACACTCTTCTTTACAGAACAATAGTGTTTTTAATATCTCTGATCAAACTATTACTTGAACTTTTAACATTGAAGGAACACACTCTTTTTGCTCCTTTATTTATGCTAAAAATAGATATCGATAAAGAATAACTCTTTGGAATGATCTCTTATTTCTAGGCACTAACATAAATGCCCATGGTTTATTATTGGTGACTTTAATGCCATTCTTAACTCAAGTGAGAAAATTGAACCATCTCATGATTCTATTTCCATGAGAGAATTTAAAACCTCGATTGAAGAGAACAATCTCTTTGAAATTAACCTCACATGTGCGAAATACACTTGGTATAAGAGACATTATAACAAAGTGGTGGCCTCCAAATTGTATAGAGCCTTCACAAATGTCCCTCCTTTAGATAACTAAGACACTATTTCCATCACCATGCTTCACAGGATTAACTCGGATCATCACCCCATTCTGGTCAATGTTTTCACCAAATACATGAAACCTAGGCTTCCTTTCTGATTTAACAATGTGTGTTTCTCTGATGATGAGTGAACCCATATCATCCAAAACTTATGGTCCTCAATGTATCACTACAATGATTCCTCTACCTATAACCTTAAATTAAAACATCTCAAAAAAACTCTAAAAACCTGGTGTAGCTATAAAGGAAAACAAGTTAACAATGACATCCTGATCCTTGAAAAAGATCTCAACGATATTCAAAAAAATAACACCACCTCTGACCTCAACAATGAACCTACTCAAGATCTAAACATAGAGGTCAAACTAAAATCCTTACTCATGTTTAAAGATAATACGAGAAAACAAGTGTTTAAAGTAAAATGGTTAACTGTCGGCTACAAAAATACCAAATTCTATAACTCTCTTCAATGAATCAGGAGAGCTTGCAGACCGTTAACCTTTCTAAAGGATGGATACAACCTTCTTGACAATGAAGAGTATATCGCTCATCATTTTGTCTCATACTATGAATCCATATTAAATGGTCCTGATATAAACAAATACCTCTTTCCTGAGGTCATTCCTTTACTGGTCACTGATGAGGACAACATCTTCCTCCTCAGCACTCTGATAGAGCATGAAATCAAATAAACTGTCTTTAGTATGAATCCTGGTAGTTCTCTGGGTCAGGATGGCTTCAATAATGATTTCTTTCAACCTTATTGGGATGTGATTCATATTGATGTTTGTAATCTAGTTAAATATTTCTTTTCTAATGGGGTGATCCGTCATACTCTCAATGCACAATTTCTCACATTAATCCCCAAAGTAGATAATGCTTATGAGATTCATCTATTTCGACCTATTGAACTTGTCAATAATCTTTATAAAATCATCACAAAAATCATTTCTAACCGACTTTCAACTATCATAGACAAAATTGTCTATTGGAATCAATTTGGTTTTATAAAAGGTGGATCCATTCACGACTATATCTGTATTTCCTCTGAATGCGTCAACAACTTGAACAAAAAATATAGAGGAGGCAACATAGCTATTAAACTTGATATTAGTAAAGCCTTCGACACTATGGATTGGAGCTTTATCTTTAAAGTCCTGCAAGGTTTTTGGTTTCAATGATTCTTTTATCACTGTAGTCAGAACTCTTTTCAAGTGGGAATCAATATCTATTTTGATCAATGTATCTCCTTGAGGCTACTTCAATTTCACCAAAGGTGTCAGACAGGGTGATCCTCTTTCAGCCATCCTATTCTCGATAGTAGAGGACTATCTTACTGATCTGATCAATAGTCTGGTGGTCCATAAGAAGCTGAAACCCATCCAGGTCTCTGGGAATGTGAATGCTCCTACTAAATTTTTTTATGATGAAGACATAATTATTTTCCTTCAAGTTGATAAAAGGAACATTCTTAATCTCAAAAATTCACTCTCACACTATGAATAGGTTTTTTGCCAATCCATTAGTTGGGACAAGTCTTGAATTTTCTTTGGAAAGAACTTTCCCCCAACAGAAAATGTAACATGATCAAAGACCTCAGTATGAAAGAAGGAACACTCCCTTTCACTTATCTTGGTGTTCCTATCTTTTGGGGTAGGCCTAAGTCTTGTCACTTTTCCCCTATTGTTGACCAAATTTTAAATCAGCTTTCCTCTTGGAAGGGTAAATCTCTCTCCATGGAAGGTAGGACTTGCCTTGTTAAATCTATATTGTCTCTAAGATGGTTTACTCCATGAATTTCTACAAATGGCTTGTTGGTCTTATTAAAAATATGAAAATTGCTATTATGAATTTTATCTGGACGGGTAGTACCTTGGAAAGAAAACTTGTGACTATTCCCTGACTAACCTATTGCAAGCCCATTAATAATGGTGGTATTCGTATAAAAAATATAAAATTATTTAATGAGGCCCTTCAGGATAAGCTCACTTGGAACCTTCTTCATAACACCTCAAATGATATAACTTTTCTCAAAAATAGATTCCTTAACAAACATCAAGAGGTAAAATTGAACTACATTAGTTCTTCCATTTGGCCTGCCATCAAACGATCCTTCATCAATATTATGAATAACTCCAGATGGATGGTCTCCAAAAACTCTTCCATGAAATTATGGTTGTATAAATGGACGGGAAAATCTTTAATTTCTATGGAATATTCTGATCAAACCCCATAAAATATAAACAGAACCATCAGAGACATATTAATCTATTATCATGACCACCTCCCTGATACTATTCTAAATGACATTGAAAAATACTCTTTCACTTACACCGATGACTTCCAAATTTGGAAAACAGCTCACAATGGTATTCTTAACTCAAAAAATTTCTATAATAATTATTTTTGTAACCTTGAGAATGATTACAGCTGGATAACACATTTTAAAAAACCTTTGATAAATCCTTCGAGATTTACTCTCATTTGGAATCTCGCTCACTATAGAGTTCCCACTTGTATTTTCTTACAATCTTTTGGAATCTAGCTTTGCTCTAAGTGTAAAATCGGTAACCAATATAGAGAAGATGATAATCACCTCTTCCTTTATTATTCTACTACTTCTTCTATTTGGAACTATATTATTGACATTTTTAACTGCAGATGGTTGTTTTTTGACTCTGTCAAAACTCAAATAAAGAAATGTGCAGATATGGAAGTCTCTCAAAAAATCAAGAACCTTTTCCTAGCTACAGTTTCTGAACTCCACCATGTCATCTGATATGACCAGAATACTATTATTCATAAAAATTACTCACTTAATCTAAATGAAGGTCATATGAAAATTATTATTGCCATATATGATGCTGCTTTGCTGCAAAAGGGACATTACCACAACACCGTGCACGACTTTGGAATCCTGAAGCGGCTACAGATTAATGGCAATTTTTGTCCATCACATCATACTTTGGAGGTGTTCTAGAGATCCCCTTACCCTGGATGGATAAAAATCAATATTGACAGTGCCTCTAAGGGAAACCTAGGCCCTGCAGGGTGTGGTGCTGTCTTTAGGAATCACTTAGGTCAGATTCTTGGTTGTTTCATGGGTAGTTGTGGCATCACCACTGCCCTTGAAGTTGAGATTCTATTTTTGATACATGCCATTTCTTTTTCCAAGCTCTTTGGATGGAACAAAATCTGGATTGAAAGTGACTCGACGACTATCCTTTAAGTCATCTAGAATAGAGCAATTCATCTTGCTTGGTCGATTACTATGCATTTGATGGAATGCAATCTTTCACTCATCGATATTAACTATTTCATCACACATTTTTATCGAGAAAAAAACACGGTTACAGATGGACTGGCCAACATGGGAGTAGATCAATACATTTCCTGGTTTTCCGACCTCCATACTGAGCTCATTTATTTTCATGAAAAAGAAGGTAAAATGTTCTCGTATTTTCGAATCATGTAATTTTTCTTTTAATAATATGTATGCTTTGGTCATTCTAGGCCAAGGCATCACCTTTTCAAAAAAAAAGGTCAATCTGACAGAAGTCTGGTAAGAATGACTCAATAAGAAGTTTTAATAGATTCCCAAAACTTTAAAAATGTTCCATAGGGGGTAAAAACCAATAATATGATATTAGAGTGCTATGAAAACATAGGAGTGAACCCATATATTTATTTTTTAAATATAGTAATTAAATTCACATCAATCTGAGTGGAATCTTTTCATGTATATTCATAAACACATTTTTAGAGTTTTAAAACACTAAATCATGTGGGTAATGAAAAAAACCACATATAGTGACATTATATTGGTGTTAAATCACATGAAAACCATTTTTGAATCTTTTAGGATGTTTATAGGTATAATAAATGTCAATCCTAGATGATGTGTTCTCAAAATATCAAAATATGAATATTTTCATGATATGAAAGTTATTAAAAATGAGTGGAAGGGTTCAAAATGAAGAAAAAATCATAAAATTACCATGAAATCATATGAGAATTACCGTATATTGAATTTTTAAATGTAGGAAATAATTCCACATCAAACTAAGTGGCAATTTTCTCACGATGTCTATAAACACATTTTTAATGTTTTAAATATATAAAACATGTGTGTAATAGTAGAAAACATATAAATTGAACTTGTACTGGCATGGAATCTTAGGATACCATAATTAAATCATTTTTGAGGTGTAAGAGTATAAAGAATATCAATACAACTTGAAGTGTGCTCAGAATGACCCAATAATCAATTTTAATAGATATCAATGTCTTGAAAATCATACCTTAGGGGGTTAAAAACCATGAAAATGATCATAGAGTTCCATGGTATCATAGGAAAACTACAATATATTTATTTTTTAAATTTAAGAAAGAAAATCCACATTATTCCGAGTGGTGGTTAGCTCAGGATTTCCATAAACACATGCATCTAGGGTCAAAATCAAAAAAAGACCTCAAATTACAATGGTATCATAAGAAAACATCCATACATTGAATTTTAAAATATAGGGACAGATTTCACATCAATTCAAGTGGCGGTTTTCTCAGGATGTTCATAAACACAATGTTAGTGTTTTAAAACACTAAAACAAGCATGTCACAACCATGACCATAGAAAATGATCTCATATTTTTGTGTAATCATATAAAACCCATCATTGAATAATTTTTGAAATTATTAGGAAGGAAACATGTCAATATTATATGAAATATGCTTATAATATATCAATAAGAAGTTTTAGTAGATATCAAAGTCTTTAAAAACGCGTGTCATGGGGTTAAAAATAATAAAATTATATCAGGGTGTTGTGATATCATATGAAAACAATTTTACATTTATTTTTAAAATTTATCAATGTATATCACATATATCCAACTTTTTCTTTTCTCAGGACGTTCATAAACACAATTTTTGTGTTTTAAAACTCTAAAAAAAGCATGTAATGGTCAAAACCATAGAAAACAACATCAAATTAGTGTGAAATCATAGAAAAAACATATTTTAGTCATTTTTAATGTATAAGAGTAGATGAAATGTAAATTTGATATGTGGTGTGCTTGGAATGACTAAATAAGTATTTTTAATAGACATCAACGTTTTTAAAAACATTACTTATAGGGACAAAACTAAGAAAATTAACTCAATGTGCTACAAAATCATAGGAAAATAATACTAGATATTTTTAGAAATATAAGAATAAAATCCACATCAAACTAAGTGGTGGTTTGTTTATGATGTTCGTAAAAACATTTTTAGTGTTTTATAACTCTAAAAGATGTGTGTAATAGTTAAAACCATAGAAAATGGCATCTGATTGGTGTGAAATAATAGTAATTATATCACAGAATCATTTTTAACAGGTGTGAGTAGAAAACACATCAATATAACATGCATTTTATTCTAAATGTCTCAATAAGAAGTTTTTATAGATATCAAAGTCTTAAAAAATTTGTGTTAAGGGGTAAAAACAAAGAAAATGACCTAAAAGTCATGTGAAATGATAGTTCAACGACCATAGATTGATCTTTGAAATTTAGAAACTAACACTATATCAATATGAGTATTGGTTTCCCTAGGATGTTTATAAATTAATTTTTAGTGTTTTAAAATAGTAAAACATTCATGTAATAGTCAAAACCAAAGAAAACATCCTCAGATTGGTGTGAAATCATAGGAAATCATCGTTTAAACATATGTGATGTTTAATAGTGGAAAAAATAACAATCCGGTGTATATTGTTCTCAAAATGAATCAATAGTAAATTTTAATATATATTAAAGACTTTTAAAATATTATGTGGGTGTCAAAATAAAGAAAGTGATATCAGAGTTCCATGAAATCATCAAAAAATGATCGTAGATGTATTTTGAAAATGAAAATTCACTTATGATGTAAATTTGTTATTGTTGAAAATTTAGAAGAAATATTTCCCAAAATGAAATCACATATATGTAGTATATTTATATTATGATTTAATTTTTTGATACTATACTCATTTATCAAATATATTTGGGCACACACATGAATGTAAGAAATATAATGTTTTATATATATGAGTATATATATATATATTTATACATGTACACACACACACACACACACATATATATCTATATAAATATATATATTAGGCATATATGTGTCTAGGGTTTGGAACATCTATTTATTTCTGTCCTAGGCCAGTTCGTTCTAATTTTTTGTTTATGCCGAGTCCATAAAGATCGATATAGGTCAGTTGTATTTTGATAATTGAGTGTGCATTGAAATCAATTAGATGACTCTCCATATGATTTTCTCTCATATGTGTATTTCAGTTACATTTTTTTTGATTTCTTCACATCCTATTAGAGCATTAAAAGATTATATTATTAACTTTTTACCTATAAGATACACACACATATCTATATACAAATTTACAACATGTTATTTCTTCAAATTATTACTTTTATTTTCAATGTATTTGAATAATAAAAAATTTATTACTTAATAATGAAATATTTTTGTCTTAAGTTTTCTCTCAAGGAGGTTTCTAATTGAATTATTTGTCACTTAAAAGATTAATTAATTTAAAATTAATTGAATTAGATTTATTGAAAATAGTTTTATAATGTAATTAAAAATGGGGTTTTATTAGAAAATGAGTGTGGAAATAGTGGGTTTGAAAAATGAATAAAATGAATGGGTGATAGAGTATTAAAAGGGGAATAAGATATCTTTTTAGTTATGTAAGAACTATATTTAGATTATAGGCCTTAAACATTTTCATGCTATGTAAATATTCCTAAAATAAAGAATTTTTATACTCAAATTATGATACTTTGTTTACATATCAATGTATATAGACATTATATGAAAACATTATGTGTATTTATTAATTTTTAATAAAAATATAATTTTATTGGACCTTATAGGATGGATATGAATTGAAAATGGATTTATGATAATCATATGACAAAAGAGTGCAATATTAGAGTTGTATAGTTCATCATGTTTTCAATAGAAAATGCATATGACACTTCTTAAATCGATTATTAGTGATTACATTGTTGTTTTTCAAGATGAATTCATCTATAAGAGTTAGAAGAAAATTTAATTTTTTTCACAGAATATATTGAATCTATCAATTTTAGACTAAACTTGGGGAAATATGAATTTATATGCTGACTAGGTTCAAACTAACATTTATGGATTATTTGATATGAATACCAGTGTAAATGATATTGAAAATTGTATGGAAGATATGACAATGATAATTGAAGATGACCTTCGTGATTATCTAAATTTGTTTGAGAAGTTATATAATTGTGCAAAGAGACCAATATATACTGGTTGTACAAAATATACAACATTTTCATCTATATTGAAGTTATATAATTTGAATAATTTTAGTTGATGAAGTGACACCATTTTTATAGAACTAATTGGTCTCCTAGATGATATGATACTAGTAGAAAATGAGTTTCCTTATCAAATATATATATCACTAAGTGAATGTTCAGTTTAATGAGAATGATCTATGAAAAAATACATGCATTTCCAAATGATTATATATTTAAAACTTACCATGAATCAAACCAAAAATTCTATAAGTGTGGAAAATATTGACACAAGAAAGATTAATCAAGTCCTTAAATTTTGTTTGGAACCTTCCTATAATTCCAATGGTAAGAAGACAATATGTATTTTAGGAAAGCACTTGACAATTGAAAAGACATGAAAATAAAAAAAATAATATGGGAAAATATGTCACCGAGTGGACTCTCCTTAGAGGAAGAAAAATGGTTATTTATATCCTGAATTTGGAAATAGGCTGGGAAACTTATGTCTTGAACTGTCTACAGATGGAATAAATCCCTTTGGTGTACAATTATGTAGTCACATTACATGGATAGTTATGTTGGTAAATTATATCATTCCATCATGGTTATGAATTAAGTGAAAATACATTAGGTTTTCTACTTATATCTAGACCCAAATAACCCAATAATTATATTGTTTTCTATTTTAATCCATTGAACAAAGATCTAAAATTTATGTGGGATGAATTTGTATTATTGTATGATGCTCATATAAGTCACATGTTTTCATTGAGAGGAATTTTTACTGATAGATTAAATGAATTTACTTTTTATGAAAATTCATTAGGCTATAACACTAAATAGATGCTGGGGTGTCCCATTTTTGTTGATGGTATACACTTTGTGAGGTTGAAAAATTCCTCAAAGACTATGTTTTTTAGAAATCTATAATTTTACTCGGATGACATAAATATCGATCCTAGATGACATCATTTAATGAAAATATACAAAAAGGTACAACACCATCTCCAATAATAGGTGATCAAATGTTCGAGAAAGTAAAATATATTGACACTAATTTCAATAAAAGTTTTTTTTATTCCCATGTAATCATGTTTGAATAATGATATCAATTTTCTTTGAGATACCATACTAGAATTTTTTTTATGTCATACATTTTCTTGATGTCATAAACGTAGAAACAAATGTATATGATAGTGTTATTAGAATGTTAGTAAATTTATAGGAGAAAAAAATATGGAATTACGTATAGTTTTGATATGATCGGCATTGGGACAATGGAAGAGTGGGCATCAGTGAATGGTGAAAGACAAATGTTTCTTCCTCCATCAGCTTACACTCTATAATGATAAGAAAATTTTCAATTTTCAAATTCCTTAATGGTGAAAAATTTCTAGAGGTATATTCCTAAAATATCAAGACTGTTGTTTCATTGACTAATATGAAGTTACGGGGGATAAAATCCCACAAATTTTATGTCTTGATGTAAGATTTAATTAATGTAACTTTACATTGAATTATACCTAAAAATGTATTTCATATTTTAACTAGAATATTCTTATTTTTTAAAGTGAAATGTGGTAATTTTATAGACCGAGGGATGTTTCTAATCATTAATTATGAAATTTATGTCAGATTATATGAATTACATATGTTCTTCCCACTAGCGTTCTTTGATATAATGGTATAATTTATGGTTCTCTTGGTTAAAGAGATTCAATTTTGTGGTCCTATATATTACAGATGGATATAACCCATTAAATGGTATATGATTATTTTTAAAGGTTAAACCAATAATCGATGTAATTTACAAGGTTTTATTACAAAGTGATATATTGTTGAAGAAGATTTTGAATTTTTTACTAATTTCCTTTTAGATTTTGATAGCAATTCTCTCCCAAAATATCTTTATAGTGGATTTTGTATAGTACATTGGATTTTCCGAAGATATTTTTTTACAATTACCATTACAGATTGGGTGAAGCCTCAACATTATATTTTAGATAATAGTGCAAAGGTTTCTCCATATGTTTAATTCCACAAAGTAATTATTAAACATTAAAATTCATCAAGGGAATATGGGTGGATATCGAATACCCATAATCAAAATTTTTTAGGATCTTTCTGAGATCATATTTATAAGGGGTTATCTAAAATTATTAATTCAATTTTTGAATGACTTTGATGGATAACAAGGGGAAAAAATTAAAATAATATATCTTACCACAATTTTTAAATTAATGGTTATATGTTCTATACAAAGGAATAAGAAGAATGCAGTATGATGAAACATAGCGGAGTTGAAATTTTTGTGGAAGTGATTCATGTATCCAGTTCCAAGGATAAAAATCCAATTTATGTGAATATGTCATATTTCTACATCATCAAACCGACATATGAGTTGAATTATACAATATTTCAAGTGTCGGTTTTCTATTGAAAATGGGTTGACAATAAAAGTGTAGTTAAAGTCGATGAATTGGCCATTATAATGGTGAAATTTAGTGTGAAAGGAGATAAATATGAGCGGTTTGTAATATAATCAGATGAAGAGTAAGTATTTTATGTTCCATATCTAGAAAATAAGAATTAGTCAATTTTTTTTGGTGACAAAAACAAATGGTGGGTAAGATGAAAAGTTTATTGAGGATGGACCTTTCATTGGGAGATCATAATAATTTTCCATATTTCCTAATATATATAGTGTCTTTTATGTTATAGGGGAACACAAGGATGGATCCTCAATAGAGGATCCAAATCCCATCAACCTTTAATGAAAAAAATTAGAGTTCAATGACCAAGTTAAAGTGTTTTAATATATAATTATTTGCCACATAATATTATGTGTTTCTACATCATTTATGTAATTTAAATTAAATGTTTTACTAATAAAATATATAGTGACATATCCACACACTTATATTACCAATCCCAAGTAATAACACATTATGGATGCAAAAACTACCCAATTATTAGAGGATCAGTAGCATGTTAATGAAAAAAAACAAGAGCGGTGTAGCATCACCGTGTTAACTAAATTTATCAAGGTTGGAAACCAATGTATAAAATTTAAGGTTGGATGGAATCAACATGGAAAACCTATTGACCCCAAAAATTAAATGTTCATTAGTTACATTGGGGTCACAATGATAATGCATGTTCCATTTGAGATAGATACATGCCACAATATAATACTTTCATTGAAGAAAACCATGTGGGAAGATATTATGGTAATGTTAAGATATACTTTACCTATTTTAACAATGATTTAATTTTCATTATCCCATCCTGAGATTGTTTATTTTATATGATTTCTACATTAATTATTTCTTAATCATCTATGGAAAATCTCATAGACCCTTTCAGACACATCTGACAAAGCATTGTCTCAGGGATGCTGAAGGGATAGTAATCCCCCACCCACCAACAATGTAGGCACACATTATAAACCAATAAACATGGAAATATTTCATTAGTATTCATGATGAGGAATCATTTTAGGTTTATTAAATTTGACACCAAATTATTGTAAATTATTTATTTTATCCAATTTGATTCAGAAATTTTAATTTATGAAACAAAAAAAGTGTTCTAAAAATAAGAAACATGCATCAAAACCAATTTACCCCTACTATAAGGAAATTATGGGTACACTTCACCTAAAAAGAAAATATAATGTATTTTAAATCTATAGTAAATTTTTTATGTGATATGAAATGTCATATGTTCCTTTGTTTTCTAGAATATTGATGAATTAGAATTCAAATCCACATCCATACCATGTCATGTGCTATATAAGGAGGATTTTGTAATTAAATAGGGGAAAAAAGTAGATAAAAAAAGATAAGAAGTATGATAATCATGATTATGTATGACATAATAGTAATTTTTATGCATTATAATAGTTTTAAATAAAAAATATATTTACGTTCATATGTTTTATATTGTTTAAACACAAGAATTGACATCAACTGTACCTAAATAACAACTAATTTCAATAGCTTTGAATTGGCCAAAACAATATAGCTGTGTTAGTAGTGTAGGTGCTGGAGTGTCACCTTGAACATATTTCAAGAAGAATAATATAAAAAGATATATATATATATATATATATATGATATGATGAAAGTCATGGAAGAAAAAATATAATATTTAAATGATATTATTTTCCATCATAGTTTGGTGGACCAAATTATACTAAATTTTCAATGTGAACCAATAGTCAAACACATATCAGTATATAAATATCCAGATGACTCCATTAGTTTTAAGGAAATACATTACCCTCAACTGCCTTCCTTACCTAAGGTAATCGATTTTTTATTATTATTTATCCTAAATTTGAATAAAAAAACTTCTAATAAATTTATATTAATAAAATTCTACAGGGTGAAAATATATGTGATTTATGTCTATCAACAACTATGCATCACCTTATTATGATAGGTATGATGTACAATAGCTCAGGAGACATGATATACAACAAAAAACTCCCTAATGATCACATGAGAGTGGGGATTGAAGTATATCTTGATTTGAGCACTGAGTTTTATATTCTACTTGATATTTTGGATGTTACTACAATTGATAGTGCTATTGGAACATTCATGTCCTGACTATTAAATCTTATAAAGATATATGACATATTTAATTAAAAAGTTTTTCTAATGAAAAACCATTAATATTTGATGAAAAATGTCTAAATTGTGGTATGTTGTTATAGATGGACAAAACAAAGGTTAAACAGAAGGTCAAATCAAGAAAATCTAGTTACAAAAGGACCTTCAAAGAGTACATTCACCCAACCAGTTCCAAGAAATCAAAAGGACCTTCCAAGAGTACATTCACCCAACTAGTTCCAATGATGTATATATTAACATTACAAGTTCATGTAGATACAACATTTAAAGATGAAAATATATCATAAATTAAATATTAATAAGAAATATTTAGAGAGTCCATTACATATGTGGTTGGTCTTGAGAGTGTAAATATGATTATCAAGTTCAAATGGATAGGATACTTAGTTGTTAATTCATACATGAGGTATATTTTTATAATTTATTTGTCAAAAAAAGATCTACTATGTTCATTAAATTAAATAACCATTATAGACCATCAATAAACTAGCACCCCCAAATATTTAAATTTTGAAGTTAATTACAATTTAAATTAAAATACATGTTAATATTTTCTTTGTCTATATATTCCCAACACTACTAGGGCAGCCAACAGTATTAATACTCAAAAGAATAATGAATATATGAGTGGGAATAGTACACGGTGTCTGAATTTTTTCCAAAATCAAGTTGAGGTGATTACCTATTATGTTTGTGATCTATTAAAGGATACGAAATGAGAGATAAATTTGGAATTTGAATTATTAGTTTCATAATTCTTAGATATTATATTTCCTAAAATAAAATTTATATACTATTGTAAATATATCATTTATTTTTTTAGTCTAATCTTTTATTTGTAATTGAAGGTTTGAGATGAATAACCTTAGATAAGATAATAAGATATTGGGGATGAGAATTGAGGGGGAAAAGAAAGATGGTTATTTAGTTTTATCCCTAAAGGATTACATTAGAAAAGTCATATAAATATTCAGAATGAATGGTTGTAAACCTATCTCAACTCCCTCATCAAGGACTTCAAACATTCTAAATTAAATGCACTTTCATCATATATATAAGTTCATGAAATAAGGAATGTGCCTTTTTTCTTTAGGTGTAGGAAGTTAGATGTAATCAATAGTTTGTACATGACCATACATTGCTTTTTTAGGGGTATTTATTATCCATTTTAGGTAAAATCCTAAACGGAAATATTGAGAGGCTATAAAATGGATCATTCGATACTCAAATGGTTTAGAGGATGCAACATTATGTTTTGGTGATAATAATTAGTTGAAAGGTTTTGTAGATTGATATTTTGTTAGAGACATGAAATCATGGAAAAGTAATATGGGATTTTTATATAATTTTGGTAGATTATCAATTAGCTAGATGTCTCAGTTTTAGCTAGTTGTTTCTTTATCTACAATAGAATTAGGTTATAATATGGCTAATGATGCTCATAAAGAGTTTATATGGTTGATGTGTTTGATGAAGGAACTCATAAAGGTATTATAAGTAGTAATTTTATTTTATGATAGTAATATTTTCATTCATATTTCTTGGAATCTAGTTCTTCATGTAAGAATGAAACACATTGGCCTGATATATCACTTCATACGAAGTCTATTGAAAGAGAAACTGTCGAAGATGTAGAAGATTTCTAAAAATTATAATCTTATGGATATGTTTAAAAGGGTGATAGTAAAATAATGTATAAGAAAACATAACACCTCAGTTGGACTCAATTGATCAAATAGAAAGGATAAAACTTCATGCATCAGACAGATGATTAGCTTAGGTGAATTTTTGAAGAACGGTAAAATCTTAAAGCAATATAAAAGTTGGATATTGTTGGTTTTTTTATGTACAGGTATTTGGTTACACTTAGAATTTTTTTCTAGATAGAGGTCATTAGGAAGAGTTGGTAGGATGGAGATCATCATAGAGAGACCATCGGTCAAATGTTTCCTATTGAATAGTTTCAGACCAGTCAGGGTAGAAATGTTTTCCCTAGACTTCATTCAATCATGTAGATAATATTATAAGGAGATGTCCAGACAAAGGATTCATGCGGAGGGACTTCGTTATCATCGGGAAAGGATGATCCAACAGAGTCATCAAACTGAGTTCTCACAAATGGTGTTCATCGAGGGTGGTGACTCAATTCATGGGTTGTGTTCATGGTGATTGGTTGTTGGAAGTTTCATATGGTGGTTCAACTGTGTATAAAAAGTGTCCCAAGACAATTAGAGGTTCACCATGAATATCAATGGTCAGTGCAATTGGTTGATAAGATAGATATCTCTATAAATAGTGACGGTGGCCCAACATTGACGTGTGGATGAACAATTTATGGTTCTTATGTTGATTATTGGTTGTTTCGGACTAAATTTACCGAGACTTTGTAAGTGGAGAGGGTGTGAGTGAGTGTGTCATATTCTCTTATATCTCCAGAAATGAAAATGTTTTCAGTGTTCTCCCATGGATTTAAGACATTTTTCTGAATTATATAAATCATGTTTATCTGTTTTCAATTTTTTTTATAAATTGTGGTTTATCATTTTTTTATGGTGATTGGGTGGGATCTCATCCTAGTTCTAGTCTAGAGACTCAAAGGAGGTAGCTATTGGGAAAACCATCGTCCGATAACATTTTGATGCTTTCCACTGCGCTTGCTGAAGTGATCTGATGAACACCTATATGGTGTATGTGGTGCTACCTTGGTATATCTAGTGGATCAAACCGACAAAGTTCTTCTCAGTGTCTCCCAATAGTATATATTTATTAAAATGACATATCTTCCTTAAGGGATCAAAATTGAGAAAATGATTTCCAATTAACATGAAAACCAAGAAGAACATTCCTCAAATCATTTGTAATATACTAGAATAAATCACACATCAATTTGATGTTCAGATTGATCAATAAGATGGTAAGTTGTCTTAAAACGTTAATATTAGTTCTTTAACTGATAATTATATAGTGTAATAAGGAATTTGAAAATAACATCACATTATTTTTAAAAATTATTGAGTGTTTAGGAATTTGTATGTATATCACACTAGATAAATTGTTCATACTATTCTATATAGACTGTAAATTTTGATTTTAATATTAAAGCTTAATTTTATTTATTTCATACTCTTTTTTTTATATTATATGAATAAATATGAAATAATAAGGGAAGAGTGAGTTGGAGCTGTTTTTTTACTGTGTTTTTTATTTTTTGGCATGTTTTTTAATTTTTTTAATATAAAAAAATGACCATTAGAAAATTTGTAACATTTACAAATATATTGAAAATATTACATGCATAGTAAATAAATATATGTGTAAGTAAATATTATAAAATGTTTAAATATATTGTTTACATTATTAATGAATATATAATAATTAATGAATTAAACTTTAAAATGAATAAATAAAATTAAATAAATTATAAAAATATTAAAACGTGATTTTTTAAAATTTTCTTGAATTACAAACACATAAATAATGAAGAAAAATTATGAATACATGATATTAATTATATAAATCACAAAATTATAAAAAATGAATCATATTATCTATACAAAAATATTGATAATTAAATTAAATAAAATTAAATTAAACACACACACATATAATCATGATTAATAGATTAAAATAAAATTATATTAGAAATGAATAAATATTAAAAATGAATAAATATAGAAACATCTAAAAATCTAGAGATATTAAAAAAGAATAAATAATAATAAATTAATAAATATACATGTGCACACATATATTTTTGAGAAAAACAGATATCATTAATGACGAATATCATCAGATGTACAAATGCAAAGCCACGAAGGAAATTGTTCAGCCAGAGCTGGTTGGCCTCGAAGGGGCCTGATGTTGCCAACTGGTGGGCCACATTGTTGCCTTCTCTTTTGGAAAAGGAGAAGGTGTAGAATGAAAAGCATTGGCAGAGTGAGAGAATTCTTCTAATGATGAGGCCAAAAGACTGGAGTCCGCCATTGTTGCGGTTAATGGCATCGATCACGGTGAGCCAGTTAGATTCAATGAAAATATCAACCCACCCACGTTCCAAAGCCAGCATCAAAGTTTCCAGGATGGCATTATCCTCAGCAAAAGCAGGTTCCCAAAAGGTCTGATGTGATTCATACTTTGCTGCGATGATTTTCCCCAGATGATTTCGGGCCAGGAGACCGAGGGCGACAAGTCCATCCTTTGGGATAGACACGTCCACGTTGATCTTAAGAGTACATTCCATTGGGGGGTTCCAATGAGGGGGCCAGGAGGGGGAGAATCAGGCATTTGAGCACATATAAAAGTCTCCCCTTTATCATCTCATTATGTGAGCGTAGATAAAAGGTAACGTTCAGTAGCTTTGAAGTGTCCAGAACAATATAGCTGCATTAGAGGTGAAGGTTTTGGAGTGACACCTTGAACATATTTTGAGAATACAAAGATTCAAGGAGATATATATGAGATGATGAGTGGAATTCAAGAACAAATAGATGATTTAAAAGATATTATTGTCTGATCTGGTTTGGAAGACTAATATATACAAAAGGGTCAACATGATCCAATAGTGGGACATCAATCATTACATGAAGAGACACATGACCACACTAGATTTGAGGATATCAATTTACCTTAACTTCCTACCTTACCCAAGGTAATCAATTTTGTCATAACTCATTATCCTAAATGTGAATTAAATAACATTCGACAACTTTATATTATTAAAAATCTATAGGGTGGAATTATATGTGATTTATATCTATCGACACCCATACATCACCTTGTTGTGAGGTTTATGATGTAAAATATCCCAAGAGACATGATACACAATAAAAAACTCCCAAAAGATCACATGAGAGTGGGTAATGAAGTATCACTTGCGCTGAGCATTGAGTTTCCTATCCTACTTCATGATCTGGATGTTACTATGGTTGATACTGCTATTAGAACATTCCTAGAATAACCGTTTATTCTTATAATGATACATGATGTATTCCATTTACAATTTTTTCAATTGAAAAAACATTAATAGTTGATGAAAAATGTTTGAAATGAGGTATCATGTTATAGATGGAATAATGAAGGGGAAATAAAAGGTCAAATCAAGACAATCCAATGGATAAACAAAGAAATAAAAATGACCTTATGAGAGTAACTTAACCCAACTAGTTCCACTATCACATATATTATCATTAAAAGTTCATAGAGATACAAAATTAAAATATTAAAATATATGAAATATTGAATATGAATAAGAAATATTTAGAGAGGCCATTACAAATGTGGTTGGTCTCGATAATATCAATGGGATTATCAAGTTAGAATGACTGGGAGTCTTAGTTGTGAATAAATGCATGAGGAACATATTTATAATCCATTTTTTCAAAAAATGTTCTTTTATGTTCATTATAGTTAATAAATATTCATATTTTCTACATGAGTACATATTACTAATATATAAAGGGACAACCCACAAAGTAAGATTTCGAATCATTGATCCCACTATCATATATATGAAAAAGTTTCTTTATAATTAAAATAAATTGAAAAAAATATGAACTAATCATAATGTTTTAAAAGAAAATAATTAATAACATAATCCTCTTGATGCATACAATGCAGGGGTAACACTTTGAAATCTAATCATATAAAATATATTATTCTTTTTTTCATTACATATTTTTTTAGGAAGCACCGGATGTTAATAAAAATCAATTTAGACACCCCAACAATTTATTTTTTGATCCAAAGCATGGATTTTCAACAAACTGACCACAATTGATTTCTGTTGTAAATTTATAATTCACTTTAATCATCATTTTATAGATAAAATTTAAATTATATTCTTTGTTTTGTGTTTCAAAAATAATTCTTTGTGACAGGGAATTCAATAAATATCATCCAAATAATGGTATAAGTTCAGGTACGAAACACAATAAGCCTAAGGATTTTTTTTCAAATAGAAACAGATTAAGATATATACAGTAATATTTGACTATCAAAACATTTTTCAAACTAATTTACTTATCTTGGCCAATGATTTTAAATAATTTGAAGAAAAATAATGATAATGATTTTGGATATTTTTTTTGAAAATATATGAAAGATATTATATACCATCAATAAAATAGCATCCCCAAAAAGATAATTTCTTTTGGTAATTACAGTTTCATTTAAAATATATTTTAATCATTTTTTGTCTATATTTTAATAGTACTACCTATATTGGGAACAGTCTATGTACTCAAAAGAAGAAGTGTGAGATGAGCGGGAAGAGTACATGGTGTCTGAATGTTTGTTAAAATTAAGGTGAAGTGATTACCTATTATGTTTATGATCGTGTAATGGATATGACCTTAGAGATACATTTTTTGTTGTTAAAAATCCGTATCATAATGTTTATATATTATATTTCCTAAAAATAAAGTGCATATAATATTGGAAATATGTAAGTAATATATTTATTCAAATCTTAAATTTTTAATTAACATTCAAATTTTCTTTTACATTTAATCCTCCTATCACTCTAATGTAATTTGAACCCCATAATATATTCTCAGCCCATTTTGAGAGAGGCTACAAAGATGATGTCCCCCCCACTAGTTCTTCCTCTTCATGATGACAACATTATGAATGTTTTGATTGAGGGTGTTGCATCTGGTAGAAACAACAAAAGAATATTGATAAAAAGAAACAACTTGAATGGGAATCATTTCAGATACATTAATATCCACATGCACGTACAAATATAGTACATCATCAATTCAACCTTTCAGATACATTTACTAAACATTCATCTCATGTGAGTACATAAATATTACTATTGTTACTCTAATTCTTAAATTATTCTAAATGGAATATTCTCATTCCCCAATTGATTGTGCATTTCATTTCAACATTTCACTAATTTTCATCCTTTAGGGGTTAGGATGAGTTTGTCAAAACAATAAAATTATTTAGTGATAAAACTAAAAATTAAGAAATTTTTGAGATATTTCTTAAGGAGAAGTATCATGAAGGATTATGATATATTTATTCATGAAGATCCTATAATATTTTTGATGTAATTTGAGGTTAGATCAACTATTTATGTTCAAGTTGATTTGGTAGAGGTTAAAAACAAAAATAGTCAGTCAGAAAACATTAGTGGAAATGTCAAAGGGTAGTGAAGTCATAGTGAGGCTGTTGGGTGGAGAATGATTGGACAGATTACTACCGGATGGAGAAAAATTAGAAAAACTACTACTGAATAGAAAAATACTGTATATATGACTATAGAATAGTGAGGTTCAAAGAGAATAAACTAAGGTTTTGTTGATGATATCGACTCATATAAAAAAAACAAGTTTGGAGGTTTCGAGTTGGTATGAATGTTTTACATTTAATGGATGCTGGGGAAGCATACTATCCTGAAGAGGTAGCTACTCTGAAAGACTCGAAATAGTAGGATTCAACCATGGAATATGAAATTAATTCCATAAATCTAAACAATACATGAGAATTAGTTAAACTAACGAAGGGAAATGAAGCTTAGGAAAAAAATGGACATTTTTTTATAAAAGGTAAATCTGATTGAAGTAAGAGGTACAATGAAACATTGTTTGTAGAGGGATTTCAGCAAAAGGAATGGATTAAATTTTCTAAAATTATCTCATGAGTTGTAAAGAACACAACCATTTATATATTTCTCAACATTATTGAATCAAATGATCTACAATTGGAGAAAATGGATATAAAAACCACCATTATTCATGGGGATTTAGAAGAATAATTTTAAATGATTAAACCCATGGTTTATGAAGTCCATTAGAAGGATGATTTGGTTTTCAAGTGAAATAAAGTATTTATGGATTGAAGAAATCTCCATGGTAGTGGAATCATAATTTTGAAACGTTCATGCTTATGGTAAGTTTTAGTCAATGTGATTTTGGTCATTGTTTTTATAAAAAAACAATGATATTATGGAACATATCTCATAATATTATTTTTTATGGATGATATGTTGCTTTCTAGTTCAAAGTTCCCTCAAATCGAGGAACTAAAGAGGAAGTTATCAATAAGGTTTGAGATGATGAACCATGGACAATATAAGAAGATCTTGGGGATAAGAATTAAGTGGGATATGAAATAAGGTTCTTTGGTTTTTCCCCAGAAGGATTACATTATGAAATTCATCAAAAGATTCATAATGATTGATTATAAACTTGTAACATCCCCTGATCTAACACACTCTCGTCTGGATTAAAAGAGTTGGTTACAAGACCTCAAGTATGCCTCCCCGAATGCTAGAGGATTCCGACTAGTAGTGGGTGTGTGATAAATTTATTGGGGGGACTATACCCCTTAAAACAGAGTTACAATACAAAAAAATAAGAAAGATAAATTATAAATAAATTATAAAAGTGTGGAAGTAATGTAAACAATATAATACAGTGTAAAACCAAAAATAAAATCCAACTGAATAATCTAATAAATAATGAAGGAATAATATAATGATGTGATGGAATGAAACTAAATGTCATTCTTGAAGAAATACAAGTATAATACTATAATACTCAAATAAATACTCAACGTTCCCCTATCTTGAACCCCATGTAGGTCTCATCTCCAAAATCCATCCCATCTATCAAGAAAAGTACCAACAACAATGCCATTTTCTATTGTACAAACCTGCACCCATTTAATATATTCTGGTAACAAATGGAATTCCTAAATAGGGTGTGAGTATAACTCAGTAGGTTAACACCACCGTGTCCAAATTTAACATGTATGATAGGAAGTTTATGAAATAATTCAATAATGAGAGTATTAATTAATTAAAAAATTTAATTAATACCACATCAACCTTTTTTGGCACCATAAATTAATACCACATAAACCTCCTTCAACACCATGCTAGAATGACTCTGATCATGTCTCATAACCATGCTAGACATAACCATATAACCATGGTAAACATAAACTGCCTTGAAACCTTTCAAGGATGTTTATGAGAATGTGTTATAACCATGCCAACCCTAACCTTATATCTAAGGTTTAAAACAAAAAACTAGGTCGAAACCTGCTATATAATCTTTCATCATTTAATGAGGTCTATGCCCAGTATATAAGCATTTCATCATGTGCATGAGGGCCAATCCTGGTATATAAGAATTTCAGCATGTGTCTTAGGGAATATCCTGATATATAATCATTTCAACGTGTGTCTCAGGGCCAAGTCCAATATATAAGTATTTCAACATGTGTCTCAGGGAATATCATGGTATATAGGTATTTTAGCACGTGTACTTGGACAATGTCCATTATAAGTATTACAAAATTTAAATCAAAACACATGTCATAACAACAAGGATATCACAATATGACATTATGAGGATTAATGGTTAAATATTCAAATTACCATTTATCTTCCAATTACACATTTCATTTATTATTGGGTCACAACCGATAATTTTCTAGTTATCTAAATAAAAAACCCAATACATGTAGATTTTATATCATGAAATCACCCAAATACCATGTCTTGTTAAACAAACTTTAAGACATTAAACAATTACTTTATAGACAAGGGTTCTCTCACCTGAATGACAGCCACATTCCAGGTCAAATCCAATTGTATCTAGAGAAACTGTATGAAAAAATATATCTCATCATCTAATTAATTCATGTATATGAAATATTGTTGAAATTAAAATATTTCATATCCATAAAAAATATCAAACCATATGGTTATAGTTTAGAACCCCTGCCTTTAACCAATGATCAACTAACACTTCCCATAGGATTATCTAACAAGAACAAAGGTGCGAATGGTTCCATGAAGGTTCCTAGATGATAAATGATCAACATAAAAACCAACAACGCACATAGTCAAGGGATTACACCATAACCATCAAATAATTATGGAATAGAAGATGAAATTTGAAGAAAACCCACTTACCAAGGATCATATGAATTATTTGGATGTCCTAAAGGGAGGGAAGGCTTCCATAATCACCTAAAAGTTCATCCTAGGTCAAGAGGAAGAAGCTTCATGTGAGATAAAATAAATATAAACTTCACGGTAAAATTTTAAAATATAAGGAATGAGAATTACATGGTGTGTAATATAGTAACATGTTGCGTATTATTTTTAGAGGGATATGTAGAAAAACTCATCACCTTGGATAAATATTAAATTCTCCCAAACACCACACAACATGTAATACATTTACATGGCATGTAAATGTTCTATAGATGGGTTCTCAGTGCATTTTCCTTATAAAAACAACCCAAAACCCCTTTAAGGCTTCTAAATTATGAGGAATCCTTGGTAACACTTGACCCGTTTATTTGAACTGCATTAATTAGAATAAACATATATCCCTGAACATTATGTCATTTTACCCAAAAAAGGATCAATTTATCTGAAGAAGACATGGACACCAAGACTTAAATGAAAAACTCAAAGAGGGATGTACAAGGAAAATACTGAATATTATAACCTCCCACCATAAAATAGCTCGAGATTCTCCATGAATCACTGTGGGGGTATCAGTGAACAAGTATGGCCATTATTCTGGAATATCAGACTCCCTCTCCAAGGTCTCCTCCTGAACACACCCATAAATCCACAATACTTGAACAAAAGGTATAGTCCTACCTTAGAGATGTCTCACACTACAATCCACAACCCAGGTCAGATGTTCCTCAAATGACACATAAACACTAAACTTGACTTCTTATATGTCTATCACATGGGAAGGTTCAGAATAATATCTCCAAATATGCAACATGTGAAACATGTTCTTCATGAAACTGAAGCATTGTGGAAGGGATAAATGGTACGTCATGGGATAGACCCTTTCCACACTCTAAAATAGTCAGACAGACCTAGGTTTTAGATTTCAATATTTCCTAACATGGTGTTTCACCAACCTTGGAGATAGCTAAAGGAAAATAGGATGACCAACCTAGAACTCTAGAGTTCATCTTTGATGATTAGCTTATGATTTATACATGATTTACATGGTCAAAAACCACTTCCTAATCTACATAACCTGATCAAACATCACTTGTATGAGACAAGGACTAATAAGTGTTGACTCACCAACCTCCAACCAACAAAGAGGTTAACGAAATGTCTTAACATGAAATGCCTTGAAAGGTAAAATCTATATAGATTCCTAAAATCTATTTCTATATGAAAACTCCATGAGTTCCATTTTCTACTCCAATAACCAATGAAATCAAGAACATATGCTCATAACATATCCTCCAAAACCTGAATAGTCCTCTCAAATTACCACCATTCTTAGGATGATAGGTCATACTCAAAAGAACCTATGATCTCATATCCTTATGAATAACCTTGAAGAAATGTTATTTGAAATGATGATCTCTATCTGAAATAATACTCCTTGCAACACCGTGCAGATGAAATACCTCACACATATAAATATTTCCTAGATCATAAACTGTGAAAGTCTCCCTGATAGAAAATAATTGGTCTACCTACATTAGTAGATACAAAATCACCCATACAACATCATTCTTATGGGTTGTCTTGGGTAATCTTATCACAAAATCCATAGTGTCATCATCCCATTTTCACTCATGAATGGCTAAAGGCTACAAAAGACCATCTAACCTCTGATGATCAGATTTCACCTAATGACAAGTGAAACATATTTACACAAAGCATGCTACCTACCTCTTTATTCCTTACAATCAGTATTTTCTATAGAGACCATGATACATCTTTTTTAAAGTAGGATATAACATCAATATAGAAGCATGAAACTCCCTCATCAGCTCCATGTGTAATCCCATAGGAACCCATACTTATCCACAAAAAATAATAGAATTTCCACTACCAAGATACCATCTCGATGGAGTCTCCCCACCATATAAGTTATCTCTTATAACTAATCCATCCAGATCAGATAACTTATTATTCTTGATCGATTCCAAAAGAATGGGTATAGTAGATTTAAACGTTAGAGATACTCATCCCTAAGAATCTTGAACATCTAGATGCATGTTTACAAAGGGGTGAATTACCCTCCACTTATCACAAGACTCCCGTACTTATAATTTCGATATATTTTGACTCAATGAATTGGTAATGGTGTTTCTCTTTACCAGTGTATAATCCAACTCGAAGTCGAAAGACTACAAATACTTGACCCACATTTTCTCTTGAAGGTTTATGTTCTGATAAGAAAAGTTGTGCATGAGGATCTTATAGTTCATGTAAACCCAAAACATATCAACCATGATTGAATGCCTCTAGAATATCAGGTCATGTACAACTAATGCTAAATCTAGATCATGAGTAGGGTAATTCCTATCATGAGATCTCAGCTATCTGGAGCCATAAGAAACTAATTGATCCCGTTGCATCAGGATAGCTCCGAGTCCAACTCGGGATTTGTCATAGGAAATGGTATATACTTTAACCAGTATAAGTAAAGTGAGGATACTTGTTGAGGTTATTCTATCTTTAAACTCTTAAGAAGATATCTTAAAAGATTAATATTAGACAAACTTCACTCCCATTTTGGTTAGCCCAGACATTGGTGCTGCCAAATGGGAAAAGTCTTATATTAAGCATCTATAATAACCAACTAAACCCAGAAAGATCTGATTCTTGAAGACATTATTAGAATTATCCCAATATAAAATGGATAAAAATTTCTCTAGGTATACTAAGACTATTGTCTCTGAGATAACATGATCAAAGAAGTTCACTTTATCAATCAAGAAACTGCATTTGGTTATCTTGGCGTAAAGATGATGGTCTCTCAATGTACTCAGGCTAACGTCAAGATGTTGGGAATGCACGTCTGCTGACTGAGAGTACATTAATATATAATTGACAAAAACCACCACAAACTAGTCTAGAAAAGGATGAAATACCCTATTCATCAAGTCCATGAATACTGTAGGTGTATTGGTCAAACGAAATGGCATCACTATGAATTCATACAAGCCATACCTACTCCTAAAAGCAGTCCGAGGTATATCTGATGGTCTCAACCTTAAATGATGGTACCCTAATCTAAAATTGATATCGAATAAGATATTTTCATCTATGATCTGATCAAATAGATCATCAATATGTGGAAAAGGATACCAGTTCTTAACCTTCGTCTAGCTCTATCTCCAATAATCCACATATAAGCTCAAATACACAGCAGCCTTCTTGGAAAAGAGAATTGAATAACCCCAAATAGATATAATAGTCCATATAAAACCTTTAGATTCTAAATTATAGATATTTCAACTAAAATTTCAACTCCCGAAGCTCTTCTGATTCCATTCTATAAGGAAGGATAAAAACTGGTTCTGCTACTAGATCCAACTCTGTCGTAAACTCAATCTCTCGCTTGTGCTGTAACCCATAGTAATCATCAGAAAAACATCTGAAAATGATCTACCACCAAAGGAAAATAATTCCACAACATTCCACCATCTTCTAGAGAAGTAATGACTATCTAATCCATGAGAGAATAATTTTACTGGTTCCCCCCCATATGGAATATTTTTAAAGATTTTAATATACATTAAAACATCTTATTAAGCAATTATGATAAAATCACACACCATATTTTCATTTATTCCACTATTACACATCAAAAATGATTAAATGATGGTTTTCCTATAATTTCACACCACTTTGAGGATGTTATATATGATTTCGACTATTATACACATTTTTTAGAGTTTTAAAACACTAAAAATGTGTTTATGAATATCTCGGAAAAAACTCTACTCATATTGATATGGTGCTATTTTATAAATCTAAAAATCAATATATGGTCATTGTCCTATCATTTCATGTCACTCTGAGGCTATTTTCGTATTTTTGACCATGTGACAATGTTTTTCAAGATATTGATATCTATTAAACTTTTTACTGGGTCATTTCGAGTACAATGCATATTATATTGATGTGTTATCAAGTAAAACATGTTAATAATGCTTTTATAATAGTTTTAATATGATTTCACTCTAATAAGAGGTCATTTTATATGATTTTAACTGTTAATCACATGTTTTAGTGTTTTAAAGCACTAAATATGTTTTTATAGACATCCTTAATAAATTGCCACTTCGATTGATGTGGCATCGATTGGTATATTTATAAAAATTATAGGGTTATTTTCCTATGATTTTAATGTACTTTGAGTCTATTTTCTATGTTTTAGCCCCATAATGAATGTTTTTAAAACCATTGATGTATATTAAAACTACTTAATGAGTCATTCCAATAACAACACATTTATACTTTACATTGTATCTACTCTTACACATTACAAATGACTCAAATATAATTTTACAATGATTTCACACCAATATAAGGTAATTTTCATTTCTTTTGACCATTACATGCTTGTTTTAGAGTTTTAAAGCACAAAAAATGAGTTTATGAACATCCTGAGAAAAGAAAAAGTTGGAATTTATGGGACAGTGGTTCATACATTTCAAAAATAAATCTACAATTGTTTTCCTATGATTTTAAAACACTTTGATGTCATTTTATTCTTTCTAACCCCATGACACATATTTTTAAATACTTTGAAATCTATTAAAATTTATTATTTGAGATATTCTAAGCACACTGAAAGTCAAATTGACATTTTTCCTTCTTGTGAATGTCAAAAATGATTCAATGGTGGTTTTATTATGATTTTACACCAATCTAAAGTTTTTTTCAATGATATTTATTGTTACATGATTGCTTAAGTGTTTTAAAACAATAACACTATGTTTATGAACTTCTTTAGAAAACTGCCACTTGGATTGATGTGGAATCAATTCCTATATTTTAGTAGTCAATATATGGTTATTTTGTTGTGATTCCATAGTACTTTGAGGAATTTTATTTGATTTTTTAACGCAAGTGAATGTTTTTAAGGAATTTTATATCATTAAGAACTCCCTATTTGGATATTTTGAGCACACTGAACAACAGATTGACATGTTATCTACAAGTATAGAAAACAATGTTTCAAAAATAGTTTTTCATATGATATCACATCAATATGAGGTCGTTTTATATGGTTTTTAACACTACATGCACGATTTGGAGTTTTCATAATCCATAAAATGTGTTTATATACATCCTTAGAAAACCACAACTCGGAATTATGTGGCATCAGTTCCTATATTTCCAAAATAAATCTATTGTAGTATTCCTATGATTTCATGGCACGTAAAGATAATTTTCTTGGTTTTGGCCTCCTAAGGAATGTTTTTCAAGACATTGATATCTATAAAAACTATTTTTTGAGTCATTCTAGGAACATTTCATGTTTTATTGATGTGACTTATGATCTTACACATAAAAAATGATTTAATGAGGGTTTCATATCATTTAATGTCAATAAAAGGTCATTTTATATGTTTTCTACCATTACAAACATGTTTTAAATATTTAAAACATCAAACATGTGTTTACAAAAATCCTGAGAAAACCACCACTTACTTTGATATGGAATTAGTTCTTACAATTCAAAAGTCAATATATGGTAATTCTCATATGATTTCATGCAAATTTGAGGTTTTTTCTTAGTTTTGACCAATAACACTCATTTTTAATAACTTTTATATAATAAAAAACTCCATATTTGAATATTTCGAGCACCCCACATGTGATATTGACATGTATTCTACTCTTAAACATCATAAAAGATTCAAAAATGGTTTTATTATGATTTAAATCTAATATAATGTCATTATATATGGCTTTGTTCATTACCCACATGTTTTCAAGTTTTAAAGCTCTAAAAAATTATTCACGTACATCATAGGAAAACCGTCAATTGAATTGAAATGAACTTAGTTCTTATATTTTCAAAATAAATATACAAGTTCTATCATAAAATTTCATAGATCTCTGATATCTTTTTATTGGGTTTTACCCCCTATAAAACATTTTTAAATATATTAGTATCTATTAAAACTTTTTATTGAGTCATTCTTAACACACCGTATGTTAGATTGACATTTTATCCACTCTTACATGAAAAAATTATTCAAACATGATTTTACAATGATTTCAGAACAATATGAAGTCATTTTATATGGTTTTGACCATTACACACATGTTTTTGAGTTTTAAAATAAAAAAATTTCTTTGCGGAGATCTTGAGTAAACCACCACTATGCTTGAAGTGGATCTTGTTTCTATATTTAAAAAATCAATCTATGATCATTGTCTGGTGATTTCATAGCACTGTGAGGTCTTTATCTTGGTTTTGACCCCTTAGTAGATGTTTTTAATAGACTTTAATATCTATTAAAACTCATTATTATGTCGTTCCGAACACATTTCCCTTTAAATTGACTATTTTTCTACTCTTACACATAAAAAAAGATTCAAAAATAGTTTTCCTAATATTTAAAACTAATCCATGTTTTTATTAGGTTTTTACCATTACACACATGTCTTAGAATTTTAAAATACTAAAAAAATGTTTTTGAATATCTTGAGAAAACCACCACCGAGATTATAGTGGAGTCAGTTCATATATTTAAAAACTAAATATATAGTCATTGTCCTATGATTTCAAAACACACTGAGATTTTTTCTTGGTTTTGACCCCTTGAAACACTTTTTTAATGATTTTTGTATCTATTAAAAATATTTATTGCATCATTTTGAGGACACAACAGATATTATTGATGTGAAGTCCGCTCTTACAACTCACAAATGATTCAAAAAACATTTTCCTATGATTTTTTCCCAATAAAAGGTCATTTGATAGTTTTTTACCATTAAAGGAACGTTTTTGAGTTTTGAAACACTCAAAATGAATTTACAGACATCCCCATCAAAATAACTCTAGGATTGATGTAGAATGCGACATAAATATACATGCAATAAATAATACATCAAAACATAATATTCGTTGCATTTTAGACCCTATAACTTCAAATTAGTCATTGAAATGACATTCTTGATATATTAAGAATATTCCTCGAGAAATTTTATATCATTGAGGATGTTAAAAAATTGAAAATTTTCTTATCAAGATAGAGTGTATGTTGATGGAGGAAGAAAAGTTTGTCTCTCACGCATAACTAATTCCAAATATTCCCTTTTCTCCATTTCCAACATATCCTACCTAGCCTTAATTCCATATTTATATTTATTTGGTATGTTTAGTAACATTATAATAACACTATCACATACATTTTTTTCTACATGTATGACATAAATAAAATTTATGAAATAAAAACAATTCTAGTGTGATAATTCAATGAAAATTCACATATTTTTTAGCATGATTTCATAAGTTTTTTCAAAAAATTTTTCTCAAAATTAGTGTCAATATATTTTATGTTATAAAATAATTGATCACCTATTAGTGGAGATGGGGTTGTACCATGTTCTTTATTTCCCATGATTGATGTTTTCTAGGATCAGTATTTATGTCATCAGGGTAACAAATTTCAATGTCCTAAAAGCATAGTCTTTGGGGAATTTTTCTACCAAACTGAGCATGTACCATCTTCACAAATGGGATACCCCAACACTCATTTAATTATATAGCCTAATTTTTTTTTTCATAATTTGGAAATTCATTTAATGTCCCATTGGACATGGATCTCAATGAAAAAATTTCATATATATAAGAATCGTACAATATAAAAAATGTATCTAACATCAATTTTAGATCATAGATCAATGGATCCGAAAAGAAATAAATATAATTATTGGGTTGTTTTAGTCTAGATATAAGTACTTACAACATAATGTATTTTCACTTCATGAATAACCATGTTGGAAAGTTAAAATTTACAAACATAACTATATATGTACTATGAGTACGACTTTATACACCGAAATGATTTATTCAATCTATAGATAAGGCAAGACATATCTTTTTCAGATCATTTCTAAATTCATTATATACATAATAAATATTCTTCTACTAAGGATAATATACTAGGTGACATAGTTTACCGTCTTTAATTCTTTCATTTTCATGTAATTTCAATTTTATAGACATTTCCTGACATACATATAGTCTTATAAACCTTGGAATTATAGGAAATTACTAAAAAAAATTGATGGACTTTTTCTTTTATCAATCCATTCCACACATAGGTTTATTTTGATTCATGGTTGTTGTAAAACAATATAGAATCATTTGGACATACATGTATTTTTTTATATATCATACCCATTAAATGGAACATTTTCTTAGTGTTACATATTCAATAAAGAAACTCATTTTCTTTTGGTATAATATTATTCAGGAGACCATGTAGTTCTGTAAAACTATTTTCTCTTCATCCACTACAATATTTCAAATTATATAACTTCAATATAGTTGACAATGTTATATATCTAGTAAAACTGATATATATTGGTCTCTTTACATAATTATATAACTTCTAAAACAATTTTTGAAAATCATGAAGGTCATATTCAATAATCATTATCATTTCATCCATACAATTTGCATTATCATTTACACTATTATTTATGTAAAATAATCCATAAATGGAAGTATCATCCTAGTCAGTATGTATATTCATATTTTTCCCGTGTTTAGTCCAAAATTTATAGCTTCGATATATTCCATGAAAAATCCAATTTTATTCCATCTTTTCTAGCTGAATTCATCTTGAAAAACAACAACATAAACACTGAAAAGGGATTTGAGAAGGGTTGTATGCATTATCTATTGTAATCATGATGAACTATTCAAATCCATCCCCATAATTTTTTGACACATGGTTTGAATCAATCCATTTTCAATTAATATTCATCTTAAAGGGTTTAATAATATTAATTTTTTATAAAAAATAAAAAACATACACATACAGTTTTCATATAATGTCTATATACATTGATATGTAATCAAAGTATAATAATTTGTGTGTATGCATTATTTATTTTTGGGACTATTTAAATAGCTTGAACATATTTAGGGACAGTACCCTAAATCTTGTTCTTACTTACCTCAAAAGATAAATTATTCCTTTTTAAACCCTATGCCACTCTTTCATTTGTTTTCATTCTTTAAAGACCACGTTTTTTCACACTCATTTTCCAAAAAAAATCCACTTTTTAATTACATAATAAATCTATTTTCAATAAATCCCATTATATTAATTTTGAATCAATTAATTTTTATCAGAAAAAGAAAATAAATAGCAACCTCCATGAGTGACAACTTAATATAATCATATTTCACTATTAAGTAATAAATTTTTTGAGCAACAAAACACTTTGGAAATCATATTCATAATATGAATAACTTATTTTTAATAATTATTATATAGATATGTTTGTGGGTATATTCTAGGTAACATGTTAATAATATTGTCTTTTTACACTCTAATTCCATGTGAAAAAATAAAAATTAGTGGAAAGTATAATACAGATATGAGAGAAAATAAGATGGAGAGTGGGCCAATTTATTTACACACACACTCAATTATTAGAATAAAAGTAACCTATATTAATCCTTATGAACTTCATATAAACCTAAAATCAAAATAAAATGTCCTTGGACCAAAATACAAAGCTCTTCCAAACCCTAGCCACAAATATGCCAAATATGTATATTTATATAGGTATGTGCATGTGTGTATATACATGTATATATATATATATTCATAGAAAAATTTATATTTCATATGTGAATTTGTGTGCCCATATATATTTTATACATGCATATAGTATCAAAAAATAAAACAAAAATAGAAATAATAAACATATATGTGATTTCATTATGGGAAATGTTTCTTCTTAATTTTCAACGCCAAAAAATTAATTTCATAAGTGAATTTTCATTTTCAAAATAAATATATAATCTTTTTTCGATGATTCCATGGAAATAAAAAATATATTGATTGGTTTTGACCCACCGTGGTATTTTTTTAAATACTTTAATATCTATTAAAACTTCTTATTGAGTCATTCTGAGAATGCTGTACATCAGATTGTCATTTCTTACACTCTTACACATCAATGATAATTAAATGATGGGTTTCCTTCAATTTTACACTAATATGAGTAATATTTCTATGTTTTCAGCTATTACATGCATATTTTTGAGTTTTAAAACACTAAAAATGCGTTTATGAACATCCCAAGAAAACCTCCACTCATATTGAATTTTTGTTGGTTTATAAATTTCAAAAATCAATGTATGGTCATTGTAAAATCATTTCACCACTCTCTAAGATCATTTTATTTATTTTCCCCCTTTTTACACATTTTTGTAGACTTTGATATCTATTAAAACTTTTTATAGAGTCATTTCGAGTACAATTCATGTCATATTGACATGTTATCTGATCAAACATGTTTAAAATGATTCAAGATCGTTTTACTACGAATTCACACCAATATGAGGTCATTTTATATGGTTTAACCATTAAACACATGCTTTAGAGTTTTAAAACACTAAAAATGTTTTTATTAACATCATAAAAAAATATCATTGAGATTGATGTGGTGTCAATTCCTATATTTTTTTTATAAAATCTATGGTTGTTTTCCTATAATTTTACTGTACTTAGAGCTGATTTTCTTTGTTTTAAACCCATAAGAAATGTTTTTAAAAACATTGATATCTTGTTAAAACCACTTATTGATTCATTCCAAGAAAACCACAAATTTAATTGACATTTCATCTACTCTTACACATTAAAAATGTATCAAAGATAATATTCCTATGATTTTAGAACAATATGATGTTTTTTTCTATGGTTATGACCATTACATTCTTGTTTTAGAGTTTTAAAACACTAAAAATGTGTTTAAAAACATCCTGATAAAACCAAAACTAATATTGATGTGACATAGGTTTATATATTTCAAAAATAAATCTACAATTGTTTTCCTAGGATATCACATCACTTTGATGTCATTTTCTTCTTTTTGATCCCATGACACATGTTTTTAAAGACATTGATGTCTATTAAAACTTCTTATAGAGATATTTGAATCACACTACATGTTATATTGACATTTTTCCTTCTTATGCAAGTTAAAAATTATTCAATGATTGTTTTCATATGATTTCACACCAATATGGGGTTGTTTTCCATGGTATTGATTTTTACATGCATGTTTTAGTGTTTGAAAACACTAACAATGTGTTTTTGAGCATCATAAGAAAATTTCCACTTGGATTGATGTGTAATTAGTTCATTTATTTTAGAAGTTATTCTATTTTCATTTTATTATCATTCCATTGTACTTTGATGTCATTTTTTTTGATTTTGACCCCAGATGAATGTTTTAAGGAATTTTATATCATTAAAGACTATAACGCCCCGACCCTAGTTACCCAGAGTCGGTGCATTATTACATAACATTGGCATGATCATGAGAAAGATCAAGTCTCGAAAGACCGATTAGTTTAGTAGCCTTGGAATAACTAGATACATCCATAAATTTTTACATTACATCATAAAAAAACATCTTGTCTTCATATCCCCTCATACTATCCCTGCAGGTCATTCATAAATTACTTCTTCATAATCCTGGGAAAAAAAATAAAACATTGAAAGGGGTGAGCTCGGATTCTCAGTAAGGATAACATTACAGCAGAAGCTTTCATAAATAAGCATAAACACTTAAGGCAATGTATAACTAAAACAAAAGCCTTTTAAACTTGAACTTCAGCATAAAATGGCAAAGGTAAAATGAAATAATGCCATTTACTTACTCACATGGATATTCTACTAGTCGAATGATCACATGCAATATCAATAACCACTTTCATAATGATGGAATGCATAATGCCAGACTATCATAACCACATAGCCAAGGCCTCGTGCCAAGACTACAAATAAGATTTTGCCAAGGCCTTGTGCCAAGACACTAGTTTGTCTCATGAGACCTACCGATGCATCGAGGAGCTATAGCGGGCTCCACCCGTCACTTATTAAGTCCAATGCATTCCTCATATGAATAGGTTTAAGCATAAAATAAACATTCGTATTAAAACTAGCATACGAAATGTCAATACTTTAACCACAAACCATGAATGATATAAAAATAGAACATCCACAGTCAGACATAACTCATTTGATACAATATGGAAGATTGTATTGTATCACATTAACCTCAATCATGAATAATGAAGGATGTTGACATAAATGAAAGTAATCATCAAAACTATTTGAGAGAAATATCCTCCTTTTCTTGAAAACATTTAAAAGTCACACTATTTGTCAAGAAGCCATTTAAAAGTAGATTTTTGAATCAAAGTGTCCCATACCACTTTGAAACTTTTTAAAAGGAGTTTTAATTTTTAAACTTTAATGTCCATATAAATAAATCCTTAAAACCATTTTTTAAAACATGGACATTAATGAGAAAGATTTATATAAATAAGTCTTTAAATCATTTTAAAAATGGTATTTTAGTTAGAGATTCCAACCAAAAGAGACACTTGAATACAAATAATTGTGGTAATCAAAACTTTGTAATATCATGAGAATAAAGGGATTCATGATATACTATGTCAAAGTACGTTATATACACCACATAAAAGTGATTTGGTGTATATCAACAAAGAAGTCTCAATGGAATGTAAATTGAGATGAAATCTCTTGTAAAGGTTGTATCCTTAGGTTAAGGATAAATAAATGACATAATTATGTGTGACAAATATAAATACACTAAATATGATTGGATATTCAGTTTAAAACAATCAAAGGACATTCACACATATTCTTGTAAAAACAATACCAACGAATTGGATGTTTAACTCAACAAATGGAGAATGAGTTAAAATTACTCTTATCAAATTCATATCAATGACTTGAGAATTACCAATGGAGTGATTATGTGCATCAAACTTATATCCACAGGAAGGGGAGTGGAAATTATGACATAATCAAATGAATAGTGATTCCACACATAATCTTGGGGTAATATAATCAATGAAATATGTGTAAAGCCAAATGAGTGGAAATTGAAATCTCAAATTCCCTTATCGATTAGGTAACTTTCGAAACATACACCCATGAAAGAAGTATCATACCATGATGATGTAAATACCCATAAATTAAAGTATATTACACAATGAATACAATCATGGGCAGTACACATACACCACATGCAATAATTAAGTGGTGAACAATAGAATTCTCACGAAATTAAAAGTGAGATTAGAAAATCCCTTACATTGTACTTTTTCCTTGGTCGATGGTAGGTTTACCTCCTGTATAATGGTGAAATAATTGTTATTGAATAATAAAAGAATCATTTACTTTAATATGATATCATATATGATCTTTTATCATTGATTTGTTAATAATATCTTAGAATTATCGTCATTTCGGGTGTTAACGGGTTCATTTTACTTTATATTCTTTGTTATGTGAGCCATGTTCGTTATTAATGGGATGTATATTATTCATATCCAGAATGGTATCAAGTTCTTAAACATCATTTTTAAATCATCAAATGATAATTATACTTGAATGGATACGATGGAGAATGAATCTCATCGCGTTCGTGGAGACGGTAGTCCGTACGTACGCACGAACGCTACTTCCATTTAATTTTTATTTTAAAAGAATCGAATCCAAATGATACATAGGTATATTACTATTCCAGTATAATATAATATTTTATATATGTTACTTAAGTTCATTAACACCATCCTTTATACGTTCCATGTGTGGTATGAACGAGTCATATCATTTTAAGGGGGCGGTAGTCCGCACTTCCTCAAATGAAATTATCGTATGTATATACAACATGAAACGAATAATGGTATGAAATAAAATGGAATTACAGAAGATTATATATAAAATATATTTCATTAACATCATATTTAATTACAGTGACATCATAATGGCCACCATGAGAGGCGGTAAGATGTATTTGAACAATCATCGTTTCGTGAGGCGTTAGTTTGCCATCCACAGAAACATTATGTTCATCATCCATTAGATGGAGTTGTGTGTATGTGTACTTTGAATAATTCTTATAACAACATCCTAGTATATTGAGGATACTGGTGTTGTTACAAAAGAAAGGAAATAAAAAGAGTTTGGGGGTTGGAGAAGGAAAATAAATGAAAATAATTTAAGAGAAAACGTTACCTTTAATTTAGGTAACTCACTTTGGTTGGAACCAAAGGACTTGTTGAAATGCTTTCTGCCTAAGGGGATGATTCAAAGAGGAGGAGAGGGATGTGGGGAGCTTAGTTGGGCAGAGTTTGGACGAGCCAAGTGGCTTGAGAGGTGTGAAGAAATGAGAATGAGGAGTGCCCTTTTATAAGAGGGGTGAGGGGCACCTTTGGAAAAGCTAGAAATATTAATTTATAATAAATTCATATTCGGTTTCCAATGGCTCCAAAGTTGATTATTCAAAGGATAATGTGGGTATAGGTCGCAAACCACTCAAACAATAGAATTTAGACAGGTTTGGGTACTTATATTAACCTTATCTTTAAGTATTAACTCTAAGTTAATTAGTTTCACTTTTACAATGTCTCTTTGTATTTTTATATAATATGGTTAATAAACTTACTATATACATCTAAGCGACCCACAAGTGGTCCATTAATGATTAACCTATCCTGATATAAGTCTTTTGGCCGAACCTTAGATTTTTAGGAATTTAATATCAATTAATAATATAATATTTGTTTTAAGAACTCTTTTATGTCAATTTTGACACTATTCAATAGTTGATTTTTGTGAAACTCATAACAGATTGATTACTTCAAACAAAGTCAATTAAAGCAATCCTAATATATCATATTATCCTAGAAAATTAGTTTAATTCATCAAAAGTTTCATATTATATTTATTTGGGTATTTATAATATCAGTTATTTTAATTGATCACTATTATAGTAATTACTGCATCATCATTGTGTCATAAATAAAATAACTTATTTAATGTCTAACAATTATAAATAAAATATCATTATGTATGAAATCTTTTTATCTTTCTAATGAATATTTATAATCGAAAATCCAACATGTATAACCCTATGTAAAAATTGTTCTTCTAAAAGATGTAAGCTTATGCCATTTTTATTTTTATTTTAACTTTATTAATGTAAAGTGTCCCTACCACATACAAGTGGCTCCAAGGGGTCCCCAAATTGACGCAAGGATGCTCATGGTCGGGTATGTGTCCACCAATAAGGTTAGGACACGTTTTAGGGTAATTTTGTATTATTATAATATTATTTTTTAACCCTTATTTACCGGATTTACCCTTTAACCATGGTAAATAAAATATTTACCACAGTAACTATTCAAAATGTCTAAAAATAAAAGTTACCTATTTACAAAATTTGAACATCCTGATTCCAAATATGGAATCCATTTTCTTAAATTCAAAACACAGAAGTGGCAGAAATTAATTTAAAATTAATTCCCGCTGTCAAAACAAAAAGCGTGTTTTTAAGAGATAATAACTATCAAAAGATTGACACTTGTTTATGTTCGGTTTAATTGTAAAATTATGTCCAATGACCAACATTATATTAAATGGTAAAAATATATTCTAAATATACTTTAAAACCACTCAAATTCATAATTTATCAATATTAATTATTTTGATTAAAAAAGTTGTTTTTAATTAAAATTTAGTAATTTTCACTATTCGTCAAAATATAAAAGTTATCCGAAAAGTACCAAAATTTCACCCTAGGCTAATTTTGATATTCTGAATCCAAAAATGAAGTCCATTTTGAAATATAAAATATATATAATTTCAAAAAGTAGTTATTACTATTCATAACAGCTAGTTTAATTGGTTGTTAGAACTCGGTGTTGCGTACAACATACGCTGTCACATTATTCAAAGAGAAGCGTACCGTAGAAGCTTGGGATGTTTCATTTTAAATTTTTGATATCCCCATATAGTCAAAAAGTTTAAAATATAGTATTTAAAAAGGGTTCACTATTATAGTTGATAAAAGTGCAATACTGAAAATGAATTTGTTCTTGCATTATATCTAAGAAACTCATAATATGGATTCTAAAATTATAAGGATTATATAAAGTTTAAAATTTAGTTAATACTATTCATAACCTTTTTTGAACGGCTTGTTTGGTGAGTCATGGTGCGCTTGAACTCGGTGTTGCGTGTAGTGCATGTTATTGAATTATTTTGAAGAAATAACACACTATGAAATCTTGGGGTGTTACATTCTCCCCTCCTTCAATAAATTGCGTCCTCGCAATTTGAAATTGTTCTTCGAAAATAAAAGGTTGAAAATAGAAAATATATTTGTGGGAAAACCCACATCGTAAATTGGTTTACTAAACTTTAGTCTTAATATGAGGAAAAGAGAAATGAAAGGGTCACCACCAAATTATGATCTCGATTAGGAGAACATTGGTGGCAATTAGAGACATATAATTGGAGGAAAAACGTAAATATTTATAGGTAGTGGTTGAGGTCATCAATCACAAAAAAGTATAAAATTGAGGTCCTTAAACTCATCAATCTATGATGATTTGAAGTACCATCGGTTCAACAAAATATAGGGTATTGGGATCACACATTTTTGACATTTCAAAATATCTTAGTTGAAATCCCACATCGAAAAATGAATTAATGAGGCCTCTATTTAAAATAAAGAGAGGAAAGTATGAAGATTACCGAAAATAACACATACTAGGGTTCCATGTAGGAAAATATGGATATGGAGGAGAAATATAACCATCAATTATCTGATGGAGAGTGGTAGAGAACATGGCTATGAAAAGGCCAACAATCCCAAAGCCATAAATTAGTGATGATTTAAGGTACCATCTAGGACAACATTTTTTTTTAAAGTTACATTACATAAGGAAGAGGAATTCATTTATGATATTGACTAAGAACATTATGAGATATACTTAAATTTTAAGTAGATTTTCATTCTTTAATAAATTTCCACCACTAACTCAATTTTTTTTAAACGATGAGTATTCAAGAAGACTTGGTCACACTGGAAGAGATAGAATAAACTTCTATAGAATCACATGATCCATGCAGGATAAACCATATATTAATCAAAACCAAAATGGTTAGTGAATGTTCTAATGATCCCCCAAAAGGATATTCATTGAGATAAATATGCACTAATTTTAATTTCTATAATTAAACCAACAATACCCCAAAGTTAAATAGATACCATTCAATAACCAATTGTCCTTAAAATCCTTTAATATAATCCAAACTAATATTGAAACCCAAAACATAGAAGAATTTTATTATGTAGTCTCCCATGTTACATTGTATCTCCAAATTACATCAAATACTCTTAAAGTCACATACTTAAAAGTAATCATCACATATTCTCTGTTATAGGTTAATAATTTCCATAAATAACCCAAATCACTATAAATCAACAATAAAAATGTAGATAAAAATCCACCATTACTCTACAAATGAAACCTCATTGTATTATAGTTTCCTTGGGCATATAGTGTTCCTAACAAAACGAACATCTTCCAAAATAACATTTATCACTTAATCACCAAATCATTTTCCTATACCAAGGGTATTCATTTGATAAGACATAAGAACCCAAATCATCTTATTATTGATCAATAAAATCATTTAACAAAAAAAAAATAGTCACACTAACCAGGGACTTCACGTAGTCCAGTGGTAGGCGATAAATCCCAATCGCACTTTGGTTGTGGGTTCGATTCCCACAGCTTTGTCCGACGCGATGGGTTGTCACACGGTCTACGTGTTGTCCTTTTTCAAAAACTATATTTTATAATATTACCAAAATGAGATAAATTCCTCAAAATAACATAATTTAACCACAAATGTTATATCATACTTTGTATTTTCATCCCAAATTATAATAACTTATCATTTTCTCAAACCCCAATGATCATATAAACCAAATGGTTATTTATACCTATATCCACAAGAGAAGAGAAAATTCTTCCTCAAATATCATTCTCACATGGCAAACTGCGGGGTTACAAATACAAGAGAAAATTATTCCAAAGAAAACCCATCAACAAGGAGTGCTAATACTTTTTAAATTTTTCTCCAGCCATTTATTTCCACATAGCTTCTTCTTTGACCAAGAAAATATCCTATAAAATAGGACATTCACTCGGGTAATGGCCAGGTCCCCTACATTTACGACAAATGACTGTAAATGGACTCTTGGGACCATTTTTATCTTCTTCCATAGTACTCTTCATTTTTCTTCGGCAATTCTTCACTTTATGTCCTTCCTTCCCGCACGTAAAACATTTCGTTGTCCCATTGAGACACTTTCCTGGGTGTCTCTTTCCACAATTCCTGCATGATGAAAATTGAGGTTTCTTTTCTCCATGGTCTCCATTGCTGGAGATCTTATCATTTATCACCTTTCTCTTCCTTGTTGAGTCTGAGAGTTGGTTAATATATATGTTGTTGATCATATTTTTGGAAAACTGATTTGGCATAAAGATGATATCTTTTACGCCTATCAACATTCCATTGTGTTGCTCATTGCCACCATTGTTCCCAACTTGTACATCATTCTCAAAGTCACTATGACTTCCTTGGAATCCAGCCATTGATTAAACTAGAAGGCATTGTGTGAGTAATAGTAGTCGTAAAATCATTTAGAGATTAAAATGTCACCATATTCTCAATTTGAAACATATTAGGATTAACCAAGGTCATTTTCTCTCATCTTATGTATATATTACTTAAATCGGTTTGTAAAGAAAATGTAAATTATCCTAAGCATATCCCCCGGGAGTGTCGTAACCAAGAGTGCAGCAAGGCCCGTTGTCGTGCACCAGTTCCCGTTCGAGTCTAGCTCAAAGCGGTGTTTTCGGGTTTTACCCCTAGGTACATCTGTGCCAGAGCCGCCTCTACCTGCTCGTATCCAGACATGGATGTATTGCTCAGAAAACTCACAAAATCTCTACAATACCAAAATTCTAGGAAGTTCTTTTATACTAATCCTCAAAGTTCATCTTAGGTCTACGTGCTCTAATTACAGTTTATCTAAATCTAGCTACCAAGGTTTGTACTGAACTTCCTCTGATACCAACTATAACGCCCCGACCCTAGTTACCCAGAGTCGGTGCATTATTACATAACATTGGCATGATCATGAGAAAGATCAAGTCTCGAAAGACCGATTAGTTTAGTAGCCTTGGAATAACTAGATACATCCATAAATTTTTACATTACATCATAAAAAAACATCTTGTCTTCATATCCCCTCATACTATCCCTGCAGGTCATTCATAAATTACTTCTTCATAATCCTGGAAAAAAAAAAAGAAAACATTGAAAGGGGTGAGATCGGATGCTCAGTAAGGATAACATTATAGCAGAAGCTTTCATAAATAAGCATAAACACTTAAGGCAATGTATAACTAAAACAAAAGCCTTTTAAACTTGAACTTCAGCATAAAATGGCAAAGGTAAAATGAAATAATGCCATTTACTTACTCACATGGATATTCTACTAGTCGAATGATCACATGCAATATCAATAACCACTTTCATAATGATGGAATGCATAATGTCAGACTATCATAACCACATAGCCAAGGCCTCATGCCAAGACTACAAATAAGATTTTGCCAAGGCCTTGTGCCAAGACACTAGTTTGTCTCATGAGACCTACCGATGCATCGAGGAGCTATAGCGGGCTCCACCTGTCACTTATTAAGTCCAATGCATTCCTCATATGAATAGGTTTAAGCATAAAATAAACATTCGTATTAAAACTAGCATACGAAATGTCAATACTTTAACCACAAACCATGAATGGTATAAAAATAGAACATCCACAGTCAAACATAACTCATTTGATACAATATGGAAGATTGTATTGTATCACATTAACCTCAATCATGAATAATGAAGGATGTTGACATAAATGAAAGTAATCATCAAAACTATTTGAGAGAAATATCCCCCTTTTCTTGAAAACATTTAAAAGTCACACTATTTGTCAAGATGCCATTTAAAAGTAGATTTTTGAATCAAAGTGTCCCATACCACTTTGAAACTTTTTAAAAGGAGTTTTAATTTTTAAACTTTAATGTCCATATAAATAAATCCTTAAAACCATTTTTTAAAACATGGACATTAATGAGAAAGATTTATATGAATAAGTCTTTAAATCATTTTAAAAATGGTATTTTAGTTAGAGATTCCAACCAAAAGAGACACTTGAATACAAATAATTGTGGTAATCAAAACTTTGTAATATCATGAGAATAAAGGGATTCATGATATACTATGTCAAAGTACGTTATATACACCACATAAAAGTGATTTGGTGTATATCAACAAAGAAGTCTCAATGGAATGTAAATTGAGATGAAATCTCTTGTAAAGGTTGTATCCTTAGGTTAAGGATAAATAAATGACATAATTATGTGTGACAAATATAAATACACTAAATATGATTGGATATTCATTGTAAAACAATCAAAGGACATTCACACATATTCTTGTAAAAACAATACCAACGAATTGGATGTTTAACTCAACAAATGGAGAATGAGTTAAAATTACTCTTATCAAATTCATATCAATGACTTGAGAATTACCAATGGAGTGATTATGTGCATCAAACTTATATCCACAGGAAGGGGAGTGGAAATTATGACATAATCAAATGAATAGTGATTCCACACATAATCTTGGGGTAATATAATCAATGAAATATGTGTAAAGCCAAATGAGTGGAAATTGAAATCTCAAATTCCCTTATCGATTAGGTAACTTTCGAAACATACACCCATGAAAGAAGTATCATACCATGATGATGTAAATACCCATAAATTAAAGTATATTACACAATGAATACAATCATGGGCAGTACACATACACCACATGCAATAATTAAGTGGTGAACAATAGAATTCTCACGAAATTAAAAGTGAGATTAGAAAATCCCTTACATTGTACTTTTTCCTTGGTCGATGGTAGGTTTACCTCCTGTATAATGGTGAAATAATTGTTATTGAATAATAAAAGAATAATTTACTTTAATATGATATCATATATGATCTTTTATCATTGATTTGTTAATAATATCTTAGAATTATCGTCATTTCGGGTGTTAACGGGTTCATTTTACTTTATATTCTTTGTTATGTGAGCCATGTTCGTTATTAATGGGATGTATATTATTCATATCCAGAATGGTATCAAGTTCTTAAACATCATTTTTAAATCATCAAATGATAATTATACTTGAATGGATACGATGGAGAATGAATCTCATCGCGTTCGTGGAGACGGTAGTCCGTACGTACGCACAAACGCTACTTCCATTTAATTTTTATTTTAAAAGAATCGAATCCAAATGATAAATAGGTATATTACTATTCCAGTATAATATAATATTTTATATATTTTACTTAAGTTCATTAACACCATCCTTTATACGTTCCATGTGTGGTATGAACGAGTCATATCATTTTAAGGGGGCGGTAGTCCGCACTTCCTCAAATGAAATTATCGTATGTATATACAACATGAAACGAATAATGGTATGAAATAAAATGGAATTACAGAAGCTTATATATAAAATATATATCATTAACATCATATTTAATTACAGTGCCATCATAATGGCCACCATGAGAGGCGGTAAGATGTATTTGAACAATCATCGTTTCGTGAGGCGTTAGTTTGCCATCCACAGAAATATTATGTTCATCATCCATTAGATGGAGTTGTGTGTATGTGTAGTTTTAATAATTCTTATAACAACATCCTAGTATATTGAGGATACTGGTGTTGTTACAAAAGAAAGGAAATAAAAAGAGTTTGGGGGTTGGAGAAGGAAAATAAATGAAAATAATTTAAGAGAAAACGTTACCTTTAATTTAGGTAACTCACTTTGGTTGGAACCAAAGGACTTGTTGAAATGCTTTCTGCCTAAGGGGAAGCTTCAAGGAGGAGGAGAGGGATGTGGGGAGATTATTTGGGCAGAGTTTGGACGAGCCAAGTGGCTTGAGAGGTGTGAAGAAATGAGAATGAGGAGTGCCCTTTTATAAGAGGGGTGAGGGGCACCTTTGGAAAAGCTAGAAATATTAATTTATAATAAATTCATATTCGGTTTAAAATGGCTCCAAAGTTGATTATTCAAAGGCTAATGTGGGGATAGGTCGAAAACCACTCAACCAATAGAATTTAGACAGGTTTGGGTACTTATATTAACCTTATCTTTAAGTATTAACTCTAAGTTAATTAGTTTCTCTTTTACAATGTCTCTTTGTATTTTTATATAATATGGTTAATAAACTTACTATATACATCTAATAGACCCACAAGTGGTCCATTAATGATGAACCTATCCTGATATAAGTCTTTTGGCCGAACCTTAGATTTTTAGGAATTTAATATCAATTAATAATATAATATTTGTTTTAAGAACTCTTTTATGTCAATTTTGACACTATTCAATAGTTGATTTTTGTGAAACTCATAACAGATTGATTAATTCGAACAAAGTAAATTAAATCAATCCTAATATATCATATTATCATAGAAAATTAGTTTAATTCATTAAAAGTTTCATATTATATTTATTTGGGTATTTATAATATCAATTATTTTAATTGTTCACTATTATAGTAATTACTGCATCATCATTGTGTCATAAATAAAATAACTTATTTAATGTCTAAAAATTATAAATAAAATATCATTATGTATGAAATCTTTTTATCTTTCTAATGAATATTTATAATCGAAAATCCAACATGTATAACCCTATGTAAAAATTGTTCTTCTAAAAGATGTAAGCTTATGCCATTTTTATTTTTATTTTAACTTTATTAATGTAAAGTGTCCCTACCACATACAAGTGGCTCCAAGGGGTCCCAAAATTGACCCAAGGATGCTAATGGTCGGGTATGTGTCCACCAATAAGGTTAGGACACGTTTTAGGGTAATTTTGTATTATTATAATATTATTTTTTTAACCCTTATTTACCGGATTTACCCTTTAAACATGGTAAATAAAATATTTACCACAGTAACTATTCAAAATGTCTAAAAATAAAAGTTACCTATTTACACAATTTGAACATCCTGATTCCAAATATGGAATCCATTTTCCTAAATTCAAAACACAGAAGTGGCAGAAATTAATTTAAAATTAATTCCCGCTGTCAAAACAAAAAGCGTGTTTTTAAGAGATAATAACTATCAAAAGATTGACACTTGTTTATGTTCGGTTTAATTGTAAAATTATGTCCAATGACCAACATTATATTAAATGGTAAAAATATATTCTAAATATACTTTAAAACCACTCAAATTCATAATTTATCAATATTAATTATTTTGATTAAAAAAGTTGTTTTTAATTAAAATTTAGTAATTTTCACTATTCGTCAAAATATAAAAGTTATCCGAAAAGTACCAAAATTTCACCCTAGGCTAATTTTGATATTCTGAATCCAAAAATGAAGTCCATTTTGAAATATAAAATATATATAATTTCAAAAAGTAGTTATTACTATTCATAACGGCTAGTTTAATTGGTTGTTAGAACTCGGTGTTGCGTACAACATACGCTATCACATTATTCAAAGAGAAGCGTACCGTAGAAGCTTGGGATGTTTCATTTTAAATTTTTGATATCCCCATATAGTCAAAAAGTTTAAAATATAGTATTTAAAAAGGGTTCACTATTATAGTTGATAAAAGTGCAATACTGAAAATGAATTTGTTCTTGCATTATATCTAAGAAACTCATAATATGGATTCTAAAATTATAAGGATTATATAAAGTTTAAAATTTAGTTAATACTATTCATAACCTTTTTTGAACGGCTTGTTTGGTGAGTCATGGTGTGCTTGAACTCGGTGTTGCGTGTAGTGCATGTTATTGAATTATTTTGAAGAAATAACACACTATGAAATCTTGGGGTGTTACAAAGACTACCTTTTTGGATATTTTTACCTCACCGAACATCATATTGACATGTCATCTACTAGTACAAAAACAATTTTTCAAAAAAGGTTTTCTTATGATTTCACATCAATTTAAGTTTATTTTCTATTATTTTGATAATTACACACATGATTTAGAGTATTGAAAGGCTAAAAATGTGTTTATGGTAATCTCGAGTAGACTGCCACTCAGAATGATGCGGCGTTGGTTCCTATATTTCGAAAAATAAATCTATTTTCATGTTCATATTATTTCATGGCACTCTATGATAATTTTCTTGGGTTTTACCCCCAAAATAATTATTTTCAAAACATTGATATCCATTAAAATTTCTTATTGAGTTATTCTGAGCACATTTCATGTCATATTGATGTTACTTATACTCTTACACATCACATTTTATTGAATGAGAGTTTCCTATGATTTTATGATAATGAAAGGTCATTTATTATATTTTTTATCATTAAACACATGTTAAAATATTTAAAACACTAAAAATGTGTTTAAACATATATCAAGAAAACACCCACTCAGTTTGATGTGGATTCAATTACTACATTTCAAAAGTAAATATATGATCATTTTAATATGATTTTATGGTAATTTGATGTTTTTTTCTTAGTTTTGACCCCTGAATCACATTATTAAAGACATTAATATGATCAAAAACTCCATATTTAGAAATTTTGGGCCCACCGCATATCGAATTGACATGTCATCTACTTGAATAAATCATAAAATATTCAAAAATGGTTTTCCTATTATTTAAAACCAATATAATGTCAATATATAAATATAGATATATATATTTAATTACAAACATGTTTTAGAGTTTTAAAACTCTAAAAATGTGTTTATGAACATCCTTGAAAAATAGCCACTCAGATTGACATGACATTAGTTCCTATATTTCAAAAAGAAATATTCAGGTGCTCTCCAAAGATTTCATTTCTCTCTAATATCGATTTATTGGGTTTTACCCCCAATGTAATGTTTCTAAAGATTTTGGTATCTATTAAATTTTTTTATTGATTCATTCTTACCCCACCGCATGATGGATTGATATTTTATATGCTATTACATGTCAAAATTTATTCCAAGATGATTTTACAATTATTTCACAACAACCAAATGTCATTTATATGGTTTTCACCATTACACACAAGTTTTTCAGTTTTAAGACAATTAATATTTCTATACATAAATCCTGAGTAATCCAACACTATGATTGATGTGTCTCTAGTTCCTATATTTGAAAAATAATTCTATTATCATTTTCATTTGATGATTTTCAAAAATGGGTTTCATATGACTTTATGCCAATCTAGGGGCATTTGATAGGGTTTTTATTATCACACACATGTTTTTGAGTTTTAAAACACTAAAAACATGTTTATGTACATCTTGGACAAATAACCTTTAGGATTGATGTAGATTTAGTCCATACATTTCATAAATAAATCTTCAACTATTGTTCAAGGATCTCATGGCACTCCGATTTCATTTTTTTGTTTTAACCCATTGAGGCATGTTTTTAAAAGATTTTATATCTATGAATAATATTAATTAAGTCATTTCGAGAAAAAAACGTGTCATATTGATGTTTAATCTACTCGTAAACATTAAAAATGACTGAATGGTGGGTTTACTATGATTTCACACCAATCAATGGTCATTTTCTATGGTTTTAACCGTTACATGCATGTTATGGAGACTTAAAACACAAAAAATGTGTATGAAAACCCTAAGAAAACTACAAATTGAATTGATGTGAAATAAATTCCTATATTTCACAAATCAATATATTGTAATTTTACTATGATTTATTTGAACTATGAGGTTGTTTGCTTTTTTTTTACCTATGATGCATGTTTTTAAAGACTTTTATATCATTAAAAACTCTCTATTGATAAATTTCAAGAACACTGCATGTCATATTGACATTTCATGTTCTTGTACACATAAAAATGATTAAATAATGATTTTTTATGATTTCATTCCATCCCATGGATGTTTTATAGGGTTTTGACCATTTCACACATGTTTAAGATTTAGAAAACACTAAATATTAGTTTATGGGTATCCTGAGAAAATTGTCACTTAGATTGATATGTAATCCGTTATTAAATTTACAAAATAAATCTTTGGTCATTTACTTTTATTTCATAGCACACCAAACTCATTTTATTTCACTACTAAATATATTAACTTTAAATGTGCACAATAATAATTTTATCATCGCTAAAAAAATGTTGTTAATATTAGAACTGTTAATGGGGGGACCCTTTTACAAGTTATAAAAAAGCACTGATAGGAGGATTTATCAGCATTAGATTAGCACTGATAAAGGCCCCCCATTTCTCAGTGCTATTTCTAGTGCAGATAAAGGCCCAACCTACTGTAGGGTTCTATTTATATAATATCACACCCATAAAAAACCTGTAACCTATGTATGAAAAATATATAAATTAATTAATATAAATTTTATATAATAAATAAAAAACACTAATATATATATTTCAACCAATTTTTTGTATAATTGCATTTAAAATTATCCACAAACATTTAAAAAAATTAATGTTTCATCTTCTTTAGAGACCGTGATCCCCTATAAAAATTTCTACCCATGATACTAGTTTCTGCACAAATAACCTCAACCTAAGAAAAAAAATCCACCTATATAAGAAATAAGTCATCAGTTATTAATACTATTAGGAAATAAATTAATCATTAATATGAAAGAATGCATTAATATAATTTCAATTTTATATAAAAAGAAACACTTTGAATTATACTGGTCACACTGTGCATTATATTATGGTGGGGTTGATTTCTACACATCACAAATAAATCATGGATCTTTTTCAAAAAATATGAACAAAATCTGAATGAGTTTTCTTGGTTTTAACTATGTCACTTATTCTTTTTACTAAAATTATTTTTAATTTTTAATAAATAGACACACTTGGAGTTATATTGGTCACACCGTGCATTATCTAGAAGTGAGACTAATTCATACTTATCATAAATTACTTATGGATATTTTTTATATTGTATCCAAACAATTCGAATGTGTTTTCTTATTTTTTCAGTACGTCACTTTTGTTTTTCAATAAAATTCCATTACAAACTGGAAACACACACTTTGAGTCATATCGGTCACATCATGTGTTGATTTTACATGAGACCACATTATACACATCAAAAATTATTTATGAATCTCTATCCTAAATTATCAAAACAATAATATAATTTCTTCTTTGTTTTTAGTGAGTGACATGTGTTTTGAGTGAAAATGTTAATTTTAAACTAATAATAGACACTTTGAGTAATACCAGACACATCATGCATCAGATTGAGGTATGGTTGATTCCTACATGTCAAAAATGACTTATGAATCATTTTACTAATGTATCAAAACAATATGAATATGTTTTTTCATATTTCAATATTTCACGTGTTATTTTTTCTAAAATTAATGTCAATTTTAATTAAATAGACACACTTGTAATTATTCCATTCACACTATGTGTTGGATTATGGTGTGGTTTATTCTTACACATCAAATATTACTTATGGATTGTTTTCCTAATGTATCAAAATAGTTCAAATGTGTTTTCTCAGTTATGAGTTTTTCACTTGTTCTTTTTATTATAATTAATGTCAAATTTAAATAAAAAGACACACTTAGAGTTATAACGATCACACTATGTGTCATTTTGAGGTGGGGTTAATTCCTACATGTTATAAATGACTGATGAATCATTTTTTAATGTATCAAAATAATCTGAATTCTTTTTATCAGCTTTCAGTATGTCACTTTTTCTTTTTACAAAAATTAATATCAATTTTAAATAAATAGAAACACATGAAATTATACCGGTAAAACTATGCATCGTATTGAGGTTTGGTTGATTCCTACACGTCAAAAATGACATATGGATAATTTTAATAACGTATCAAAATAATCCAAATGTGTTTTCTCAGTTTTGAGTATGTCACTTTTGTTTTTTGTTTAAAATCCATTTGAAAATGGAAAAACACACTTTGAGCCATACTAGTCACACCATGTGTAAGTTTTACTTGAGGATACCTCATACACATCAAAAATGACTTTTGGATCATTTTCCTAACTTATCAAAATAATTCAAATGTGTTTTCTTGGTTTTTAGTGAGTGCCAATTTTTGAACTAAAATATCAATTTTAAACTCATCATAGACACTTTGGGTCATATCGGGCACATCTTGTATCAATTTGAGGTGTAGCTGATTCTTACACATAAACAATATCTTATGTATCATTGTATTAAAGTATCAAAACAATAAAAATATGTTGTCTCAGTTTTGATTTCATGACTTATCTTTTTTATTAAAATGTCATTTTTAACTGGAAACACACACTTTGACTCATACGAGCCATATTGTGTATTGGTTTTACATGAGACTAATTCCTACACATCAAAAATGATTTATGAATCAATTTTTTAGCTTATAAAGAAAATATAAAAGCATTTTCTCAGTTTTCAATGAGTGACATTTTTTGAACTAAAATCTCCATTTAAACTAATAACAGACACTTTGAGTCATATCAGGAACATCATGCATCATATTGAGGTTAATTTGATTCCTACATGTCAAAAATTAATTATAGATCATTTTAATAATGTATAAAAATTATCAAAATATTTTTTCTCAGTTTTGAGTATGTTAGTTGTCTTTTTAACTAAGATTAATGTCACTTTTAAATAAAAATAATCACATTGAGTCATACCGGTCACACTGTGTGTTAGATTGAGGTGCAACTGATTCATATATGTCTCAAAGTCTCAAAAAAAATCCTAACTAAATATGTTATCATGATTGCCATTTTAATTCATTTTCAAACTTCCAGAACTGCATATTGTTTCAATGTTCTTAGTCAAAAAACCTTTATCATTGTTGAAAACCAGAAGAGTAGAGGAAGTTATTCGGTCCATTATATCATGAGAAGTCACCACAATGGGAATAATAGAATCCTCCACTCTTCTAGTTTTCAACAACAAGAAAGGGTTTTCAGCCAAGAACATTTAATCAATATGTAGTGTTGGTGGTTTGACAATGAAAAGAAATGGAAAAAACTACACCAAGATGAACAAAGGAATCCACCTGTATAGGAAAACAATTATTATGTGAGTAATACTTAAAATAAATAAATTAAAAATAAGTATGAAACAATAAATTAATTCAATGGACAATGATTTTACTTTTCAAATATCAGTATTACCACTTTTATTGAGCATATGCAGCATCATTGCTCTTCCTACAAAGGTAGTAGAGGGAACTTGAAGGAAAGTGATAAATTTCCACACTATAGGGGTGAAAAGGTTTTGAGGGATAAGAAGTATATGGAAGTTTTTGTGTATAAATGCATCAAATATGTACATAAATATTCTAAAATAAATGAAAATTTTAAGGAATAATGAAAATTAAATCAACTTTTCATTATATAAATTTTCTATAAAATAGAGAATGTATATCGTAACATTACATTTACATCTTCCCAAAGGGTTTCCTTCATTATAGTTTATTCTTTTATGTGATTTTTTATATAATTATTTTAAGATTAAATTGTCTACATGATTATCCAAACATTTAATTTAGATTATGTTAATGTATTAGATAATAGATAATATTATGAGGAAAAACATGGTATATTAAAAAAGTACTTTTACCTTCTCATTGAACTCTTAGTTGCAGCCTCGAAGTCCAATCTCTCTCGAGCATGAGAAACTTTGAATAAACCACCCCAAATCATTCAAATGAATTCAACTATATATAAAAACAATTATTATATGATTAATACTAAAAATATTCAAATCAAACATAAATATAAAACAATATATTACTTCTATGGAAGTCACATATTCATGCTATTTATGTACATTATGTCGTCAGGTGTGATGAAGAAGTCATTATCTGTAGAAATGGTTTAACATTTAATTTAGATTATATAAATGAAACAATGAACATATAATAACATGAGGTAACATAATTTATATTAAAAAATATAAAAATATTATTAAACTCTCTTTTTTAAAAGCTGAAGAGATTTGACCTCCCTAATGAGTATCCAAATACCTTCATTATTGTCTCCTCTAACATACAAAAAACCCACCTACATTAGGACCATTGAAAAATGATTGTAATGTCCAAATGAAAGGGCCATACTTAGTTTAATTTTCATCTACCCCTTTAGTGATTTTTGTTGATAATATAATAATTAAACACTTTCGGTTTGTGGGATCAGGAATATAAAATACTTGTACTACATATGATTCTATTATAAATGGTTTGTCTTTTTACCCTTTCTTGCTGAAATATACTTTCATGAATCCCAATTTATCTATTTTCACATCACTCGTGTTATCAACCCACATTAATTGAATAATCAGCATTTGAAATGTTATATAATCCAACTTTCATCTTTTTTATGATGATTCCAAAGTATGACATATTCACATAAATTAGATTTCTACCTTAGTACCTGAAACATGCATCTCTTCAGCAAAAAGTTTAACTGTATTATTTTTTATGGTACATCCCCCATAATGTTCATTTTTACATACCATATAACCATTAATTTCCTAGCCATTATAATATAATACATACACACATGGTCTTCTGGATATCGATCTAAGTCATTCTGAAATTTAATCTAGATTTTCATATGAATCGTTACAAATCTGGTATTTAAACCATCCAATAAACTATTGATTATGTGTATTTTATATCTATATTTAATCCATTTAAGGATTAAAATTCCTAAAAATTCATTTTTGGGTTTCAAAATATGGGAAAATCTCTAAATTGTTATGAAAAACATAAAAGTGGGCCTATTTTGGATCTATAATATTGATTATAACAACATCTCTTATTGAAATTACTTTACCCACAAGCCACCGAGTGTGATGTGATTTCATTAGACCAATTATTTCCACACCGGATTGATAGTTATCACAAAATTAAGCAGTTTACTCAGCAATATATCCCTACCTAATACAACCCTCTGAACAACTTACTTTTTTGACGTATCCTTTAAAAATACTCATATACCATTCAATGGGGTACATCCATATATAATATATTGGACCAAATAGTTGAATCTCTCTCACCAAGTGAACCATAAAGTGGACCATCATATCAAATAATTTTGTTGTGAATAAGATTTCCAATTCACATAATATGATTGCAATTTCTTTTTCCATAGTTGGAAATTTCGTCAGGCCTATAAATTTTCTATATATAGATTTGAAAAATAAATAGATCTTAGTTAATGTATGATATAAATTATTGGGAAAATGCAATGTAAGTCAATAGGAATTAGATCTTGAATCAAAACATGATAGTCATGTAATTTTAGATCTTTTAATTTTAAATCAGTCATTGACATGATATTCTTAATATTTGATGAATACCCTTATGGAACCTTCACATCATTCATGAAATTGAAAAATAGATTTCACTACTTCTTGAAAATAGTGTAAGTAGATGGAGGAAGAAAGTTTTGTTTTTCACCCTTCACTGGCACCAACTATTCCTATATTCCCATGTCAACCATGTACAACCTAGCCTTAATTCCATCCTTCTCTTCAAGTACATTTAGTGACATTCCAATAAAACAACCGAATAAGTTTTTTTGAATATGAATAACATCAGGAAAATTTATAATGTACAGTCAATTGTAGTATGGTAATTAAAATATAACTGATCTCTTTTTTCAACCATTTTTCATAAAATTTTTCATAAATTATTTACCAAAACCAATTTCCATAAATTTTACATTCTTAAACATTTGATATCCTATTAATTTAGATAGTGTTTTATGTTCTTCTAAACATCCATCTAATCATGTCGTCCATGATCGGTACTAATGTCATTATGGTTAGAAATCTATGATTTTTAGAAACACAATCTTTGATGATAGTTTTAGCCAGATTGATTGTGTACCATGTTCCAAAATGGGAAAACATTGAGTTCTATTAGTGTTATATCATTGAAAATTTCTGTAAGAAGGAAAGTCATTTATTGTCCCATACAACATTGCTCTCAATGTGAAATATTCATTTCTATAAGAATTATAAAACATAACACCTGAATCCCACAATAATTTAAAATCCTCAATATACGGAGACAAATAAACATCACTATCATTACTCAGTTGTTTTGGTCCTGATATAAGCATAAATAATACAATTTATTTTCATATCACGCATAACCATAATGGTAAGTTATAATTTATCAACATAACCATCCATGTACTGTGAGTGAATCTTTGAAAACCAAAAGGATTCACTCTATTTATAGATAGCACAAGATGAAGGTTTCTTGGATTGTTTTCAAAATTTAGGATACTAATGATCAATTTTATTCCTCTGAGGAAAGCCTATTAGGTGATGAAGTTTCATATATATTTTTCTTGTATCTGCATTCCACGAAAATTCCTTGTAGTCTCCTCACTTCCATATAGGCGCCTAAACATTGGAATGATTGTAAAGTATAATAAAAATTAGACATGACCCGATTCATATTTCATGTATCAAGGAGCACCACAAATTTGGTATTCTTTAAGTGATTTTTGGTTATTTCAAAACAGCATACAATCATTTGGGTAGGCATGTATTCTTTCAGATATCATACCCATTGAACGTAGCATTCTTTTGGTGTATATGTTCATCTAGGGAGCTCTTTATCATCTAGGATAATGTCATTCAATATAGAATGTAGTTCAGTAAAATTGGAATCTCTCCATTAATTTCCTACTTTTAAATTATATAGCTTCAGTATGGATAAAAATGTTGTATATTTCGTGCAACTAACATACAATTTCATATTTCCAGAACTCATTAACTTCTAAAAAATATTTGGGCAATCATGAAGTTCATCTTCAACTATCCTTGTCATTTCCACAATATGATCTTCATCATCATTCACATATATAATCACATCCTTGATACAATATTCTTCATTTTCCACACTTATAATCATATTTGATGATCCATAAAATTTTATGCTATCCCGATTACTATATACATTCACCTTTTCCCCATGTTTATTCTAACATTTATAACTTCGATCAATTCAATGATAGATCATGTGTTCTTACAACTCCTCTAGACAAATGAGCATTGAATAAAAATAGCTTAAATATGTACTATGTATTTGAGAAGGGTCATATGTATGATCTTTTTTAAACTTGAGAACTCTTTAACTCCATCTTCACACTATTTTTTCATTCGATTGGCTTCCATCTATTCTTTATTCATATAAATCCGATTTTATTTGGTAATAAAATTATTTAACAAAATAAATACCCAAAAATATGTTCATTTGATGATGGTTCTCATGAATTTTTGTAAGTAAAATTGAAATATTAAAATATGGTTTACTATCCCACCTGATAAAAAAAAATATTAAAGGAAATTTATAAATATAATGTAGGAATCACCATCTACCTAAATTTCCTTAAAAATTATAGACGTATATAGAAGTATAAAACTATATATAATTTAAAAAAGAATATATATTTTAAATAAATATCTCTATATTTTATTCATTTCATTATTCTTTCCTATAATTTTACTTTACCTGGAGAAATAGACCCTACTTGAACCACTTTGGGTTAGGTCAGGTTGAGTAATTACAAAAAAATGTCTATAAAATGACCCAACCCAACCTTAACACTTTTGACTAGTTCAGGTATAAATTTTCCCAAATGTAACCCATGGATACCCCTAATAGAATCCCTATTGAGTTTGTCCACTCTGACCTTTGGGTTCCCTCTAGGAAAGATTTCCATGGTAGAGGCTATTATATTGTGACATTTATTGATTATTACTTCCATAAGTTCTAGATTTATATATTGAAACACAAGGATAATACATTTCATATATCTAAGATATGTAAAATAAGTGTATAAATCCAGTCTAGTAGGAAGTTAAAGACCCTTAAAACTAATTATAGGTTGAAGTATGTGTCTAAAGAGTTTATTGAGTTCAATATCTCTGAAGATGTCCAAAGACAACAGAATGTTTTGGAAACCTCTACAATATAATTAATTAGATGAACTAATGAATAGGGACATCTTGGATAGGGTGAGATTCATGCTCTCAAGCTTGAGTTTGCCTCATTCCTTTTGAGATATAGATTCCACTACAACAATGTATCTTATAAATCACGAACCTTTTGTAATTGATTCCTTTAAGACTCATAAAGAATCTTGGATAGTTAAGACCCTGAATATTACTCACCTTAGAATATTTATATTAATAAATTATAACCATACTAATAACAATAATCTCGAACCTAAGGTTTCCAACCTGATCCAGATGTGAATTAAGTGATAGAGGTTAAAATTAGTGAATATTTAATTCTAGTAAAGATAATCTCAATCACCAAAACTATGTTATAATTTTATATATACATGGCATGAGAATTACATGTTTACTACTACTAACATTAATTTTTTTTTCAGATGAAAAAAGAAGGATACAAGGAAATTCAAACCTGCAAAGGCAGATCAAATGGAAACAAGGCCAAATGAGGTCAAAAGTAATGCAAGATAAGGGAATAACCTTTAATAATATTTACCCCTTCTGGCTTTAAGGTATTCAAGTCATGAAAAAATAAAAAATAATTACCAAAAATATCAACTGAAACCATGTAGTCTTCCACCTTGTTTCCCTCATGCCAAGTATGAGATACCATAATGTTGTCCCCCAAAATAGCATGTCATTTCTTGATGACAAAAAGAATCGACCAAGGAGTTACACCCACACCATGAAGAGTGTTGTACAAGAGAATTGAATCTATTTCAACTTATTCAATATTCAAACCCTTTTGTCTACATAAATTAAGGCCTTCAAGCATGGACATTTCTTCTACATGAAGGGAGGACCCCTGCCCAATCCTGGTAGAAATATACATAAAAAATGACCCACTATTACCACACACTACCCCTCCTCCTTGAATAAAACCAGCCACAAATGATCCATCACTATTAAACTTAAACCCCTCTTAACGACATCGCCAACATACCCAGTTTCCCTGGTAATGATCATTCCAGTGAGGAGAAATAAAAATACCTATAATGAAACAATGCAGGGATGGGGCATCTCTCTTGTTATCCAAAACCTTGAAAAAGTTTAGGATAATATTTTTAACCATAATGATAATCAAGAAGACATGAGATATTACCCCCTCATAGATCATCTTATTTCTAGCTTACCACAAGCACCAGCATCCTGCATGAAAAATCAAGGTACGAGCTGACCTCTACAAGCTTCCCCTACTCGAGCTGTGGAACCAGTGGACAAGGAAAGGTTAATTATCCATCATCAAATTAGATAAAGTAGTAAACTTTCAAAAATATCCCCACACCTCATCCACCCACTCCCTCTCAAATCCAATTCCACCAAGTCACAAATCACAAATGAAACTAAGTCGCACACTACAAAGTCACTATGAAATACAAAACCAAATCCACTAATCCAAATACATTAAATCAAGATAAAAATGTATATATGAACATAGTATTATTAATCAACAATAATTAATTATTTAAAAATTTTAATGTGTACTCTTAAATCAATCCATAACTATAAAGAATAATCCAACAACAAGAATATAGAAACAATCAAAATCATCAACTTCATGAAAACAGGTATACACATAGCATATTGAGACGATGAGAGAGGTGGTGGATAAATAGGAAGATGCAACAAAGGTGATGGAAAGAGAGGTATCTAGAGCAGCAGTGACAGAGAGGTGGCTAGATAGGTGGCTAGATAGGTGGCGGTGAGATCGATAGTGGAAGAGAGGGGCGATGAGACCAGTTGCGTTGAGAGTAGATCCAAAAAAGAGGAAGCTAGAGAGGGGACGATGGGACTGGTAGTAGTATAGAGGGGTGGAGATACAGATGGCAGTGATAGAGGTGGAGAGATTGGTGGAGTGTCTTGGAAAAAGTAGGCTTCTAAAAAAGCTAAAAGGTGTGTGAGAGAGAATCCTCCTTTTAGAGTTCTTATAAAATTAGGTAACGCTTTTATCAATGCTATCCAAAAAGAGATGATAAAAGGTCTGTTTTATTAGTTCTAAAATAGATTGCACTAATAAAACATGTATTTATCAGCACTAAAAATATAGCACTGATAAAAACACATTTTATCCGGGCTAAAAAGTGCTGATAAATGTATAATATTAATAATTTATTTATATTATTACATATATTTATAAAATTATAAAGATAATATATATATATATAAAATTATAATTATAATTATAAATAAATATATTTAGAAATATTTTATCTAATTATAAATAAATAATTTTTTATTTATTTATTTATTAATATATATATATATATAATTATAATAAATGTATTTATTATAAGTTTATAATTATTTTGATATTTTTTATTTATAATTATAATTATAGAAATATATATTTATTTATAATTACATATATAATTATACTATTCTACTATGGGGCATGATAAACAACACTATTTCAAAAAGATTAGGAGACAAAATCCCAATGAGGGCTCTAGAGCTATGCAGGAGTGAGATCAAGAAAGGGATCCTATTATTATGCCCTTAGAGTTTGTTATATCTACTAATTACAACAATGAGGAAGGAAATCAAATTGACGAGGCTATCCACTGCACATACCTTACAATTGTCAAAGAAGATGATATGGATAGTGCTTCTTTTAGGGATGCATTGGTAGCAGGACTTGTAGTTCCTAATGATGGGAATCTTAGTAAGTATGACTTAGAACTTGAAGAAAAATTTCTTGCTGACATTCTACTAGGTAATTAATAGAAATCATACAAACATAGGAGGGGAAATTGAAAGTCAATGATGCCCTACCATTGAAGTGCGTTAAGGATGAAACTATTGGTGATGTGGAAAAAACAGAGAGCCTGAATGTGTTGGGACCACTCTTGAGACCCCAATTAGGGGAGTTGATTTGGTACAAGCGGTGGTATGGCTAGAAAGGGATGCGATGGTCACCCCCATGACTCAAGAAGTGGTGATTTCAAAGGCAATGCACCTTGGCCATAGCCAAGACCTTGTCCAGATGCCAAATATTGATGAAATTCCTTATAAAGGGACTTCCTATCCCCATCTAAGGGGTGATAACCCTATAAAAGATGTATCTTATTCTGGTAAAAATACCCCTACCTTACTTGACATTCTTAATAGGTCCAATAAAAATGAGGCATTTAGTGAAGAGTTTGGTAACATCTATGGGTATCATATTATGGAAGGTCAATTATCTAGAAATGAGTTGGGCAAGGAAAGCACATTCTAGACCAGGGAATAGAACCCCATGCCAATTGAGTGTTGGAGTTGGTGTCCTAGGACCAACTGCTCATACTTTGATTACATAAATATTCAAATTATTGAATATTAATAAAACTTATTATTACATATTTTTTATTGTTATTCATGATGCTAATGTAATAATTTCCTAGAGTATACATCGCATCAACATAGACATATTAGTTCCCCTTATAATTAGTACCTTGATGTGCTATAATGATATTCTCAAATAATGGTATGTATTTTGATAACGTACTATGAAGGGACACATATTACATGGACTATCAGGTGCGAGTACGCTTAAGAATATGACACTTCGTCTCATTAAGTTCTCACTTTGTAATCTCCAAGATGGGAGATTATGAGAACATACCTTCCAGTAGGAATTATGCATGTTTGGGTGTCATATGATATTCATATTTATGATCATGTGTGATGGTCCAAAGACTTTAATATTATTATTAATTCATGTTACATATCATGCAAATATATGTATTCCATAAACCACAAAAGATAATGTTTCATGGTGAAGTTGGATACATTGGGTGTTTCATGAGTGACATGTCATTAATGAATAAGTCGAGGAAGGATTTCCCCTTCCATATTTATTGAAGTTTATATCTCGACCCTTTTATTGTAATATAACCATCACATTAAATTCCATGTCCATGGTGTAACGATGTGTTTATTTCGAGTAGTCAAACAAAGACATATCGAGCATATTGGTTGGTGACATAGATGTGAAACTGCTTGATGAGATATTGTGAAAAATGGATTATATTATACAATGAGTGTTCATATGTGGTTGTCGAAAAAGAAACATTAAGTTATTTCTCATGGGTTCCTTGACCCTTTGATAGATAGTAATCTTGGACTTTAGGAAAGCATGTTTAATGGTAATGAGAAAGAATCCTAGAGGGTCACACACTTAGTGTTTCTATTGATCTCAATTAATTTCTATTTGAGTTTAATTAATGAATTAAATATTAATCTCATTTTTGAGGAATAATTTTCAATTGGCTTCATAAATTAAATAAATATTTATTCACTCACATGTGAAAAAAATATTTATTTTATTTATTGAATATTTTAACAAATATTCATTTACTAGATTGTGAATAAAATATTTATTTATGCATAAAAAATTTATTTGGTTGTTAAAAAAATGATATAAATGTTTGAACATACCATGACTGAGTCTATTGAAAAATATTAATTAACAATAATGTTATATAATATTTTTTATTTCACAAGTTGGCTCATACCAAAAAATAATAATCATATAATTATTATTATACGACATGGGATTTATTGAAGGTAATAAATATTATTTAATTTCCGAATTGCAATTAAATAATATTTTAACTTAAATCCCAACTCAATAAATAGGTGGCTATGTCTATTGTGTAAAGCATTAATAAATTGAGAATATAGAATTGTTGCACACAATGAATTCTCTCTCAAATATTCCTTCTCACTCCCTCTCAAGAACGATAAGTGAAAGAGAGATTTTTTCAAGACTGAAGAACAATAAATCAAGAACGAAGAACACAAGACATTTGACTCATCGTGCTAGAACCTAGAGATTGATTAGTGTTTCTGGATGATTATAGGAGGACATGTGGATAAACACTAGAGGGATTCTATCTTTGGATCCTCACATCACAATGAAGGTAATCCGAAATGATCTTTTCATACAATCATCATTCACCAACAAAGAAATCTTCTAAGCCCAGGTATTTATTTCATCAAATATTAAAAAATTAATTATAAATTTGACATGAAATATCCTCTCTCTTGGTTTCAAGAAATATTTATTAAAAGAAATTTTAGTATATCACCAACCTATGAATTCTTCCACTATACATAGAACCATCAAGTGTTATCAGAGTGGTCACATTTAGATTTATAATTATTTATTTGATTTTTGATCTATGTGCAATTTTGGTTATATTTTCATTTCATGTTATTCATTATTTAATAAGATTTTAATTAACATATTATCTACATATTAACCATGTTCATTCAGTGATTCATTTTTTAAATGTTTAAGAACAAATAAATAATGACCAAATATGTCATTGAAAAGCAGAAAATCATTGGCCATTAAAAATGGGTTACTTGGCATCCAACCGGAGCACACATCAAATACCCTTGAGTATTGAATCTTGATGTATTGAATAATTAATTACACATAGTCATTTTATTTCACACCATGTGTTGACAAGGACAACCTAGAACAAAGAAATAGGATATAGGGTTTTTAGCCAGCATGTACACACCATGCAATCTAGCCGAGTTAATGCACTGAAACCCCATGCATGTGACTTGGATACATGACAACTGAGGTAAATGGTGTGTAGTTTCATGTAAATTCCATGTAGTCTCCCATTAATGGATAAGATTAAAATAAAATTTAATTTTAAAATTTAAACATTAAAACCTTATTTTATTGGTTGTCACACCATTGCGTGTTTGAAAATTTAATAATGATTTTAAATAATTTTAAATGCTCAATTAATTTATTTTAATTAATATGTCATTATTGGTTCTACCATTTATTTTTCATGAATTCAATTAATGATCGGTATCTACATATAATATCATATTATCATTAAGATGAAAGGTAATTAATTAATTAATTTATTAATTAAATAATGAAATGGAATTTATCTTAAATAGTAAAGGAACAAATAAATAAGTAAATACTACCATTTACTTATGTGTATATGTTGCATGTATGACTGCTCATGTTCTTGAAAAAGGCCTATGTACATATTGGATATTTAATTTAATTTATTGCATGAGTTTGAAATTATTTAATATTAAATTAAATGATGGAATACATGTCATCCCCCCTCCATTATTATTTAGGAACACCATGTCCAAGTATATCTTTGTAACCCCCTCTAACTAATACTTTGGTTCCCCTCACCTACATGTGAGTAATAAATATTTTTAATTAATAGAGCATCCCAAGTGTCATCGAGGTGGTTCAACATGGAACCATAATGATGCCAACCCAAGTGATACACATATGGACTAGTGGAATACAGTAACTCATGCCAAGACCAATAATATTATTTATTTACTTTAGGTCAAAGGTTGATTTAATGTCGTCTTATTAAATAAACCGTTAGATAACGCTCATGAATCAGTTATTTAATTAAATAATTATTTATATCTATGAAATTATTTATTTTATTCATGAAAGATCACGATCACATAAATAAATGAATTAATGAGAAAATATGAATAAATAAATTATGTGTAATTGTTTTATCAAACATGGATAATTAATTCAGTAACATCCACTTAATGTTAACCCGATGTGTAAAGGATAAAGTATGATAAAATTTATGCATAATAAATTAAAATCCCTCAATTGAATATTTAGTCAGAATAATCCTTCTATTACTTGATTGAGAATGAAACCATAGAACTATGTGTAGAACATGGACAAAGTTAGGACACTTACTTTTTTCGGGGAGTTATCCTGAGAGTTTTGGGTTGAATTAACTGTAATTTTATTGATTTTAACAGACAAAGTCTGTTCAATACAAATTTTGAGACAAGTGTTGAGGAAATCCAAGTTAGGATTTCTGGATATGGGAATCCACTCAATAGATCAAGGAGTTTGAAGTCCACATTTAGCAAGACCGCCTACCTAATTACTTTATTATGGTTATTGTGGCTAATGTTTGGATCATTAATAAATGTAATGGGAATCCTTTCCACTATAATTTTAAATAAAATATACATTCTTAGTTCAATATTGAGGGATATTGAGACATGATAAAATAGTGGGATATTTAATAAATAAATACATAAATATTTAAATTTAATTTATTATATCTCACTTATTCCGTAATCAAGAAAATTACTAACAATATTCTCTTTTAAATTATAGAATAAAATGAAAAGTTCATAATCCACACTATAGCTATGATCAATATTTAATAGAAATAACCTCCTAACTAGAAATAACTTCTAGGAGTTTTTTAGATTCATTTCGGTTGTCCTACGCCATGAATAGAGATCTTACATGCTAGAATCCTCAATTCTGGATCCACTTGATAAAGAGGTGAGTGATGAAGATTTACTTGTTTATGAAAAACATTTGATCAAAACAGTCAATGATCAATATTTTACGCTTTAATCAATGTCTAGTGAACTAATGAATTCTCATGAAAACATGTATATGTATAGCATGCTTGAGAACATTTGTGGTATTTACTAAGAGAGAGATGTACATGAACAATTTGATATTTCTAAGGCATGTTTTCTGATTATGCTTGGAGAGGTTGCCCCAACTGGTCCCCATGTAGTTAAGCTCATTGGATACCTTTAACACTTAGAGGTTATAGGTTTTAAACTCTCAAAAGAAATGTGAACTGATCTCATTCCAGCATTACTCCCTCTTACCTTCTCCTACTTTTTTGTGAATTTTAATATGAACAGCATCGAGAAGTCTATGTCAGATATTCTTACTCTTCTTCTCCAAGTGGATAAGGAAATGACGTGTGAAAAACTTCCATCCATATAGTGAAAAAAAGGGAAGTGAAATTGAAGATATTTAATCCCAAAGCATCTTCACACCCTTCCAAGAAGTGTATGATCAAGGGGAAATCAAGGGAATAAGAGGTTTTCTATTTCTCATGTGGCAAGAAAGTCCACTAGAAGAAAATTTCACCCTTCCAAACAGTTAAGGGGAATCTTAAGGTTCATTTTTTATCAAGTGCAATTTATCTATTTCTAAAAATTGGGTATTATGTACATATTTTTTTTCTCACATATGTATTAAAATATAATAACCAAGTAGATTTAGAAAGATTTATTGATGAGAGGTAGATCTTTGAGCAGCTAACAGAGCTAAACTTCTTATTGTATCTATTGGGGACTACCACCTCACGTTTCCAGAAGGAATGATATTGGTTTTAAAGGGTTATTATTATGTTCCTTCGGTTACCAAAAACATTATTTATATATCCAGACTTGATAAAAAATGATTTATCCCCAAAATTGAAAATAAATGTTGCTTCTTTTATAAAGATATCATTTGTTTTGGAAAGGCACATTTAAATAAAGGTCTTTATGTGTTGGATTATAGAAACCAAATAATGTCAATTGATAATGAAGTTAATTCACATGAATCACACCACACCCAACTTTGAAATCACTGGTTAGGTCTTGTAGATGAAAAGTTCTTGACTAAATTTCATCAAGATGGATATTTAGATTCTTTTGAACGAAATCAACTTGGTTTATATCACACATGTTTACAAGGAAAAATGACCAAAGCCCCATTTATTGGGAAATGTGAAAGGGCTAATGAGATTCCTAAATTAGTTCATACTGATGAGAGTGGACAACTTCTTGTTGAGGCAAGGGGTGGGTACTCATAATGCCTAACTTTTACCGATGATTTTAGTAGATATGGATATGTCTATATAATGAGGCATAAGTGAGATTCTTTTTACAAATTCAAGGAATAGAAGAATGAAGTTGAGAACCAACTTGGTAAGAAGATTGTGAAACTTTTCTCAAACTATGGTGGATAATATCTTAATCAAGACTTCTTGTATTATCTATAGGAATTTAGGATTTTAACTTAACTCATTTCTCTTAATAAGACTCAATAGAATGGTGTAAGTGAAAGGAATAACCACACATTGTAGGACATGGTGATATCAATAATGAGTTATAAAAGTCTTCTATTATCCTTTTGGGGATACATGTTACAAACAACAATATACATACTAAAATGAGTGCCAACTAAATAAAAAGATGGTATAACATAAAAATTATGGAGTGGAAGGAAACATGTATTGTCTTACTTACATGTGTGGTGTTATGAAGCATTTTTAAGGACTTTTCAGGTAACAATCTTTCACCTTGATGCACAATGTGTATCTTTATAGGATATCCCAAAAGAAACAAAGGGATACTACCCATACAGTCCTTCAAATAATGGTTATTGTTGAAAGAGGTCCCTCATTTTTTTAGAATAATATTATCTCTAAATGATATAGTTAGAGAGAGAGACTTTGATGAACTCTAGGCTCAAGATACACAAGAGTTGGCATAGGAACAAATTATACAAATCCCCATGGAAGAAGAAATTGTTCCCAGGACAAAATTAATACGTATGTGTACTAGAGTGGTTAGGTAACCATAACAACATGATTTTCTAGTAATCAAGGATGGTGACTCATTATTATTTGATAATAATGATCCGTTAACCACCAGAAAGTAGTAAGTGACACAGATGATGCCGAGTGGAATGAATCCATGAATTATAAAATGTATTCCTTGTAGAAAAACCAAATCAAGATTTTGGAAGACTATTTAGTTGATTTAAAGCCTATTGGTTGAAAATGGGTATTCAAGAAGAACATGGTCATGGAAGGGAAAGTCAGTACCTATAAGGTGTGACTTGTTGCAGAAGGTTATAAATAGTGTTAAGGAATTGACTATGAATAATACTTTTCAGCAGTTGCAATGCTAAAATAAAACAGAATTATACTTTCTATTGTATCTTTCCATGATTAGTAGATTTTGAAAATGGATGTAAAAAAACATATGTCCTTAATGAGAACCTTCATGAAGATGTTTATATGACATAACCCAAAGGATTTGTGATTCCAAAAGATTCCAACAAGGTATTCAAATTGTAAAGATCTATTTATTGATTAAAAAACATATAGGTCATGGAACATTAATTTTGATAAGGCCATAATAAAATTTGGTTTCATAAAGAACTAATTTGAGTCGTGTGTCTATAAATGGTTTAGTGGGAGTGCAATAATTTTCTTAATAGAATAAGTTGATGACATATTACTCATTGGAAACGAAATACCAGTCTTACAGTCTATTAAGACGTGGTTGAATAAATGATTCTCTATGAAGGATTTGGGAGAGGAATCATATATTCTTGGGATCAATATCCTTCTTGATAGATTCAAGTTGTTGCTCGAACTAATTCAATATATATACATTGACAATATATTGAAGAGATTCAGTATGAAACAATCCAAGATGGGATTATTTTTAGTGTCACATGGAATTCATCTTTTCAGAAAAATGTATCCTCATACACATGAGTAAAGAAATAGAATGACAAGGATTCCATATGCATCAATGATTGGTTTAGTCATGTATGATATGCTATGTACTAGGCTAGATGTCGTCTATGCATTAAGTGTGATAGGAAGATATCAATTTGATCCAGGTGACCACTATTGGATGTAATTCAAGACTATACCTAGGTATCTAAGACATACAAAAGATTTGTTTGTGGTTTATGGAGGAGATGAGGAACTAGTCATCAGAGGAATACATATGCATGTTTTCAAATAGATCAAGATAACATGAAGTTGTAAATAGGTTACATATTCACTTTCAATGGAGGCTATGTGACATGGAAGAGTTCAAAGTAAGTTGTGGTTTAAAATTCTATAGAAGATTATGAGTATATTGTAGCTTATGAGGTAGCGAAAGAAGCAGTATGGATGCACAACTTAATCCAAAATATTAATGTGGTACAAAGTATTAAAGATCATATCACACACTATCATGACATTACTACAACGATGTCTCTTTCAAAAGGGATAAGCTGACATCATCAGAAGAAACATATATATCAAATATATTATCTGCTGAGGAATTTTTCTTAGGGAGGTTAAGTTGGAGTGATTAGTATTTCCACAGAAGACAATGTGGTAGACCCCTTAAATAAAGCCTTGAAAAATAAGAAACATGACTATCATGTGAAATCTAGTGGACTAAAGGTTATAGGGAGATGAATTTAGCCCAAGTGAGAATTTTTTGGAGTTGGTGTCCAAGGACCAACTGTTTTTACATTAATTACATACATATTCAATGTATTGAATATTAATAAATCTTTTTATTACATATTTTTTATTATTATACATGAATCTAATGTAATAATTTCATATAGTATACATCGCATTTATAAGGTCATAATAGTTCCCCGCTATGATGATAACCTTGATGTGAAATGATGATATTCTTAAATAATGTTCTATGGTTGGATAACATAATATGATGGGACAAATAGTACATATGAGTACTCATAAGTATATGAGGCTTCTTCTCATGAAGTTATCACTTGGTAATATCCATGACAGGATATTATGATAACAGACCTGCTGGTAAAAATTCCATATGTTTTGGTGTAATCATATATGTCACGACTTATCTGAGTGGGGCCCATGCCATGACTACCCCAAGACCGCCTACCATAGGCAAGGGTCTGGTGACTATAATCGAGTAGGCATATCCCACAAATACACAGTATTTTCCTATGTACCTATACACACACACACACGCCTCCAAGAAAAATTGATGAAACTGAAAACACTAAGTAAACAAGCAGGAATAGCACTAAGATACCAACATAAAGTACAATAGTATAAAACTAAAATAAAATGGGGATAGAATACAAGACCAAAAAAGGAAAGGTAATAAGGTACAAGTACATAGAACTCCTCCACAAAAACCCCACCTAAAGGGTTAGTACATATCAACTGTCTGAAGCCACAGAAGTACATATCATCTGTCAAGTCTCTCTAAGAACCACCTGGACCTAGTTCACCGAGGAATATGTCAGAGCACCAATCATCTGCACAAGATACGACATATGTTGGAAAATCTCATGTAGGGGTGAGTAAAAAAATACTCAGCAGGACACCCCACATCACGAAGTAAAAGACCACAATGGAAACATCATTAATAAAATACAACCATATCAACATAATTATATGTCTAAAAAACATAAAACAAGAACATTAAGGTATACTCATAATGGATTCCAAGACTCAAGGTCTTCTCTACTGCCAGTTATATGTTTCAACTAGTAGCATGACCATTCTGGGAGATATCACTCCTCGAGCCTTAATGTCATAGGGGAATCTTTCAAAGAGTTCCCTCTAATTCGGCCCCCACCTAAATTGATATACACTGGTCAATGTCATGATATATAAAGAGAGGATTATTCCCAAATAATATATACAAAAAATAAATATTAATCTGCTATCTAGGGGATTCTTCTCAAAGAATATCGACAACCCTACTGATTTGACTCATAAAATAGGGGATTCTCCACCAAGAAAACCAAGAAACCTATTGATATGGCCCACTGGATGGAAGATTAATGCCTTGAACTTAGAGGTCACTTAAATTCCCACCAAACCCCATCAGGGGTGATAGAGGATCTCTCTAGTCCCAAATAGAGATGCCACAACTATATTCAGTACAAGGCCTCAAGACAGGATTGTTGTCTAGTGATGTGGACATAATACCACACAGAAACCTCGAGGAAAGAACCAAGGGAAAATCCACACCTATACTGGTTTATACTATGAAACCCACCAAGCCATCTCAAAAGGATTTTATGGTTGTAAGGGTTACAAAATTACAGATGGCTCATCAAACATACCTTTAGTTTGAAAGTTATAGCTAAAATAGTGAAATGGGTCCAACCCAGTCCGATCCACTCGACCCGACCTAGTTCGGACAACACGACCCAACCCGACTCAGTCTTTCTTGTTAACATGAGCCAGCCCAGCCCATTGGGTCGGACAGTCCAGCCTGCTAGGTTTATGCTGGACAATTGGACCCAGCCTTCCATGCCGCTGGAGCAGCCCGGTCCATCCATCCTGGCCAGCCGCATGCGAGCCGAACCTTGTCTCATGCCAGATGTAGCCTGACTGGACATGCCAAACCTAGGTCTATGCGGTCATCCAACCACATGGCAGAACCTCACGTCCACCTATAGCTAGCTTCTATCGGCCCCCCGGTCAGTGTAGTGAGTCACGTGATGCGGCCGTTTCCCCCCTCCAATGCAGCTTTGCCGAGCCACATTCCCCCACTGCCAAATCCTTCCACCGCTGGCCGTCGAGCCGATGGCCCTATCCAACACCACCCATGACATTCCCATCGCAGACCATCCCACTACCAAAAACTTTCCTGTATCGTGGGATGTCACCACCGTCAGATGTCAAGCCGATGGTCATCCTTCCAGCTCCACCTGGCCCCGATGCCTCACCGGGTCGGTGCTGCCTCTGCCACCAGCCACCCTGCCGACAACCTCACCTCGTTTCACTTTACCTAAGATGGACAGAGTCACCGCCTCCGGTCGTCGCCTCATGCTGCCACCACCACACGTCTTTGTAGCTTCAGTCTCATCATCTTGGATAAAAAACACAAATAACGAAGAACATGGAAAAAGGGACAAAAATATTAACACCCAAAATGGGCGTATCTAGGCCTTGTTTGTTTGGGCATCGATCCACCCATGTTATAATTGATTAAAAGAGGGTAAAAATAAATCAATTCAAAACAAGGATCAATCCCAAAAAAATCCCTAGAATAGAAACAACCCAACCCACAATACAGAAAATCCTTGTATTATCCTATTCATTGACTAATCCACACTCATCGTATGGATAAATAACAGGGGAGGAAGATCAAAATAAAACTCACACCCTACATGGGGTTTGGATCGATTGGTGAAGAATGTTCATCATCATTGGGGATCCATCCATGAGTGATCTTGATCTGTTGTCTCGTCATCGTTAATAATTTTCCAACGAGGTGTTTCCACAATGATTTTCTTCTCCAGATCATTCTAGGGCATTTCTTCAGGATTGGAAATCTAAACATGTATCCCTACCATGTTTCTAAATGAATAAAACACATTTCAGCATTGTCGCGTCACTGTGTTCCAGCATCGCCACACTGTTTAATTTATGAAAGAAAAAAAAGATGCATTGTCGTGGAGTTGTAGTGTCATTGTGTTGATACAAAAAATAAAAAATAAATAAAATAAACCTTTATGTTTATTTTATTATCCTTTAAAACGTCCAAAAATTAACTTTTGTGTTTAACCCATTCCGGTCAATGTTAGGCCTCTCCTAAGGAAAAGACCCTCTTCTGAACTCAATGGTGATATCATATTTCAAATTTTAGTCACCGTTTATGAGTTATTATAGGATTTAAAAATAAAATAGTTTTTAATTTATAATTTTATTTACGCTTACACTGCTGGTGACTTTTTCTATAGGTGACCCGCACCGAGCAATGTTAGATCGTGCCAAGGATAAAGTCACTGCTCTAAGATCAACGGTGCCTTTAGATTTATGATCTGGGTAGTCATTTAAGAGTTATTTCACTTTTTTATTAAAGTAGTTTTCACATTCTATTAAAAACATAACATTATTTAACCAATAATTTTGGCCACCTTGAGCATTAGAATCACACTCTGTATCAGTTCTTGGTCTCGGAATTTCCTTAAAAAATTTATAAAAATTAAAATTAGGAAAATATGAGTCATTAAATTCTACCCACCTTAGGGATTTACATCCCCAAAAAATAGAACAAAGGATACTAAAAAATATTAGGGTACTGAGAATGAATCTAATCTTCCTGCTCCAATGTTCTCTCCTGGATATTCTCATGCTTCAATCATACATGCACTAGAGGAATCAACCACCCATGAATGATCGACTCCTATAGATACTCGATCTCTGTAGCTTAATCCAAAAAGTCACCCTAGTTAATGAAGTATTATGAATCATGCACGTATCTCCTCAACTGAGACCCGTGAAAGACATCATGTACCCGGTCCAACTATGGGGTGTAGAGCCAAGTGGTGCACCACCTCACAAACTCTAAGCAGTACTAGGAAATGGCTAATGATCCTCAGAGATAGCTTATCTTCTCAGCCAAATATCTATACCCTGCATCGAGGATAGAACCGAAGGAACACAAGGTATCCCTCCTCGAACTCCAAAGGCCTATATTTCCCATAATTATAAGATTTATAATGGATTTTTATAGTATTCATCCGCTCCTGGATGACCATCACCTTCTCTATAGTCACCTGCACCAACACTGGGACTATGAGTGAGGAATCTCCTAGGTTACTCCAACAAAGTGGTGAACTATACATTCACCCATACCAAGGATCAAATGGTTTCACACTGATGGTATATGGGTAGATATTGTTGTAGGTAAACTCTAATAGAGGTAGGCGATCCTGAAAACTGTGGCCAAAACTTTAACATTCAAGCCTATATAATTCCCTCTAGAACCTAAATTGTCTACTAAGATTGATCATCCATCTATGGGTAAAAAACTGTTCTCTAGTGTAGTTGAGTCCCAAATTCCTCCTTCAGTCCCTTATATAACTAGGATGTAAGGTGAGAATCCTGATATGAAACTGTCATAGAAGGGAATCCATTGAGTCGAACTATCTCATTCACGTAGAGGTGTCCCAAACTCTCTACTGAAATCTACTCTTGAAAATATCAAAAGTGGTCTATCATGGTGAGTCATTCAACGATCACCCATATGACATCATGTCCCCTGGACATACGTGGTAAACCCATCATGAAATCCATCGATATCCCATCCCACTTCCACTATGGCACCTCAAGGGGTTGAGTTAAACTCATTGGAACCTGATGCTCACTCTTCACTTGTCAACATTTAAGGAATCAGGACACAAAATCTAAAATTTCCTTTTTTCATCCATAGACACCAAACTAACATAGGAGGTCCTAGTACATCATTGAAACACCTGGATGTACTGTGAAAGGGGATTTATGAACTCCCTCAGAACCTTCTCTTGTAATACCACTACTATCATCATGTTTCCTCTGAAAAGAAAAAATTACATCCCATATTTTGAATATCCATTAGAGGAATGGCCTTTGGAAATTTGAGCATGTAGGGCCGCACATTCGTCATCCATAATCCATGCCTCCCTACATCACCTTAAGAGTGGATGGGTGACAACCATTGACTAGAGATAAGTTTCTCCATCTTCATCCACAAAGGATATCTATAACAAGACCAACTGCTCTAATGTATTCTTCAGTAAGTGTGAAATGGATATCCTGCTAAGAGAATCTGGTTACACATTCCCCTTCCCAGGAGCATAGACAATCTCCAAGCCATAGTCCTGGAGGAACTCTATCCATCGCCTCTATATCATGTTTAGGTCCTTATGAGAAAATATATACTTGAGACTGTTGTGGTCAGAGTATATGATAAACCGCTCACCCATCACGTAGTGTCACCCCATATTCAATGCGAATAATACAATTTCCATATCATGATTTTGGTTTTCATAGTTATACTCATGTAGATTGAACTGGCGTGAACCACATACAATCATCGCTTTCCTCTACATCAGGACACAACCACGTTCGGTCCCTGATGCATCGCATAACACTACGTACTTGACTCCCTCCACTGGAAAACACAACAATGGGGTGATCATCAATCTATGTCTCAAATGATCGAAGAATTCATCGATCCTTGGAAGTAGATACTCGTTCTCCATGGTCACATAGTTAAAGCACTGTTAATCCACACATAACCTCAAACACTAAGTCCTACAAAGTCCTTCCTCTCCAAGTCCTCCAACTACACCATTAACTTGTGAAGCTCTATGGAAGCCATCTAATATGATAATGCTAATATCGGTGTTATTCTGTGGTGTAAAAAAATGCAGCATTCTTTCTTCCTATGGGGAGGTAATTCTATAACATCTCAGGTAAGACGTCCTCATACTCTTCCACTACTTCTAAAAACTTGAAAATTTATAACATATACTACTCCAAGGGTAAGTCTAGCTGACTCATGAGTGATCGGTGACACCCTTCTATGAATGAGTCCATCCCATGCATCCTGGGTTTCCTTTTTTTTCTGTACAAGGAAAAATCCCTTCCATATCTACAGACATACTACACCCTTTTACTAAAATAGTCAATCTGAGTATAGATTTTCAGTAACTAATATATACCAAAAATGATGTCGTAAGGCCTCTATGCTCCACCAAGAGGTTCCAACTAAAACTCTCGACTCAAGTGTTAGATCATATTTTTAGCATAGGTGTGATTATTGATTATATTTTCATAGGTATCTACAGACATATGGGTCAAGTAAACAGTTTAACTAGATACTGTAGGTCTTGAACAAGATTCATGACAAGAAATAAAGATTAGAACCTATTTCTATTAATATGACAGCTAAGAGTAGACATAGATCATACCTAAAATAATTCCTAGATCCCTCGGTTCATATTCCTCAACCGTGTGCAGTTGTCCCCTCCCTTTTCCTCTAGCTCTCTAAGCCTGGTGTGGACCACATCAGGGTGGTGGTGGTAACATGTCAAAATATATACCACCTCCTACTGCTTTCCCAGCTCCCTACCACGTCTTCCACCATGTATATCCATCTGTTCATGTCATTATCTCTTCCTTGGTGGCCCATCAACCATTTACCTACCAAAAGTATGATAGGCTGGACCATCTCTATTGAGATGTAACCAGTGTAACATGAAAAGAATTTCCTCTCTACAGGCCAATTGGACTCACCCAATAATCCAAAAGATATAGATCCCCTACCTTGGGAACTCCTCTCAGAATGTATCACACATCCAGTTTCTAAGACTAACATCGGTTTCCTGCTCCCAAGGTCTCTACCCCTTCTTTCCCACTGTTGACATTCAATGGTTGTATTCAATCAGCTAAGGGACTTTCAACCACATAGGCTTTCTCTAGAACCCTAGCATAAGTTGGAATGTACAGAGGAATAACTTTGGCTTATATATACCTAAAAACATCTTTCATGAAGGTCTGATCCCTGATGCCTTGGTCATGTTTCATATTCATTGAGTACCTGGAATGTTTGGTATGCCTCAGTGAATACTCAGATACCAACTTATAATTATTCCAGATTTGTAGAAGCTATTAGGAACGTATAGACCTTAGCTTATAAGGCGAGAAATCTTCTCTAAAAAAATTTCTCGAACTCTATTAATGAAAGAGTAAAATCATTATAATATTGGTTAATCTAAACCCCACAATCGCCCTGCCGATCCATGTAGAAGGTTCACCGCCATGACCACCATCTGATCTGATGGTGCCCTGACTGAAAAAAAATGAATTCACCACCTCAAGAAAGTACTCATCCACATGACAGTAAGTCTCACCTCAAAACTTGAGGTGTCACTGTCATTAAAGCTCATAAAATGTGCTCAGCCTGTGCATCTCATCCGTTGATACTATGGGAAACACATTCTCCTCTATAGTTGCTGTTATGGCTGGTACACCACCCAGAGGTTCTGTATCTATTACAAATCTTTGTACTAAAATTTCTTTAACCTGTGGATCATCCTCATGATCACGTAATGGAATCCTGGCTGACTGTCTACATGGAAACATCTTGAATTAAAACAAGATGTAACATAGTCAATAGACTATACCTAGTAACTGACTCATGCTGGACATGGAAAACACAACCCATTCCTATATACTTCATGAACCATCATTTACCCCCACAACTAGTGTTTTCATGCACCGAGTTGAAAAGAAGAATTTAGGATACTGGTGTCTAGATATGTTAGCTGCTACACCAAAAATGGATTCCATGGCCTAATAACTGAACTCAAAACTTTTAACACTATTTCCCCAAACCAAAACACACAGACTCTTGGTCCTTTATATAGAACTAAACCCCGCTGATACCGCTCTTTCATGACCCATCCCAGTGGGACCTATGTCATGACTACCCCAAGATCGTCTCCCATAGGCCATGGGTTAGCGACTATCACCGAGTAGGCATATCCCACAAATGGGAGGAATTTACCTAAGTAATTTGTCACACACACACACACACATGTATCCAAGAGAAAGTGTTGAAACTAAAAACACTGAATAAAAAATAGGCATTCCAATAAGAAACTAACATAGAGTACAATATTAGAAAACTAAAAGCAAACTAGGCCAGAATACAAGCCCCCAATAAAGGAAAGGTAATAAATGTAAAGTCCCTGGAACTCCTCCATAGAAAACCCTACCTGAAGGGTAGGTAAAGAATAGCTGTATGAAGCCAGAGAAGCAAAACTCTTCTATTGGGTCTCTCTAAGCACCACCTGGCCCCAATACACTAAGGACTCCATCAAAGCATTGATTGTCTGCACAAGACATGACACGTGTTGGAAAATCCTGTGCAGGGCTGAGTGAAACAATACTTAGTAGGACACCTCAAAACTCAACGTAAAAGACCACAAAGGAAACATCACTAAGAGGATACAGTCATCTCAACACAGGTATATTTCTACAACACATATAACAAGAATATCCAGGTATACTCATAAAGGATTCTAAGACTCAAGGTCTCATCCACTTCCATCCATATAGTTCCACACGTAGCATGATAATTCTGGGAGATCTCAATCCTCGAGCCTTGATGTCATCGAAGAATCTTACAAAGAGGTCCCACTAATTTGTGTCCTTCCCAAATTGACATACACTGGTCAATGTCATGATATACAAAGAGAGGATTATTCTCAAATAATACTAACGACCCAATTTTTATTAATTGTCAACGTTTGGGATTCTTCTCAAAGAATATGGAAAATACTACCCATTTGGATCGAAACGCAGGGGATCCCCACTGAGAATACCAAGAACCATATTGATACAACCCACTAGATGGAGGATTAATTCCCTGCACTTAGAGGTCACATCAATTGACACAAAACTCCATCAAGGGTGACAGAGGATTACTCTAGTCCCAAGTAGGGATTCCACAAATCTATCTAAGACATCGCCTCTAGAGGGGATTGTTGTCCAGTGATGTGGAAAAAATTCCTTAGTAAAACCTCGAGGAAAGAAGAAAGGGAATTTCCACACCTATACTATTCTATAATAAAAATCCACCAATCTAGCTCAAAAGGACTACCTCATTGCAGGGGTCCCAACATCATAGATGTCTCATCAAACGAAACTTCTGTTTGAAAGTAACTTCCTAAATAGTTAAATGGGGCCATCATGGTCTGGGTCCGACCGAACTGACCTGTCCTAGTTCGGCCGACCCAACCCGACCTAGTCGGTCTGGCTGGCCTGAGTCGGTCCAGACCATTGGGTTGCACAGTCCAGCCTGCTGGGTTGAGGGTGTGGTCTGCTAGACTGCTGGACCTAGCCTGCATGGCTACTGGAGCAGCCTGGTCTATCAAACCTAGCCCACCACACACAGGCGGACCCTTATGTCATGCCAGATGCAGTCTGGTTAGTTGCGCCTCACATGGGTCCATGCAATCATCCAACAACATGGATCTACCTCACACGCGCCCGTTGCCACAGGCCCCATGGTCAATTCGGCGATTCGCGTGATGCGGCCGCCACCCCCAATCCAACGTTTCTATGATGAGTCGTGTTCCTCCCCCTCCACAGCCTCTTACGATGGCCTTCCGCTGCTGATCATTGAGCTGTATGCCCTATCCGACGCCACCTACAACCTTCCAGCTGTGGGTTATCCCACCATTGCTCTCCTTCCTGGACCTTGGGATACTGCCGTCTCCAATCATCCTACCGGCGACCATCCTGCTGGGTCTTCATGGCCTAGATGGTACCACCTCCATCACCAGCCACCCCACCTACAACCTTTCCTTGCCGCATTTTACTTGGGATGGTAAGAGCCACCGCCTCACATTTCCACAACCACACATCATCATGGCTTTGGTATCATCATCTCAGATAAAAAAAATGAAGAATAAAGAATGTGGAAAAAGGAGAAAAGAAATGAGAACCCAGATGGGAGGATATAGTCCTTATTCATGTTGGTCAAGATCTTCCCACAATCCTCACAACATAAATAACCCAACTTACAATATGAATGATCTATGGATTACCCCATTCGATGACTACACTATTCATATAGATAAAGAACGAGGGAGGAAAATTAAAATAAGACTCACACCCTACCGGGGTTTTGGATCGATTGGTGAAGAGCATTTATCATCTGTAGAGATTCTTCCATGAGTGATCTCGATATGTATTCTCATCTTCATTCTTTGTTTTCCAACGAGATGTTTTTCCAACTCTTTTCTTCTCCAGATCATTCCGAGGAATTTCTCCATGATTGAGAATATAATCCCATATCCCTACCAAGATTTTAAATGAATAAAATGTGTTTCAACGTCCCTGTGTCACTGTGTTGAAACATCACCACACAGTTTCATTTATGAAATAAAATGGGATGCCCCCTCACAGCGTCGCTGTGTTGCTGTGAAACGTCAAAAAGAAATAAAATAAACTTTATAAGTTAATTTTATTTTCCTTTAAAATGTCCGAAAATTAACTTTTCCAGTCAAACCACACCAGTCAATTTTAGGTCTCGACTAAGGAAAACACCCACTTAAAAACTCAACAACAGTCTCAGATTTCCAATCTGAGCCACCATTTATGAGTTATTAGTATTTCAAAATAAAATAATTTTTTTTCTCACTTTTTCAATGGCGCCCTCGAATTTCTGATCTGGGCACTCATTTTAGAGTAATTTCACTTTTTTCATAAAATTTGCATGCATGTGATAAAAAAAACATAGCAATTTTCAAAAAATAATTTAGGGCAACTCGAGCCTCAGAATCACACACCTCTTAAGCGCCTGGTCTCAGAATTTTCCCAAAAAAAATTCTATAAATTAAAATCGGGAAAATTTGAGTCATTACAATATATTCCTATATTCAATAATTTGTGATGGTCCTTAGACTTTATGATTATTATTAATGCATGTTACAACTCATATACTTAGATGTATTTTGTAAAACATGACGATAACAGTTCATAGTGAAGTTGGATACGTTTGGTGCGTCATGAATGACATGTCTTTATTGAATATGTCGAGGAAGGATTTGTCCCTTCCATATTTATGGAAGTTGATATCTCAAACATTTGATTAGAATATAGCCATTGCATTAAATTCCATGGTCATGGTTTAAAGACGCATTTATTTTAGATAGTCAAAGAAAGACATATCGAGCATATAGGTTGGTGAAACAGACGTGAAACTTCTTCATGAGATATTGTGACAAAGTGATCATATTACACAATGGGAATTCATATATGCTTTTCAATTTTGTGACATTAAGTTATTTCTCTTAGGTGTTGTTAGAACCAATAGGGACCTATATACCCTGATGGGGGGGGGGTGAATCAAGGTATGGATATTCTTTACTTAAAAATCTTCCTGCCCCAATAGATCTTGAACTCTTTACTAAAAGGGTCACTTTGTTAGCACTTGTGTGTTTATTATGATCACTTATTTTATTATTTATCTGATGATGATTCTTGGAATTAAATGAAGGGCAACAACCAGGTAGATAAAATGATTTTTACTTGGTTCACCATCACTGGGCTATATCCATGGAGCATACAATGATGATGTGTTGCTGTACCAAATCTACTAAAGATCACTACCAATAATGTTCGTTCTAGATCACTTCTATGCCCATGATCACTGCATTTACAATGTTTAGGATTAGATCACTACTTCCCAAGTGTCACTCTCGATTCCTCTCTCACTGGATCACTGCTTGTAGAAAGGATAACCTTCTTCCTCTTCCTTTTCTCACTGCACATGGAAGGGATCCGCTCAGAGTTTCTAGACTTGTAGGTCTATTCATTTGAATGAATACATGAATCCTAAATTGTTGATATATTCTCTGTTAAAGTCCAACTTTCATCCAATTATGAATACCCATTTTCCTCTGAACACTGGGCAACAACTTTTTCAAAGTACCTTCGCAAAGCACCCTACTTCGCGAAGCTCCCAATTTCGCAAAGATCGAATAATCCTTCGTGAAGCTCCTACCTTTTCGCAAAGCTCAAGACTTCATAGAGCTCAGGTCATCATAGAGATGAAGTCATTGTAGAGAGACTCCCCTCATGAAGCTCACTGAGGAAATGCAGAGCAACCAACTTTCATGGAGCTAGAATAGCCGCCACGAAGCTCTTTCCTTTCGCAAAGCACACTGACTTCGTGAACCACCTTCGTGAGCCGAGAGAAAAATATTTCTTTTCAAAAACTCTCTACTTCTCTTGAGGTGGTTGAGGCCTATTTATAGGCGATTCCACTGACATTCTAACCTTACACGTGATGTAAGCACCACGTCATCACAAATCACAAAGCTCCGAAATTTCAACCAAAATTCTCTCAATATCACGAAGCACCATGAAAATTTTCCAATAGCGGAGCTCGTCGTAATCACTGAGCATTCCATCAGTTACTTCGTAGCTTCACCATGCTGCTCTACTCACAATACCCTTCACCGCCGTAATGCTCTTCAGTGCTTCCATTCACGAAGCATGTCGTAATAGCGAAGAATCACCGTCAACATTTTTCATGTCTTCACAAAATCCAATCAATCAAGCCTATCTTCAAAAAATTAATGCGTTTTACATATTTTGATGATATCTTCATGGATATCCACTTTTCGTGATGCTCACCAAACTCTAAATTTTGGACCCCACAAATTTTGCAAACACTGGAAAATGGCACCACCTTGTATCTGTTCTTTTGTACCACCTCCAGATCATCCATTACTTTGTCATTTTTCTTTTTCAACATGAATTGTCAACAACATATCTAGAACATGACAATTTACCATAGAAACCTACATTGTCAACAAACACAACTAACCCAAAAATGATGCAATGTTACCATAAGGGATATTTTTCCTACAATATCCCCCTTTGGGTTTGTTGAAAATTATTCTCATAAAAATTCTATGCACTTTGATATCTCTATTAAGCTCCTTCCATCATCACCCAGCCTTCACCTCTTGCGATTCAGATAGCGACCAACGATTCACTCACCGCATACACTAAGCCCACATGAGCAATTCTCATTGTGATAAACAAGAGTTAATGAAAAGATCATCAATGAATCACTTCATTTCAACCACCATCTTTTGACACCCAATTGATACCAATTTCCAAACTGATACCAATTTTTGATACCACAATGATACCAATTGGTTATAGCGGTAAAACTTCTGACACCATTCCAACACCACTCTTCTGCTTTTATCATGATCCTTAGCTGTCGTGATATCTATTTTTTTGATCAATCACTTCTAGAATATTCAGATTTAATACTCTCCCCCTATCTCAGTGCTACACAAGTCAACTTCTCCCCATATCATTCATGATTTATCAAATAGCCACACTGTCACACTATCTCCCCCTTGAACAATCACTGTTTTCTCCCCCTTTGTCAACAAACCCAAAGTGAACTCCTTTGTGGTTTGTAACAGGGTAAAACACATATTATTACATTTAGGGAAGAACACATAATACCTTGGGGAGGGCGATGAGGTCCCACATCAACACCTTTTACAAATGCGGGAAGTTGGTTGAACTCCCAGAGCTAGTCGATGCCTTTCAAAAGCTTCCTTGGGTAAGCCCTTCATCATAATGTCTGCAACCTGTAGCTCTATAAGAATATACTCCAAATTCTTGATTCCTTACTTAACATTCTCCTTGATAAAATGATACTTTATCTTAGTGTTCTTTTTCCTTGAGTGATGGATGGTATTTTTTCTGAGATTTATTGCACTTGAGTTATCACACTGGATTCCCATTGGAGATGTCACTTCAACTCCCATTTTATCAAGATACTGACTCATCCACAATAACTGTGTGCATTCTTGAGTGGATGCAATATACTTAACTTCTATAGTTTTTAATGAAATTCAATATTGTTTCTTTCTTAGCCAAGAAATAAAAAATCCAAAAAGATAGAAATCACCTCCTGACGTTGATTTCCTCTCATCTGTTGACCTGACCTAATCTGCATCAGTATATCCCAATAATTCTTACTTAGATTTATCACTATATATCAGGCCTAAATCCACTGTGCCCTTGATATAACAAAATATTCTTTTCACTGCAAGCATGTGGATTTTCATGGGATTGCTTTGATATCTTACGACTTGTCATGTGGCAAAAACAATATCAGGTCTCATCACTATCAGGTATAGTAAACTCCCAATTATTTTCCTGAATTCTATGATATTAACTGCCTTTCCATTATCAGCTTTTGATAAATTCATTTGGGTTGGAACTGGAGTCTTCATCTCTTTGTAATTTTCCATTCCAAATCTTCTCAGAACCTCCTTGGAATATTTGGATAGAGAAATGAATATGCCATTTCTTCCTTGTGTCCCCTGTAGACCAAGGAAAAAGGTCAGCTCACCAATCCTAGACATTTTGAACTCATGTTTCATGAATTCAGAAAATTTTCTGCACTGTGATTCATCTGATCCACCAAATATTATTTCATCGACATAAACCCGCACCATAATCCTTTATCACTATTGTTGTTGAAATAGAGATATTAATCAAATCCTCCACACTGGAAACCAAGGTTCATCAAATATTGATCAAGCCTTAAGTTCCATGCTCTCGGTGCTTGTTTCAGCCCATATAACTCCTTCTTTAGCTGACAAAACTTGTTCTCCTTGTCATGAATGAGAAAACTATCTGGTTTCTCGATATATACTTCTTCCTACAGAATCCCATTCAAGAGTTCAGATCTAGCATCCATCTGGAACACCTTGAACTTTCATTGCACCGCAATGGCTAGGAATAATCTGATTGTGTCCAACCTTGCAACTGGTGAAAATGTCTCACCGACATCAATTCCCTATATTTGGGAGTATCCTTTGAACACTCATCATTATTTTTTTGGATCATTGTACCATCTTCATTCATCTTATTGCACTAGATCCATTTATTCCCAACGACATTTTTATCTACTGGCCTCGAAACAATCGCCCACGTCTGATTCTTTTCTGAATTAGCATCAACCATTTCTACCCCCCCTGTGTTTCTTTCCTCCTCATCAATTTCATCAAGAAAATTCTCACTGTTTCATTATTCAGTGGCATGATTTATTTCAACTACTTTTCAAATATTATTGTTGAAACATTGTTGATATTATCTTGAAGCTTCTTGGTATCCTAAAAATAGTTAGCTGGTACCATATTGTTAGTGAAAAATAGATAATCATAAAATACAAGAATTTTATTGCTTCTACCCCAATCAATACTCATGCTGTTAGATGTCATAAACATTCATCCTTTATATCCCATTGAGATCTTTCATCTTATTATTAGGTAGAGATCTCCCACTTTGTTGTAAAACTCTTCCTCTTGATGGGACCATTGATTTGACCCATAATAATTCTCATTCTCCTGCATCATTTATTATCATCTATCCCTTGGCATTGATCCATCAACAAAATCTCTAAGCCTACTGATTTGGAACTCGGTGTAGGAAATAAGAGATAAAATTAATAACACAATCACTTTCTATGGTTCTCAATTTCACCCTTTCTTCTTAAACTCTAGAGCATATCACAGTGTCACTTTTCATCTTTAGATGGTACTTCCCCTTGGATCGTATCTCTCTACAACCTAAAATTCATGAATCATTAGTTAATAGCATTTATATACATAAGGAGAGGGGAAATTATAGTATCCTTAATAAGAGTATTGTTGTTGATCCTAATGATTCAACCCCTTGATTCTTTCTTGCAAAGAATAACAACAATTCCTTACTTCTTCTAGATGCCTAGCCAACTTTAACTGCTCTGGCCATATGACTAAGCATTCATTACCCACATGCTAAGTCTTTCTATAATTTGTAGATTCTGTAGGTCTGGCCTTTCTCACCATTTGGGGTTTAAACCCACTAGTAAAAAATTTCTTCTTTTATGTTCCACTAAAATTTTATTTCCCTTAATTCTTTATCTGGGTAGGAATCTCTCTACTTTACATCTTTCCTTTCTTCTTCCACCATTTCAAGGGACTTTCTCTTTCATCCACTTCTCGTTGTGGAACACGACATATGAATTTTTCAATTCATTCTTTGTTCATATTTCTTTTATTAGATATCTGATTCACCACACTATTTTTCACTGGTGGTGAATCCTCCACTGAACATGCATTCTTTTTACTCATAGATGTAGTGTTTCCTCCCTTTTTCTTCCAGATTTTCTCGTGTTCTTTCCTAGAGAGATGTTGTGAGTGTGAAAGATGAGGTGATTGATACACCTTTTATTCAGCTCCATGTGATTCCAATGAGGCTATAAGCCTATTCTTCAACTTACCACTTTGTCTCCCAGTGTATAATTTCTCATTATTCATCACTGGAGTCAAGAATCTCTTTTCGAGTCCCTTTTCCTTTCTTGATTTCTTTTTACTGCAATGTCTTTCCAAATGCCCATAATCAGCACATATAAAACAATTTCCAACAAAGGAATAACTCATTTCATAATTTCTATGTTGAGATGTTGATGTAACTTGAGTTCTTCCTCTAACATTGAGATCCTGAGTTTCCTGACACTTACTCATGGTGTGTCCCATTCTTCCATAGTAATAGCATCTAATTAATGATTTCCTATGAGAGTCTCTTCTTTCTGATTTCTCATGACACATCTTCTTATTCTCATATTTAGTAATGTTTCTATTTTCATAGCCGGAAATGTATTCCAGAGCCTTTGAAAAAAATCTTGATGTGTGGACAGGAATTCCACAGAAATAGTACATGCTATCATTGATTCCTGTAAGATCCTTTTTAGGTCTATCTACATCACCTACAAGGTTTTTCTTATCTCTGGTGATTTTCAATTCTCTTTTCCTATCATACATAGGGGTGGGATCATCATATCCAATTCCATATTTTTCCAAAATGGAAAAACTTTGGGATGATACAATCCTTTCATTCTTCTCCTCTAATGTAGCATATTTTTCTTTCAGTTCATCACTACCTACTGAAGGATAATAAAATAGTAAGTGAAAGGGATCCTTCAACATGGGATTGTTTTTGGAAGTTGATTTCTCAATTTTGTTCTTGACTGATTCTATTTTTTCTTCCAATTTTTGAATCTTTATATCCCTTGATTCAGGTTGGGTATCATGTTCTCTCTTGAGAAGCTTCCCTTTACTCATCTCATCTTCCAGTTCACGTGTCAGCTTGTCCACCATGTCACTTTTGACATTTACTTTCAATTTTTCCTGAGCAACAAAATCAAAAAAACATGAATTCTTTTGTTTCAACCTTTGATTATCATGAACGAGTTTATATAATTGTGCGACAAGATCTTAATTTTGGGTGTAGACGCTGAAAGGTTCTCCAAGGAAGAAGAAAGTTTCAAAACGACAAGGTGAAGTCATATTCAGACCCAGGGACCCCATCCGGGGTGCTTGTAGGGGTCATGCGAAATAAATTCCCAAGTGCACAAAAAAAGATATCCCAGTGCGGAATGTTCCAGGGTTCAGAAGAGTTTGGGCGGCTGAGCGCGAAATACTTCATGCTCCCACACCCGCACAGTTGACATTTTTCGCCGCCGCCTCCGGCGCACAATTATTTTGCACTGAGCAATTTTATGTGCCCCTAGACTTCTATAAATAGAAAGAATCCCCCTTCCATTTTTGGGTTGAAGAATCTGAACTGGCTCTCATGCACGAAATTCGTCTTCCGTGCACGCAATATGGCTTTCAGGTATGGTTCTTTTGACACCAAGTCACCTCGGGGTCCATCTTCATGTGAGATCCCCATGGCATAGACTGAATTCCAATCCCTTCTGGGTTCCCCCCTTGCACGAAATCCCTTCCATTGCATGCAGTCCGGCCAATTGTGTGCAATTCCTTCCATTTCACACACCCCTGTCCTTGCGCACATCCTCTGCCACTTGCGTGCAATTCGTACTCCTTGTGCGCAATCCTCCTAGTCGCGTACAAAACCTTTTCCCCCAATTGCATGAAATCATCACTGATTGTGCACCAGCCCGGTGTTTTTCACTGCTTCCTCTGGAATTGGGGATGACCTCATTTATTTAAGGATAAAACATTCCAATCAGTTTCTAACGGGTTTGTTCATAGAACCGGAAACATCCAATGATTCTATATCCATTTGGACCTACTTTCCAAAGGTAGGTGATCATTAGTTGTGAACCAATGAGACTTACGAATTTTTATTGGTCGAGAGGATGGGAGGTCGGACTCATCACACCTTTTTGAGGGGAATTATTGTCTACTCCGATACTCTCTTTATAGATTTAAGTTATGTTCGTGAATCCTTATTAAATTACCAAGTATAAAATGAGCTTTCTTTTTTAGATCTGACAATCAATGATTGATATGTAGGAAATTTAGAGAATATTTTATATGTATTCGAGGTTCTTCATCAATATAGAATCATCTTTATTTGTTAGAGATTCTTAGTAAATGGTATCCTTTAATACATTATATAAAAGTCTCTTGGTCATTATGATGACCATACTGGTTTTAAAGCCACTCAGTGGGGCACTTGAAGTTTATTATCATTCAGAAGGACATGGATTATTTCAGAGTTGGGATCGTACCCACAGATGGGCTACCTACATATCCTTTATTTAGAAAAGGAATCAGAAACCACGTAGTTCAAGTATGGGAGTATGATATTTATGTATGAATCATGGCTCAAAGAAAGATGTTATAATTACGTTTACACTCTAAGATCACATGAGTCATGCTCGGTGTGAGAAACAAGAAGTATTGGTAAAACCATACAATTTTTTCCATGAAATATGAAATCATAAGAAATGATGTGGGGATTATGTATGTATGACTGCCCAAATAGGTGAATATTTACTTTAGGGAAGAAATCCAAGAACAGGGTCCATAAAGGTATATGTACTTTATGGAGATTTGGATACTCTAATCATGGGGCTTACTCCTAAGGAAGATGACCAAGTTAGGAGGGGACTTATGATTGGATACTCCTGAGAAGGAATCCCAAATCAAAAGTAAATTAGGACTGGTTAAGAGAAATTAGGACTGGGGCTTATTCCTAAAGAGGAGGCCCAGGTTAAAGGGATTTGAAAATTAAGGGACTTGGGGATTACTCCTGAAGAGGATGCCCAAATTTGAGACTGAGGATTACTCATGAAAAGGAATCCCAAATTAAGATAATTATGGTTGGGGCTTACTCCTAAGGAGGACGCCCATATTTTGGAACTTTAAGACTGGGGATTAATCCTAAAGAGGATGCCCAGATTAGGGGAAATGGGTCTTACTCCTGAGGAAGATGCCCAAATTAATGGGGACTTGGGGCTTAATCCTAAGGAGGATGCCCATATTAATGAGAATTTGGACTGGGGATTACTTCTGAAAAGGATGCCCAGGTTAAATATTCTCTCATCTTTAAAGGATGAGGTTGAATGAATGAACTCTCTAACTTTATCGATGTAAAAAATGTGTATGTCACTAAGTTTTAAGAGATGTTCCATAGAATTCCTTTCCGATAAGGAAGACAACAAGTAAATCATGCCATAAATGGCTTTGGAGAGAGTTCTGAAGGCTTACTCTTGAAGAGGAGAAGTGGATAGGTGTAAGAGATGTGAAATAGGCAGGATAGGCACCCAAAAAGATAGGGGCGTGTAAGTCCGGGTAGGTGGGCATGTACGGCGTGGGCGCGTAAGTCCTAGGCGCGCAGGTATACCTACGCGGCACATGGGTACTTGCACGATTTTCATCCCTTAGGGTAATATTTGGGCAATACTTGTCTCAAAACCTTTGTATTATCCCTAGAGGCTTTATAGAAGATGGCGCACAAGTTCTGGTGAAGGAGTAGGGCGACGCGCAAGTGTGGCCAGTTCCATTAAGGGCTGACCACTCAGGCGAGCAAGTGTTGATGAGTTTAAACCCTTAGGCCTTCCTTCCCCTCTTTATATCTTCCGTTCTAGGTAAGAAATTACCTTATAAGTGTTCGGAAGCTTTGAGAAGAGACTAGGGTGCCGGGATCTCAATTTGGAGGTTCTGGAATTTTTCGTCCCCGTAATGGAGGGGGGGAATAGGGGTATTTATAGGCTGGATAAGACCCCGGGCGGTTTTCAAACAGGGTGCGCAAGTCACTTGCATGACCATTAGGTGGAGCGCAAGTATACTTGTGCGACCATGAGGGAACTTGTGCGACCCAAGTGTATTTGACTCCTTGTTCATGCCTTTGTCGTTTTTTGATGTTTTCTTCAAAGGATGAATCAATTTGTGCTAAGTCATTTTGCCTTTTCATTATTTTATACAATGTGACAAAAAGGAGCATAAGAAAAAGTCCCCCCTCAGAGTTGGATCCAAAATAATAAGGATGTGACTCTGAGGAAAAGAAGAAAACCAAAGGGAAAGAGGTGCACAAGTGTTCAGCATGCAACACTCATCGCGCAGGTGCGAGTCACATAGGGCTGGAGTGCGATGGATTTTAGGCGCGCCGGTGGGTAGCCTGGCCTATAAATATGCGACCATTTGTCGTGCATAGCACCGAATTCCAGATTTTTGAGCTCTTGCCACGCAGGTCACCTTTGCCACGCAAGTTGCTCTTTTTTTCCGCTTTTCTTCATTGTCGCGCTGCTGTCAAGGTATCTGGACTTGCACGGTGATACCTGAGCGCCAAAAACTTGTGCGGCATATTAACACTTGTGCGACACATCTAAACTTGCACACCATGATTAGACTTGCGCACCTTAATTCCTTTTCCATTTTTTTTGAATTCCTCCACAAATGTTATGAAAAATAAACCCATTTAGGAGTAAATTTATTCAACTTTTGTGCAGATTCAATGGCTCCCAAGAGAATCGGAACGACTAATGAACTGACAAGCAAATGTCTTGATGATATGATGAACATCATTGGCCATGATTATTATACCATCTGTGATAGCACTCTTCTAGATTTGGCCAAGTATCTGAAGAAATATCACTTTGATTTCCCACAAAGCACTTATCTGCCTTTGTACGGTAATGGTCATATGTGAGAGGTCACTATTCCAGAAGCAAAGAACTATCTCCCATTTTCGAGGTTTCAGAATTACACCAACTTTGCTTCAACAAATATCTCATGTGGAGGAGGATTTATAAATGCTAGAACTGTGGAGAAGGCCCACATGATGCATCATAGCCCTTGTACGCCAGATATTAAACCTCATAAGCCTGAGCTGCAACCACATTTTCATCCTTCAATCTTCCTAAATGCTCCGATGGATCAGTCCAAAGGCTAGAAGAAAAGTTGGGACTTCCGTCCTGGTGGAGGTGTGAAGCCAACGTGGATGTGGGCATACTGGGTGCGACAAACCTGTATAGAGTTTGTCGAAGATCTGAAAGGAGTTGCAATATATGTAGCTGTCTGGTTTGGGAAAACATATGTTTACAGACATGATAGCTTCATGCCGGATATACTCATCCATTGGAGCCCAGAAACCAATTCTTTCCATCTGACTCATGGAGAAGTAGGCATCAGTCTGTGGGATGTCCACAGGATCTCTGGGGCTCCAATTTTGGGTGACATGTATGATGAATTCATTCCTCCCAAGGTGACTTGGAATGATTCAGAGAAGACTCCTGATTTGGCTCAGGAATTATTTAAAATCTTCCACAGGCTCAAGAGTTCAGAGACCTTCTTAACTCATTCTAGAAAGGATATTCATCCGGAGGAGTGGATGAATATATTTTTTATTGAGAAGAAAGAGAAGGAGCCAAAGGATAAGAAGCTGAAGGAGAAAGGATCCAAGAACAAGAAATCCAAGGATAAGAGGCCCACCCGTCCTACCACCTGCCCAAAAACCGAGAATAGGGGTGCCCCTGGAACATTCTGGCCAACTCTAGAAGCAAGAGAGTTTGAGAAATGGGGATATGAGGTAAATCAAAGGATCCCAAAGAAGACTCGTCTGGCGGGCTTCTTGGATTTGTGGCTCAGCGTTTATCTCTTTCCAGTCATGGACTCGAAGGGAGGCGTCAGGCCAGGGACCTTTATTATTGTGGCAAAGTTGGATGAGGGAAAAATGGTTGGGTTGTCTACCCCCATTTTAGAAAAGATTCCCAGGATTTTACTTCATTTCTTCATGGGTAAATATCCTTTGAGAATAGTGGGACCATTACATGTTTTATGGGTATGGATCGCTACTCACTTCATGACTTATAATGTACAGAATGGAGTACAAATTTCTGGAAGTTCTTTCAGGCCATCAGTGCAAGCATTCTCTAGAATTTCTCCATTAGATCTTAATGCCTATGACATGAAAGTGAGGCTGAGAATTTTTAAGGAATTCAACTTATTTACCTATGGAAATCCTCCAACCGGGCGTTTTGTTGATGATGGAACAACCCACTTGGATTTGAGGACATACATACTGGCCTGTAGAGATGGTGTACTGGTCACCAGGATTGATGGAGAGATTATATGTGAGGCCTATGCTCTATATATATTTGCACACCAATTAAAGTGTTTGAAACATATTGCTGTATCTCCCCCTATACATGTCAGGTTAGAGCAACATACAATGGTTTCTCAGTAACTGTGGTTGCTGGAATCTAGGGAGAAGAATGGGGTGGTGTTTGATCTACCAGTTGAAAGAGCAGCACGTAACTTGACTACATGGTATGCCGAGCACTGGATAACATCATACCCTAAAGGGGTGCTGAATCACCCAGTTTATAAGGTGGGAAAAGGAATAGTACTGTAGAGAAAGAAACCCTTCCTCATGAAGGTGATGCTTCCCCACCTGAAGCTGATTCGCCAGATTCCTCCTATAGGACTGATTCAACAGATTCCCATGATGGGGATTATGAGGCACAACAAGTGGTAAAGTGGCCTCGTTCCTGATATAATCCTCCTGCCAGAATCAAAAGACCTATTTCATCAACTCCTAGTGAGTTACTTCATTGTGGTAATTTAATCACCATCACTTTATAAAGAAATAAGTCTTATTTTCTTATTCTCCATCAATAGGTGCAGGAGCTAGGATAAAATTGAAGTCGAAGATTGTAGGAGCTTCCTCACAGCCTTCTGGTACACGCACTGAATATCTACAACTAGAGGCTGTCCAGACATTGTAGAGTTTATACTGTGGTATTAAAACTTCCTGGCTGGATTTATGCAAGGGGCTACATCACCCTGGAATAGGGACTCTTCTGGCTTCTACCAATATTAATTTCAAAGATAGACCTGATGAAGTGCGAGATTATATCAGAGAGCTGGAAATGCTCATATATTCCACTGATGATTCAATTAATATCACTAAGCAGGTGAAAAAAGTGATATATCATGGAGCTGCTGAGGGGACTGATGAGGAGTGGCACGATTATGTGGCCCCTGAAGATGTAAGTTTTCTTTCCTTATTTGCTTTTCAACTTGATTTCAGTCAAATCTTTATTACTCAAGAAAGTTATTTTCCTTATCTTGCAGCTTGAAAAAAAAGGAACTAATGAGTTTCCTTCACCATAGTATAGCGCTGGTGGTACTTCCATTGGGGCTGCTGCTAAATCTCCTCGCGAGTCGAGTGAGATATCTCCGGGCCAGCAGGCCATGGATGAGGAGTTGGACATGGATTTCCATTCTCCCATTCAAGTACCTATAATGGAGACTACCTAAACTCCCAAAAAGCCAAAGAAGCAAAGGCATCAGAGGAAGAAGTCCACAAATAAATGCTTCATCAGTAGTGGTAAGTCCTTTGGATAATCATGAATTTTAAATCATGAAAAAGATTGCTCATTTTCCTTAGGATTTCAGGGGATTTTTCAATTTCCCCTCTGAGGGAGAGGAATGATCCTCCTCTGAGGACCATGGAGGGTGCTGTGGAACAATCGCAAATTCAGGCTGACTTGGCTGCTCCTGGAAAAGAACCAGCATCTGTTCCTAGTATCCCTCCTGTTGCTGTTGTAAGAAGAGAAGAACCTGCTTCTAGTAAGTTAAAAATGCTTCATAAAATGTTGAATGAAACATCTACTGACTTCCATTCTGTGATACTTCAGGTTCAACCCATGCATTAGATCTTTTGGTGGCTATTTCAACTGATGCCGCGATTTTATCCAAAGATGCTATCCAGGGTCAGGGACCGCAGGATGAAGGTTGCCAAGAAGACACATCAAATGCTCCCACTGGTGAGACTAACCAGGATTCTGAGATGAAATTAGATGAAATGATGGAACTTGGCCCATATTTTGAAGATTTTATAAATTATGTTAAATTACCATGTAATTTAGAATATTATGGATGTGAGTGTTATCCTTCATCCTATTAAGAATAACTTCTTATTACATGTCTAATCATGATTGGTTCAAATGTGCAGTTTTTTCTGAGCAAGCTACTGAACTACCCTTGTCTGAAGATGGTACATAAAACCCTACCATTGTAGAGACATTAGCACAAGTGGAGCTGAACCCAGTAGAGCTTCCTCAAACTCATCCTGAAAATCATGTCAAAACTAAGAAAGATGGGGAGGAGCCTTCTCAGGTTGCTGATCTACCATTGGGTAAGGAATAACAATATTTGTGATTGTACTTAATTTTCAAGACACCCAATTAACTTTTGTTATCCTTTGAAACTAACCAAAGCTTTCAATCAATTATACAAGGCCATCAATTGCAGTGGCTAGATCTGGAGGTGAGGCCTCAGCATCCACCCCAATGGGAATTTAATGTGAAGAAGCTCAGGTCAGGGGGGAAGGAGCAGCACAGGGCTTCCCTAAGTGCATTAATCCCAGATTATACTCCCCCATGTGACAGTGACGCTGAGTCAGACCCGGAAGTTCAAAAGGAGTTCCAATTTTCACGACGCAAGGCATGACAGAACATAAGGAAAATCATATCTGAAGTGCCTCTAGAAGAGCTTCCATCGAAGATTCCCCGGCTGTCATCCCTATTTTTCATATTGGGACTTGGTGGTTTTGGATATGAAAAGATCCATACCGCGGTGAAACAGGTCATTTTCAAGAGGGGGCAGGAGAAAAAGTGTCATAAAGATCTGACCAGGGTGAAACTATCAGCCAATATTAGTGAATTTGAGGTTACGGTATCCTGAGCTGAGGCTGACTATACTGCCATGATTAAAGAGCTGAAGCATAAGATCAAAGATAAAGTCGTCCAACAAATGAACCTTCAGCAACAGTTAGAAGCTGTTACTGGGGAACTTGAACAACTCAATAATTCATTGGAGGGAGCTCAAATGAATGGAATGAAGGCCATCACAGATGCCAAGAAATCACTCCATCAGGCTGAAAAGAGTGAAGTTGGTCGGGTGCATGAGCTTCAAGTAGCTACTGATGAAGCTCAGGATGTTGTTCATCAAGTGAAGACTTATGTTGAAAGCCTTTTGTAATTCCCTGGAAAACAGAAGAGACTCCAATCTGTGGATGTCTTTCTAACCTCTTGTACATCAAATGAAAAACTCTTTCATCTTCAATCATTTTTGCACACATTTTCCTTTGCTACCTGCTTTAGATTTTTACCTAATCCAATGGGCCTAGTAAGCATAGTTTGATTTTTACTAGGATTAATATAAATAACCCTACAAACTTTGAATCTTTTAATTGATCAATATTACCTAAATCATACAAAATGTATGTTTAGTGAGATGTAACATGACTTTTATTCAGAGTTCCTTTGTCTTTTGTGGGATGTTTAAAGTCATGCACGTCGGACATAAAAAAGGCTAATGTTTAAGGTCGAAATAGATTTGACCAAATGAATTAGAATTGACTCAATTCCATGAAAATTCATTTGGAAACATATTACCACACCCAAGTATGATGAAAAAAATGTAAACTATGACTTAAGAAATTTTGAATCTGAGGAATGATATGAAAAAGAGATAAAATGAATTAGAAGAAGTAGTTCTCAAGAATGAAGTTACCATTATTCAACAAACCTGTTAGGGGGTTGAATTTTGTAGGTCCACCTAAGGGCATTGGCTGCATAGTCAAATAAAAGTATCATTTGGCTGACAGGTCCGTTATGTAGACTACTTATGCAAGGCCGCCTAAGGGAACGTGCTGCATAGCCAGGAAAAAGAAATCTTAGAAATTTTCTTTTCTATTGCTAAAAATCTAGTGGAAGTTTATGGGGATTCAAATTTTCCAAAGCATAGAGTTTGTTGTATGGAGAGAGGTACTTGAATATGGAGAAGATATTTCCAAACAATATTATCCAAGAACTAGATGAATGTCACTCCTACGAAGGTTTGACCCAAACGTAGGGAAGAGAAATATAAACCATAGACATGAATACTTTCAGATCATGAAAAAGATTATGAGATAAATATATTAAGGATGGCTATTTTTGCGGATCCATACATATTGTCTTTGAGACAACTAAGGAAAAAAGGAGGTTTTTGTCCTAAGAATGAAGTTACCATTATTTAACAAACCCATTAGGGGGTTGAATTATGCAGGGTTGCCTAAGGGCATTGGCTGCATAGTCAAATAATAGCATCTTTTGGTTGAAAAGTCCGTTATGCAGACTGTTTATGCATGGCCGCCTAAGGGCACGTACTGCATGGTCAGGAAATGGAACTCTCAGAATTTCAAGCCTTTTGTGATTAGAAGTTACAAAAAGGGGTATGAATATCTGAAAATATTTAAGGTTAGGATTATGACACATAAAAAATGGGTATTGTTCAATGTATATAGAGATACATAGATCAATGCTAACCATAATCATGTTGTAGCTGGGTCCTGAATTGAAATTTTGGACTTCACTATGTATCCCATAAGGATGGGAATCAATCCATACATAGTTCTTAAACTACAGTTTAACGTCGTGTGGGACAAAAGTATTGGAGATATTAGTTTAGGGTCATATATCTCGGACCATTATAAGAAATACACAGTGTGTGTTTTCATGGGGACTTTTCAGCCAAGGGACTGAAAGTGGAATTTGGGGTTAGGCCCAAAAGACTTAGGGCTGGATTCGAGGGACACTCGAATGTTCCTATGTTTCCCATAAGGATGGGAATCAAGACCACGTAGTTGTAGAAATACCCTATGTACAAATTTGGTTCGTACATGTGAAGGGTGAAAGGGGACTTTAGTGCAATGATGGTTTAACCCAATATAAAAGGTTCGGTCATTTCCATGTATGCACGTAGTCTTTGGAATGAAACATGATTGAAAATCAATGTAAATAATGATTCCCTCTCAGGTGAGGGTATCAAAGAATGTTATAGTTTATTGTCATACTGGGCAAAAAATGCTGTACAGTTTGACGACATATAGCAAGGACGAAAGTGAACCAATGTAAAGATATTGATTCTGGGGGCGGTTTCACGAATCAACATCGTACAAGATGGAGGTGAACCGATGCGAAGAGATTGGTTTTGGGCTTGAACATCAGGAGGTTGCCTAAGTACCCAGCCTAGAAGGCAAGGATCAAAGTCCGAATAGTTCAATTAAAGAATGAATTAGTGATCAAGTTGTTCTTGGGGACAATGACCTAAAAAATAGTGTTGGGACTTACCCATGGTTAGTAGCCCAGAGAGAGTGTTATGGTTGAAGTTTTATCTAAGCTCACATGAGTCATACTCATTGTGAGAAACAAGAGTTAGAAACAACCCTAACGATGCATAGTTTAATGTCATGTAGGACATATGAAGGGGACTATGCAGTTTAAAGTCTTGCAGTTAGGACTATTGGTGATGCACAGTTTAATGTCATGTAGCAGGGATAAAGTACAGTTTAATGTCATATAGGATGTATTAAAGGACTTTTGTACAGTTTAGCATCATGCAGCTAGGACGATGGGGACAATATAGTTTAACTTCATGTTGGATGAAATGGGGACTGTACAGTTTAATTTCATGCAGTAAGTACAAAAGAGTACACCATTTAATTTCATGTTGGACGTATTAGGGACTTTTTCACAGTTTAACATCATGTTGGACGAAAAATGGACGATAGATTTTAGCTTCATGTTGGATGTAAGTGCCAATAGTTTAAGGTCATACACATGGACAGTTGATTATGCAGTTTAACATCTTGCTAGATGTAAGGAACTTCTATACAATTTAGCGTCATGTAGCTAGGACGTTACAGTTTAATGTCATGTTTGACAAAATAAATGAAAATAGTTTAAAGTCATATGCATGGACTCTTGCAATATATTTTAACATCGTATAGGATGATGAAGGGGACATATTTTAATGTCATGTTGGATGAAATACATGCAAATAGTTTAAGGTCATATGTATGGACCGTAGATGGTGCAGTTTAACATCTTTCTGGACATAAGAGACTTATGTACAGTTTAGCATCATGTAGTTAGGACGTCACAGTTTAACATTGTGTGGGATGAAAGAAATGAAAATAGTTTACAGTCATATGCATGGACTCTGACAATATATTTTGTGTTTATACAAAATACTTATTTATAAATCTGGAATTGGTTGGAGTAGTGATGAGTTCTCCATCAATTGAGATTAATGAATATGCTCCATTGAAGTAGACCTTATGTATTGAATAAGGTCCTTCCCATTTTGGTTCAATCTTGGGAGGTTTTCCTCCTGGTATCATTGGAGTTATGAGAACCAATACCAGTTCTCCCTAAATGAATGAATGAAGATGAATTTTTTTGTTGAAAGCTCGTGCTATTCGATTCTGATAAACTTTCAAGTGGTGCAAAGTGCGCAATCTTTTCTCGTCTAACCATTCCAATTCATTCAATCGCTTTTGAGATTGTTCATCTGTAGATGATTGATCAAAAATGGCTACTCTGAGTGAAGGAACTTGAATTTCAATGTGGAAGACTGCTTCCGTTCCATATACCAGTGAATATGGAGTTGACCGCGTTGGAGTGTGGGTGGTGGTTCGATAAGCCCATAAATCATGAAAGAATTTATCAGGCCATGGCCTCTTATCTTTATCCACCATCTTTTGCAGTATATTTGACAAAGTCTTGTTGAAGGCTTCTATCTGGTCATTGGCCGCTGCATGATACCGAGATGAATGATTGGATTTGTTGTTGTATTCTTGATACGACTTCTTCACCTCAGATGAACAGAAGTTGGTGACATTGTCCGTCAATATGGTATGAGGGAAACCAAATCTGGTAATGATTTTAGACTTGATGAATCTAACAATGCTTTTAGAACTGACTTCTTTGAGAGGTATTTCCTCTGCCCATTTGGAAAAGATGTCAGTAATAGTGAGAATATACTTAAACTGCTTGACCCTAGATGAAGGTTAAGGTCCCACCACATCCATTCCCCATGTGGAAAATGGCCACGAGTATTTAGCTGTATGAAGAAACTCTAGAGGTTGATGAATGAAGTTAGCATGTACATGGCATGAATGACACTTCTTTGTGAAATAAACACAATCTTTTATCATTGAAGGCCAAAATTATCCAAGCCTTCAAATCTGATCAGATAGTCTATGTCCAGACTGGTGGGCACCACAAACTCCTGCATGTACTTCTTTCATGACATCAATTGTCTCCTCACCATCAATGCATCTAAAGAGAACTCCATCAAAACCACGCTTGTATAGAATTTTCTCTAGGTGATCTGGTCTATCATAAAGAGTAAAATTGACCACACGTCGCCGAATTTGTTCTTTCCTGGCTCTATCAGGTGGAAGTGTTCCATTTTGAAGGTATTCCCTAACAGGTGTCATCCATCCTATAGTATGACCATATGGTTAGGAATGGGACTAATTTCATTGATTTCCTCCATTCTGTCTTGAACATAAGGTGAAATTGTACGACGATGGGAAATACTGATGATTGTCTCATCCTGATTTGGATCTGCCAGAGATGTGGCTATATTAGCCAGTGCATCAACTTGAGCATTTTGTGATCTTAGGACATAAGAAAATGTTGGTTCCGAAGGGAATTCCTCCATTAATTCTCTGACGTAATAATACAAAGGGATCAATTCTTCTTTTTTGATTGCATAATCCCCATTGACTTGTTTGATTACCAGGTCTGAATCACCTTTCGTACTTAAGTGATTCACTTGTTCTTGAAGCACCAACTCTAATCCTACGATGAGATCTTGGTATTCTGCTTCATTATTTGTACCACCTCCCAATAATGAGAAGGAATAGCGTAAAACTTCCTTTTATGGAGAAATGTGAACAATTCCCAAGCTAACGTTGTTGAATTTAGGATTTTCCATTTTCCTCCCTGTTGGAATTTTGGAGGCACCATCAAAGTACATTTCCCATTCCTGAGGACTTTAATGAATAGAGAATACTTCCTCATCAGGGAGTTCAATATCTGAAGATGTATCTTTCACTGAAGGGTGTTCATCCAGAAAATCAGCCAGATCTTGGCCCTTTATTGCCTTTTGAGACACATATTGAATATCAAATTGCTGTAAGATAACTGCCCACCTTTCCAGACATCCTGTAAGCATTGGACGACTAAGGATGAATTTGAGCGGGCTATTGCGAGATACCAATTGGACCTCGTGATGTTTCAGGTAGTGTCTCAACTTATGAAATTCAAATATTAATGCTAGGCATCACTTCTCAATACTTGAATATCGGGTTTCTGCTTCAAGCATAGTCCAACAGAGATAGTAGAGGCTGTTCTCATTCCCAGCATCATTATTCTGAGCAAGAAAGGCACCCAATGATTTCTCTAAATTAGTCATAAAGAGGATAAGTGGTCTTCCTTCAACAGGTGGCATAAGTACCGGTGGAATCAAGAGGTATTTCTTGAGAATATCCAATTCCTCTTGAAATTATTCATTCCACTGGTAAGTGACTTCCCTCTTCATCAATTTGGTGAAGGGTAAACTTTTGCCTTCCAAATTGGCGATGAAACGCCGAATATAGGCTAAGTGTCCTTTAAGTCCTCTCAATTATTTCAAATTTTGAGGAGGTGACATACCAAGGATTGAATTGGTCTTCTCAGGATCGACATCAATACCACGATGGCGTACAACAAAGCCGGTAAATTTCCCCGAGGTTACCCCAAAATCACATTTTAAGGGGTTCATCTTTAAATTATTTAGATGAATTTTGTGGAATATGATTTCCAAATCATCCAAGTGATTAGAACGTTGTTTGGATTTGACCACCAAATCATCCACATAACATTCGACAAACTTCCCTAAAAAGGGTTTGAAGATACGATGCATGGCACACAGATATGTTGCGCCTGCATTCTTTAGGAAAAAAGGCATTAACCCATAGAAAAACACACCCTGAGGGGCTCTGAAAGCTGTATATTCCTCATTTCTAGAGCCATTTGGATTTGATTATATCCGGAATATCCATCCATGAAGGAAAGTCCTTCATAGCCAGCTGTTGCATCAATTAAAAGTTCTGTAATCGGAACTGGAAAATCATCCATAAGACAATGCCGATTAAGATCTCTGAAATCAATGCAAACTATAATTTTCCCATTCTTCTTTTTCACTGGGACAATATTAGCTAACCACTTGGGATATTAAACTTCTCTGATGAAGTTAGCTTTGATAAACTTATCCACTTCCACCTCAATTTTGGAAGCATAGGTTGGGTGTGTTCTTCTAGCAGCTTGTTTGAATCCTCAATGTTCTCCTGGAAAACCCAAAAAATGAGTGACAACATCAAGATCGAGCCCTTACATCTTTTTATAGTTACAAGAAAATATATCTCGATTTTTCTTTAAAAAGGAAATATAAATCTCTTGTTCTTCAAGAGTCATGGACACAATGATTAAAGTGGGGCATGGATCTTCTTTTATACCCAGATTAATTTCTCTGAGTTCATCCACAGTGGTAGAGATACCCTCTTCAAATGCTAGAGGAGCATCTCTGAGATCTTCCTCTTCTTATTCAACATGTGTTACTTCTTCTATTTCTACTTTAATAGTAGATGATGAAGAAAAATTTCCATGATCAGAAGAGATGTTAAAATTTGCACATCTTGAAGAAGAAACATCCATTTCCAACCCAATTGATGGTGAAAGGTCTTCTTTGGGTAATAAAGAGGAGATAATGGATTGAGAATTGACATCATCATTAACCTCTAGCATTGCTATAAATTCTTCTTTCCTGGTTGGAAATGTATAGACTTGCTGGATTTTAGCAGATGAATTGAAGACATCTCCATTTAAGATTTCATCATTGCTTGGTGGATCACCACTTTCTCCCATGTTGTCTGGCTTGATTTCCATGATTGACATTATGGAGGTTTCCATAAGAGTATTTTGATTTGGGTCTATCCTATCAATTTGACTGATAGGAAACACATAATTTGTATTCACATGTGCTAATGGGTTTATTGGAATCTTTTCTAAACCATACGGAGCATTAACTTTGGTAATCTCCTTTGTTGTAGATTCCTCCTTTCCCTTCATGTGATAGAATTCTACCTCAATGTATTGAGATTAAAATGTCTTGAATGGGTCCTTATCACCATAATGTCCCAACTTGACCATCAAAACAATACTTGAGACATTGATAGTATGATGAAGGGATAGACACATGTTGATGTAGCCAGGGCCTTCCAAGCAAGATGTTGAAGGCTGAGTCTTGATCAACAACCATGAAATCGGAATTAGATACAAGATATCTAAACTGAGTTTTGAGTGTAATCTCACCCAGTGGTTCTTGTTCATTTTTATCATATCCTTGTAACATCATAGATGAAGGAGATAAATCAGATTCCATGAGGCCCAATCGACGAAGTGTATGAATGGGCATGAGGTTGACTCCTGAACCATTATCAATGAAAGTTCTTCAGATGTCTACACCATTGACCTTCCCAGATAAGTACAAAGGTATAATATGTCCATGCACGATATCATCTTCATCTTCATCAGTAAAAGCTATTACTGCATGGAATTCTACAGGATTATTCTCTACATGGTAGACTTCAGCTTCAACAATTTTAGTTTCAAACACATAAGGACTTGACAAAGCCTCGATGAGTGCCTCTCGAAGATCTTTTGATAGATTAAAAGCATCCAGAATTGATAACTTGGACGGTACTTGGGCCAGGTGTTTCAATACATCATACTTTTGATCCAGAGGTCTACATTTCCCAATAGGAACATGTGGTTTAGTAGGTGCCTTGGAAGTTGATTATTTGGAATTTGATGCATCTTGTATCGGGATAGGAGTTGGTAATACTCTTGGATTTGGAATATTAGACTGATTAGGTCTATTTAATTGCTGAGAGGAAGAAGATGGAACCTTCAACTGATCTTCCAAAATAATTGTGCCAGGATTGAGTCTACCTTGTGTGGAAGAACTTGCTTGTTCTTTTTGAGCTCGTTGAAGGGATCTACCACAAGTTTCTTCCACATACACAGTTCTAGTAGGGGTAGAATTGGAATAGTGGCCTCTAAAAGATCCACATCTTCCCCTGTATCCTGAGCCTCTGAAACTTCTTATGATTCCACTCTCTTATACGGGGAACTCGGGCTCATCAAAATCGAAACTGTGACTGGGATACAAATCTGTTAATTGAATCATATGAACAAAACCGAAGATCGAATCTTCATCTGAGGAAGACTCTGCCTGATTAGCATATTTAGGATGTGCCGTTTGGTGGCGAGTTTCCCGTTTCTTTGAAGTAGATGGCATAAAATCTGCCAAAGTCGAAGATAACTTAGTCTTTGACACATACTCATCTTCTTCTGATTGTTCCCCTTTCTTGGAATTATACCTCCCTTTTGAGGATTTTCCCTCTGAAGAAGATTTTGTTATGGAATCCATAGCAGAAGACACAATTGGTTTCTTCAATTGTGTTCGCAAAATGGAATGAGTTCAGTTGATCATTTTTCTGACCATCCAATCATCATATTTCTGCGAATTTTTGCTTTTGACTTCTTGCCATTCGCCTTCTTCCCCTAGAACTGTAGCAGTAACACATGCTACCTGGGGTGAAGAGCCCTTCAATTTGACTTGTCCCAAGTCGACTATTCATTGCAGGAGGTCCTTGAAAAAAAAACACTCCTAAATGGGATGTCCCAACATCTGATGAAAGGGGAAATAATTGGGACGATCTTCATATCTTTCCTTATTTGGCCTTTTGGGCCTTGGCAACTGAACCAAATTATTCTCCAAGGCCGAAATGAAGTAACCAGGAACTTGTTCATTTCGGAAAGAATAAAATTTTCTCTTCAAATACTCAAATTGTTTTTGTCTTTGATCTCTTTGATAATCATGACAAAATGACCTCTGTTGTTGGAGCTCAGGAGGTGGAGACCTTTGAGAAGATGAAGGTTTTGAAGTAGAAGCAGGTATAGGTGCTTGTCTAAGCATAACTGTAGCAGTCTCTACTTTACCCATTCTCCTTCCTAGAGCTTATGAAATTACACGAGCTTTATCCTTAGTCTTTATAAGAGAATCTTCAATCTTTTGAGCGATTGAAGTAAGGTCTCGAAACCCTCCTGTGTATTTCACAGGGATCAATGGTGTGCGCAACTCATCATGCAAAATTTTCTACACAGATTTGAAACAATTCCTCTTGAAGGAGTGCTATGCTTAGGGAATATGTTAATCCCTTCCAGTGGGTAATGAAATCTGAGACCCTTTCATTCTCCCTTTTCTTACAATTGGTAAGATAAAAAAATGTTGTCTTTGGCAACGTTGAGCTGAATTGAAGAAGGAATTTTTGGTGAAGATCCTCCCATCTGGTAATTGACCAGTATTTCAAGCTTGTATACCAAAAAAAAGTTGGTCCTTTCAAGGTTCACATGAAGCATCTGAGTTTCACTGGTTCTTTCTATTCCAGATTTCCCATCATAGGATCGCAACAAGACACATAATGCATCAAATGCTTTTCAGGATCTCTTGACCCATTGAAAATAGGGAATACAGGGTTCCCAAAACTTGATAGGGGAGAGATTTAATCTACCCATTCAGGGTATGCTCTCTTTTCTGGTTGAACCTCTGCATGCTTCCCTTCCATAGTCTCTAACCGAGCTATTAATGAATCAATGGTAGTTATTAACTTTTGAGAAACATCCGGTTGAACTTGGACTTGGGCAGGTGCAATAATTGGAGTTTGGACAGGTATGGTGGATGGTACTGAAACTGATGGTAGCACCACCGATTGTTGTTGCACTTGACCCATAGGATTTGACCTATGAGAGTGTACTGATAGAGAAGGATATTCTTGATCCATCTCAGTAGCTGCAAAAAACTCCCTTGGCTGACTGACTCTAGCACGCTTAGGAAGAAGACTACCCTGAAGTAGTTCTGCATTCATCATCCTTAACTACTTCATTTATTCCTCCTGTTGCGCAAAACATTTCTCTAGTGAGAGTGACTGGCCTTCTATAGAGGAAGGCTATGTAACCTGATTCTTTCCTTTCTCCTTGTTTGATCCTTTTCAGATAGGGGAAGTGAGTTACTTGAAGGATTACCTAGATTCTGGGTAATCCTTTGATTTCATGTACGCACACCTTCTTCATTTGTGTCTGTGCGTACAACTTCATGAGTAGGAACCTTATCATATGATCCCTTTGAGTGAGCCTCATGTTTTGGAGGATCAACAACAATGGAATTAATGACATTAATTGATGCATAACGCATCACATCCCTTCTATCAGCATTTCTGTGATATTGTCTTCTTCCATGTCATTGATGAGACATTTCCTTTTGTTGATTCGATCCCTCTGGAACTTCTTGATGAACCATAATTTGGAGGGAATCTCCTAATAATTTGGCTCTTCATTCCTTTTGAGGCTTCTTCCCCAATTGAGAGAATACTGAGTTTCTCTGATGGAGGGATTGAGGATTTGAAAAAGTCCCCAGTCCGGTGGACTGGGGTTGTTCCTGCTGTCTTTTCTTAACTCCTCGAATCCTATTTGTTGATTCTGAGGGTTGAGTTAAAAGAGTCCCCAATCTGGCAAGCTGGGGTGGCTCTTAACATGCTATGTCTAAGACTTTTTTTGAAATCTATCTTGATCTTGCAGATCTTAGTCTGGAAATTAGCTGGATGAATCAATCTACATCCACTTTTATCACCTGGTTCAAAATTCCATTGGATGATTTCGGACACTTCTGTCACTTGATGATGTGCTTTCTCCATACGAGAGGCCTGTTCAATATTCTCGTTTGCTTGATTCAGGAGTAATTCAACAACTTGTTCTCTATATTACTTATTTTTAGAGGAACTAGTTGTAGCCTATTCTTGGGCATGATTTTTATTACAAAAAAAACCCATTGACTGTGGCTGGCCATGGGCAATAACATTTCATGAGACCATTTTCGGCGGGCTTTACTGACTGGAGAGTAGAGTGAAATGTAGTTCTCCATGAACACCCCATTCTCTGACATGAATACTAGATGGAGCATTGGAAATTAACCAGCGCAATATTCTTAGTGCGTCAAGGCATGAACCCTGAAGGGCTCTCTTCTGATTTTTAGACTTCGGATATCGAGAGGCTGATAGAGATGCCAAGTCAATTTAGCATTGTAACCCTTTTATTATCTTGATATGATTTTCATATTCATCATAAGATAATATTTTCTTTTTCAACTGACAAAGAGTATTCCATATGTTGAGACAAATATCATGAATCCCATCTTCCGTCAACATCTCTGGAATGTCATACTGAGAGTTAGCCAAAGGCCAAAACATGACTGGCACTTCAGCTTTTTCCAGTTGTTTTCTCATGTTCAACATTTACTCTTTATCATTCAATGAAGATTATTCTACCTGATCAGACCAGAGTTAGTGCTTCCTTGTTGCTTCATTGGGATCAACAAGATTGGTAGAGAAATCACTGGTCAAACTAGAATATGCATGACTTAGGGTTGGTTCAGAGAATGACCTACACCCTTGGATATCTTCTGGTTGAGAAAGGATTTCACCTGCTAATGGTAAAGCATTAGACATGACTGGCTTTACTTTTGCAAGTGCCTCAAGATAAGAGGGATTTCTCTTCACTGCATTGTCTTCTGAAGAATTTTCCAGACAATGCGAATTACTACTATGGAGAGGACTTTCGTAGTTAAATTCATCTTCATGGGGAGGACCACCATTGTGAGTTATAGAAAAAGATGAAATTTTTTGCCCCTTGGTCTTTGGGCCACACAGAGGGTTCTTGTGGCTCTCATCTAAATATGAAACTTCGAAATCGACCGAATCGTCATGAAGAAAGCCTTCATGAGGAATTATCTAATGCAGAACTTCAGAATTAATGTTCCCAATTTTGGGAATTTAGGGAGTAGAATCTTGGATTCCAACAGATAACTGTCTGAGGGATTCAATAACTCCAGCATCGAGCAAGACCTTGTTATAGATTGTCTCTTGATTTCTTGACTATGCTAGGCGGGTCCTCTTCTTAGACGTCTTCTGACTCAATTTGGAAGGTTTATGTGCATACTCAGGATAAATGATCAGGTTAGGTTGATTATCTCTGCTCAAACCAGGTGTATGTACCTGACTTGGTTTTCTGTATGATATGGGGGAGTACCCCCCACAACCCTCGTGGACTGGAACAGATGTGTGTGTCTATTTTGGAGTGAACTGTTGATGTGTCACTCCACTGGTAGGGTAAGATTTATGTGTCTTTCTCTGAGATGCTGCTAAAGCTGTTATAATATCCTAGAAAGAATCCAGAATATGAGCAGGGATTTGCTTCTTCTCTTTCACCATTGATAGAATATTTTTGGTGACTTCAGCTGCCGGAATGGGGATATATGTCCATTCTGTGCTTGGAGTAGGTGTGTGTGCCTGCTCTTGTCCTCATTTTCCTATTAGTGAATCCTGACAGTACTCAAGTGTGGGGGCAGAGAGTCGAGTCTGCCTCCTATTTGTCGTCAGAGCTTTCTGACTGACTTCTTCAAGTTCTACCAAACGAGACTGTTGGTAGGCTTGATCAATACTAGCAGGTGTATGTTCCTACTAATTGTACTTCGCTGAACGTGGTTGATGAGATCCATCATATGTAGTCAGACGAGCCTGCTGACTAGCTGATTATGTATAAACAGGTGTATGTTCCTGCCTATAGTACTCATCCGGAATTGCCTGGCGGGATTGGCGTGATGCTTCCAGACGAGTCTTCTGGACAACAGAATTAAAACGGAAAGGTGTATGTGGCCACTCATTACTTGCCACCAAGTTAGGTTGGTAGACTTCTTTGGAGATGTCAGAGATGAGAACCTGCTCACTGTTGACCGGATTTCGCCTCTGACGATTCGTCTTGCCTGCTCGGGTTCGAGCAACCTGAGCCGAATGTCTGGATTCGATACCCTCATCATGTTGAGGGCGCACTGCCGCACGAGTCTGGCGGAGATTGTTGGTGGGATCCCTCGGGAAGGACTGCTACATCCTTGAATTAAGTCCCTAAGGGACCTTCTCATTCACCTGCTTAGAGTATGGGAGTGAATGGTGATTACGTTCCGGGGATAACGACCTGAAATAGTTGGAGACGGTGGTTAACACCATCGGCTTCTTGATCGCTGTTCGTCACTGTCTGGACGACCAAGTTAAATTGTTCACTTGGAGGGCTTGTTGAGTAGCCTCCAGAGTTGGAATGGTACCATGTTGATGGTACTCCTTAACCAGCGCATTTGACACCCAGCATTGAAGAAGCTGAGTAGGTGATGTCATCCTCAGATCGGACGACTATCCAGCAGGAGTAGCAGCAGTGACATTCACAACAGAGGTTTTCACAGCAGAGGTATTCACAGATGCAAACTTAAGAGAAGCCATTTTGGAAATGCAGAAGATCTTGGAAAAGTGTTCCTGTTTGATATAACAGAAATAATAAAGATAAGTTTGGCTACTACATCTTTTGGATGAGAAAATATGTTATTGATTGCCTTTTTGGCCCTCTCATTGAGTTTAAATAGGGGCTTATCAAATAATCAAAACATCATTTTAACTTGGTTAAGGATTCACATTAGGTTCACCATTTTTGTTTCCTCTGGAATTGGGGATGACCTCATTGATTTAAGGTTCAAACATTCCAATCGGTTTCTTGTGGGTTTGTTCATAGAACCAGAAACATCCAATGATTCTATATCCATTTGGACCTACTTTCCAAAGGTAGGTGCTCATTAGTTGTGAACCAATGAGACTTAAGAATTTACATTGGTCGAGAGGATGGGAGGTCGGACTCATCCCACCTTTTTGAGAGGAATTATTTTCTACTCCGGGACTCTCTTTATAGATTTAAGTTATGTTCACGAATCCTTATTAAATTACAAAGTATAAAATGAGCTTTCCTTTTTAGATCTGACAATCAATGATTGATATGTAGGAAATTTAGAGATTCTTTTATATGTATTCGAGGTTCTTAATCAATATAGAATCATCTTTATTTGTTAGAGATTATTAGTCAATGGTATCCTTTAATGCATTATATAAAAGTATCTTGGTCATTATGATGACCATACTAGTTTTAAATCCACTCAGTGGGGGCACTTGATGTTTATTGTCATTCATAAGGACATGGATTATTTTAGAGTTGGGATCGTACCCGCAGATGGGATAACTACGTATACTTTATTTAGAAAATGAATCAGAACCAACATAGTTCAAGTAAGGGATTATGATATTTATGTATGATTCATGGATCAAAGAAAGATGTCATAATTACTTTTACACTCTAAGCTAAGATCACGTGAGTCATGCTCGGTGTGAGAAACAAGAGGTATTGGTAAAACCAGAAAATTTGTTCCATGAAAGATGCAATCATAAGAAATGATGTGGGGATTATGTATGTATGACTGCCCAAATAGATAAAGATTTACTTCAGGGAAGAAATCCAAGAACAGGTACCATAAAGGTATATGTACTTTATAGAGATTTGGATACTCTAATCTTGGGGCTTACTCCTAAGGAAGATGCCCAAGTTAGGAGGGGACTTATGATTGGATTTTACTCCTGAGAAGGAAGCCCAAATAAAAAGTATATTAGGACTGGTTAAGATAAATTAATACTGGGGATTATTCCTAAGGAGGAGGCCCAGGTTAAAGGGATTCAAAAATTAAGGGACTTGGGGATTACTCCTAAGTAGGATGCCCATATTTGAGATAGGGGATTACTCTTGAAAAGGAATCTCGGGTTAATAGAATTATGGTTGGGGCTTACTCCTGAGGAGGATTCCCATATTTGGGAACTTTAAGACTGGGGCTTACTCCTAAGGAGGATACCCAGATTAGGGAACTTGAGGCTTAATCCTGAGAAAGATGCCCAAATTAATGAGGACTTGGGGCTTACTCCTAAGGAGGATGCCCATATTAATGAGAATTTGGACTGGGGATTACTCCTGAAAAGGAGGCCCAGGTTAAAGATTCTCTCATCTTTAAAGGATGAGGTTGAATGAATGAACTCTCTAACTTTAGCGATGTAAAAAATGTGTAAATCACTAAGTTTTGAGATACGTTCCACAGAATTCCTTTCAAATAAGGAATCCAACAAGGAAATCATGACATAAATGGATTTGGAGAGAGTTCTGAAGGCTTAATCTTGAATAGGAGAAGTGGAAAGTTGTAAGATAAGTGAAATAGGCAGAAGATGCACGCAAAATGATAGGGGCGTGCAAGTCAGGGCAGGCACGCAGGTACTGCGTGGGCACGCTAGTCCTGGTCGTGCAGGTATACCTGCGTGACACATGGGTACTTGCGCGATTTTCAGCCCTTAGGGAAATACTTGGGTGATACTTGGATCAAACACTTTGTATTATCCCTAGAGGCTTTCCAGAAGATGGCGCACAAGTTCTGGTGAAAGATTAGGGCAGCGCGCAAGTGTGGCCAGTTCCCTTAAGGGCTGGCCACTCAGGCGCGCAAGTGTTGATGAGTTTCAACACTTAGGCCTTCCTTCCCCTCTTTAGATCTTCTGTTCTAGGTAAGAAATTAACTTATAAGTGTTCGGAATCTTTGAGAAGAGACTAGGGCATCGGGAGCTCAATTTGGAGGTTCTGTAATTTTTCATCCCCATAATGGGGGGCCCACAGGGTTATTTATAGACTGGAGAAGACCCCGGGTCGTTTTCAAAGAGGGCGTGCAAGTCACTTGTGTGACCATTAGGCGGAGCGCAAGTATACTTGCACGACCATGAGGTATCTTGTGCGACCCAAGGGTATATGACTCGTTGTTCATGCCTTTGTCTATTTTTGATGTTTTCTTCAAAGGATGAATCAATTTGTGCTAAGGAATTTTTCCTTTTCATTTTTTTAGAAAATGTGATGAAAAGGAGCATCAACAATCAAGTAGGTCTATTATTTCACGCGTAAGCCTCAAAGGTTGCGCACAATTCCCTAGGACCCCTCACCCCGATGCTCTTTTTGTGGGTGCCATTCGTGGGTGCCTTTTGTGCCCCGAGTATCCACATCATACACCGTCTTCCTGTGTGACTTTCTAGGCTCGTATGAGGTAACTTCAATGTCCCTTGGAAAATTATTTTGGTTGCGTTGCTTTGCTTCATGCTTCTTCGCATAGGCACACTAACAGATATTGCTTCTTCGCATAGCCATGCTAACGTGGACCCTTTGATGGTTCACCGCACAACACCCCCTCACTATGACCTTGTCGATGCCTTCCCTTCCATAAGGAGTGGAGGGTACCAGTTGTGTAAGTCCTAGGGGTGTGGAGAGAACCCACCTCATCTGAGCTACAGGACATTAAACTCCCAAGCACCTTCGTCCTCAACACATGACGTTAAACTGTGACCTGGCCCTATGCCTCGCACGTAGGTTCCCCTCACCTTGGACATTCTCTACGCCCACTCGTCTCCACGGGGATGGGATCATCCCTCACAGGGGGTGATATACTCATTATTGGAGTGGCATTTGTCCATGGGGAAGGTCAGCCACCTTGGTGTAATCCCCTAACATTTCTTGAAGAAGGTAGCACCCCTGTTCCTCCTCACTCCCTCGGTGCCAAGGTCAGCCCAGGGTGTGATGGGGAATGGTTCTTCTCCTTTATTCCATCTCAAATCCCTCTCCTGATACTATTTGTCTCCCTCGGACCTCTATCCTGGAGTAAGCCCTGACTTCTTGGCCCACTCCACGAATAATCCCCACTTTGCTTCCCACGGACGCACCTTTCACGATGTGATCGTCGGGTCTCTGATATCTCTTGTTTCTCACACCGATCATGACTCATGTGAGCTTAGAGTGAGCACTGGCCATGACATTCCCCAATGGGACACCTTAGAGTGTAAGACCCAATCCATCTTGAACTATGGAGACTTTGATCCATATCAAGGCATGGTATGTAGGAAGCCTCTACGGGGTTCAAGCCCCAACCACCTTGGGCCGCCTCAGAGAGTAATCCCCAATCCATCTTGGACTACGGGGACTTTTATCCATGTCAAGGCATTATACATAGGAAGCCTCCATGAGGTTCAAGCCCCAACCATCTTGAGATGCCTTAGAGTGTAATCCCCAATCCATCTCGAACTATGGGGACTTTGATCCATGTTAAGGCATGGTACGTAGGAGGCCTCCATGAGTTTCAAGCCCAACAACCATTATCCCCGATTGTCCCTGTGTCGGTGTGCCAAGCCCCAACCACCTTGGGCTGCCTCAGAGTGTAAACCCCAACCCATCTCGAACTATGGGGACTTTGATCCATGTCAAGGCATGATACATAGGAAGCCTCCATGAGGTTCAATCCCACCACCCAGTCATTCCTTCACGTCAGGTTCGCCCCCGTCCCGCATGATGATAAACTGTAACCATCATCCTCGACTATGAGGACTTTGATCCGTGTCAAGGCATGGTACATAGGAAGCCTCCACGAGGTCCAAGACCACCATCCATCCGAACCCTAGGTCCACCTTCACGTCAGCTTACCAACACTATGGGCCGCCTTAGAGTGTAAGGCCTAAATGCCCCCTGAACTATGTGAACATTGATTCCCTACCATGGGGATACATAGGAAACCTCCATGTGGTTCAAGCCCAAATCCATCATTCATCCTGATCTCTCCCTCGATCCCACGTGTCTCGGGAAGCTCATGCCCTAACCCGGAGGTACCACTTCCTATGGGTCCCATTCATACGTCCATTCTTGCGGGTTTCCCCCTCAGGTTTCCCATCGTTCCACTGAACTACGCGGACTTTGATTCCCCACCACAGGGATACGTAGGAAGTCCCTTCGAGGCTCAAGCCCAAATCCATCGTCCATCCTGATCCTTACCCAGGCCGCCACTTCCCAGTGAGATCATGCCACCTCATACCCCATTCTATTTAACAGCATTCGGGAAGCCACCCATGCGTCGACCCCAACCTTGGTGTCCCCTTCGGGGGTTGTGCCCATCTGATCCACTCTAACCAGTGTTCTGATCAGTCTGATCCATCTTCGCTAGATGTTAAACTTGTGGCATACCCTGTTTTAAACATGGGAAGCTGAGGAAAACCTCAGATAATGCCCATGGCATACAATTCCCCATGTCTGATGTGGGATGCCTCGGGCTTCCACGCGCTCGAGAAACACTATAATAAGGGACAGAAGACAGACCTGCCAATCCCCCAATGTCAAGACACGCCAGTGATGCCTAACGTGACTACTCTTATAACTAAAGGTTTCCTCCCTAACCGAACTCCTTGGAATTGCCTGACAGAAGTAGCGTAATTAACTAGTGTCCATGAAGAAATGGCACAGGGAAGAGTTTCACGAACAACATATTAAATCTACGAGGGACACCCAGACTAGGTAATGATCTCCAAGGAGGAATCCATGGAAGGAAGAACTGACATCCCATCATCCCATTTTGATTACAGATGAGACATCCCTGAACAAGGAACAGATGTCGCCCGCCTTTGGAAAGTGGGAATGTGGGGCAACAGTAGCACGTCCTCCCCGTGAAGGATACACGCATGCCCCAACAAAAGCGTCGGAAACAAAAATAGTGCACCCGACGTGAAAAGTCTTCTCCTCAGCATGGAGGCTAGTAGCATTTGGGGAATCAGCGGATAAGCATGTCATCTGACCACGTCATCCAGTACCAGGTCCCACCAAGCAGGCCTGACGAGAAACTCGACAGCAGTTGGGATAGTCAGGATGTTGAGCATTCCATCCTGTGACGTTGTTAGCATGGATCCCTCTTACCGGCCATGGAATACGGAATGACACTGGGGCATTGGTTGTCGATTTCTTTTCCTAGTAGTATTAATGAGTTCATATCCATACTTTCAGGAACCAAGTTGTTTCATTCGGAGCCCGATCACTTACCCATTGGTGCAGGATCAGGGGAAATATCGATGCGGCTACCCCGCGCGGTTCTACCTATTCCATAATGGCTTCGACTTCCATGACTGCTGGGTGCCCGTGCCCCATCTCCCCATCAGAGATTATCCAAATAAGGGTAATTAATGACCTTGTACGCAGGTACGAGGAGGAGGGGGTCATCCCCACCAGGCATATAGGCCGCTTGGATCTCGAGGTAGCTGTGCCTCACCATCAACACCGCCCCTGAGGGACGCGTAGGGAGCCACTGCTCTCCACCCTGACATTCAATCATTTCTGGAGCTTGTCCATGGAAGTCCTTGACAACTCCCTCCCCTACAACGATGAGGTAAGCGATTCCCAGGTCAGCCCAATCGGAGTCCCACTTCAAGGGCTCTCAGCGAGGGCTCCCACCAGGTCTATTCAGTGCCACTTCCTGGTTCCCCGAGCCAAGGATTAGGAAATACACACTCCTTCACCACTGGATCTAGTTCATATAACTCGGCGCCAGTGTCGGGTGAAAATGTAAGAGGGCGCCCACCATGGGGTGTCAATGTCAGCGAGTACTATGGATCGAGCCACCGCTGAATCATATCACCAACTCCCCACATACGTTGATCAGGGGAAGCTATATGCCCGACCCAGATCAAGGCCCCAACCTCCCCACGGTAGGTTTGGTCGACTATCCCAGTTGTCGGCATAGGCGATGGTCGCTGCGGGCCAATCCGCAACAATGCCACCCAGTGTGGAAGCCTAATCCATACCGCCACTATAGAGGGTGCGGGCCCTCCCTGCTTCCAACCTCAACTTGGAGGTCTTCCCCATGACACCTTCATCCCAAGTAAGGGTCTTCCCCGTGACAGCAACACTCCGTGTGGGGGTCTCTCTTCTGCTCACTACATTGGGTACGGGGTCACTCCCCCTGCCACAGACTGCGAGTATGGAGACATTGCATGTCCGGTCACTCGCCAACATGGAGGTCCTCCCCATGTCCTCATGCCAATCGGAAAAGGTCCTCCTCGCCCCAGTGATCAGAGAGGTGGAGGCCAACCCCAATTCACCAATTCCTAGCAAAGAGGTCCCCCCTGTGTCCCTTTCAACATTTGTCCCAGTGCTCCCCGCACCCCGACTTTCTTGAGTGGAAACCCTCTCCACCCCAGCACTAGTGCGGCAAGAGGACCCCATGTCAGAAATCAGCCCTGCCCCGAGGAGCCACCCAGGGGAAGGAAGGTGGGTCTTCGCCACTACAAGAGGAATTTCAGGTAAGGCCGGACATGAATCAAACCAGTCCACTTCTTAGGCTCCAAGGCGGAGTACGACTTAGCGTTGGATCCCTTTCTTCAGCCCTCCGAGTCAAGGGATACGGAAAGAATGAGGTGCATTAGCTTCATACTCCCAGAATGTGAGGTCTATAGGATCCATGCCTCCCTCCGAAGGTATATCCAGGAGGAAGAGAACCTGGCGTGTCCCTAGGGACTGACCACACAATCACCACCATCATATCTGGAAGCACCTTCTACCTCAGCTAGAGACGGTGGAGATCTATTTTGGGGGTCAATGGTGGAAGAGCTGCGACATAGCCCACTCTTGGCAGATGTCGAGGCCATGTCATGTGCCTTGGTCTTTGGTCCATCCTAATGCGATATATCATCCATGCCACTGTAGTCCTCAGGGGACAACCCAAGATTCAGTGGCCAATCAGCCCGCTCGCCATATTCGCTGTCGGCCAGCCCGCCGTCTGAGCGGTCTGCCTCGGTGCCACCCCTAGTTCCTCATCCACCCTCCTTTGATGAGTGGAGAAATCAAAGGAAAGACCATGAGTTTGAGCCGGGGAGCTTCTGGACCATCCTCGTAGTGGGACACTTCCCCGAGAAGTTTTGGCTGGTCGCAGGACCAAATTTTGTTACGCCAGAATCGCTCACCCCGAAAGAGTTTGAATGTTTCCGCCAGACCCTCTGGGTGACTCACTTTCGTCTTCTCTACCAGTGAGTGAATTATCTTGGGATCCAAGAGCACCTTGAAGACATCGGCGAACAATGCTGTCTGGTTGACCTAGCCACACTCCCCATGGTCCAGGACCCCAAGTCACCTGGTCACCGCAGGACCCTGCAACAGCAATCCATCCAGAGTTCCCAAGTACTCCACAAAGTTATTAAGGAGGATACCCCCCCACGTGCTAGTCTGTGGATGGGGGCAGTACATTTCCCTCCTCTTCAGTGCTATTCGCCAGCAACCTGAATCACTTGGCGACGTCGAGGACATACCCCCAAGAAGAGTCGTGGTCAATATGACCGATCTGTTAGGAGGGGAAAATGAGCTGGAACTTCTCAATGGGAACCTCCTCCATGAGGACGTGCCCCCACTACTGGACCTTTTAGGGAGAGCTACTCGCAAGCAAGGGAAGCTCATAGGTCTCCCTCCACCCACCGAGGCATTGGTACTCAGCCAGAATCTCGGTAAGGGAAAGGAGCATATTGGTGTCACCAAACCCTATGACCCGTCTGTATTAGTACAGAAGATAGAGGAAGATCCTGAGAAGGCCGTGCTGCGCCAGCAGCTTGCCGAGTAGAAGAAACTGGTTGATGACCTCTTGGACGAATGCGCTGCAGAACAACATCCAGATTATGTTGACCCTCGGCCAGTACAACAGGGATATATGTAGCTTCTCCCCAGAAAATTGCCCCCGGGTAACCCTGAACATGCTGTCCATGCAGAAAGGGTAGAGGCCGACGCTTATGGAAAGAGGGTGAGGTATGTCTCTCCGAACCCTCCTAAACAACATGACAATACAAGGAACCCCGATCGGGCTCCCCCATCATCCCCAAGGGTCACTCCACCAACTTCTCCATGAGCCAGTGAGCTTGGCTACCACATTGAAGATCCCAGCAACACGCTCATGGTTAGGGACGCTCGTTAGGATTGAGACCAATTTCCAGACAATCTAATGGCAGCACTCATTTCCCGCCTCGAGGCTTTGGAAATGAGATAGGTTGCCATCCCACCTGATGGAAATTTATATCCGGCATGGGTGGATGACATGCCCGCACCCCCGGGATTTGGAAACCCCACCTTCGCCCCCTTTAATGGGACGGGGGACCCGCCACAACATATATCCCACTTTAACTCAACCTGTGGGCCTATGTTAGGGACCCCAGCACAACAGGAGGCTGCCATGCTCCGCTATTTTGTTCAGACACTGGAAGGGTCGGCATTTGTTTTGTATAGCCAGCTCCCTGTCGGATCTGTGACCAGCTGGTAGGAACTTCGCAGGCAGTTCCTTTACCAGTTCAGCTCTACCACCCAGAAAATGAACATCACAGACCTCTTTAAGTGCAAGCAAAGTCCTGATGAGAGAGTCGTGGACTTTGTCTCCTGATGGAAGGGGCTCACATACTCCCTCGACATGCCACTGACTAAGGAGAAATTACTGAAGATGTGCGTAGGGAATGTCAAGACGGAATTTGTACCCTCCCTGATCACTTAGAACTATCCCGGAGGGTTCCGATACTTCTCAGATAAGGCCCAGCGCCTCGAAGAATCTCTACAATAGGCTAGTCAGGCACATCTGCTACCCCCTGTGATCCAAAGAAGGAGGGAATCCAGATCCGAGCCCGCCTTGGTGGCCCAGGTAGAGGCCCCTAGGCAGCTAGAATTTCTACCAGTGGAGCCAGCTCTGCATCCCCACAGAGGTCCGCTGCCACGGGAATAGTTTCCAGCCCAGCAGTGCCCGCCACAAAATCGGAAGGCGACCCTGCATAACCTGCCACCACCGCATAGGGGAGATAATCAAGTTCCACCTCCTCGGCAGGTTCCTCCAGAACCCCTATAAAGGTCAGTATCCTAGAGCCCTTTTCCATATAGAAGGAATCAGGCCTACTCATTCAACAAGGCTCAAGTCCCCGGTTACTTCCGCAGCGCCTTAGAGCAGAGAATTGTACGAATTCCTGAGTTCTAGACGCTAGAAGAGGTGAATCTCACTGGTCAGACAAACTACTGCCCTTATCACCAGATCCTGGGGAACACTATCAAGCAATGCTATGTGTTCAAGGACTAGCTCCAAGACCAGATTGAAAAAAACATAGTCAGGTTGGGCCCGACCCTGGAACAAGTGGCGGGTGTCTTTCTGAGGACAGATAGCAGTAGCGGTAGTGACGATGAAGGTGAGTGGCAGCAGGTGTCTGACCTTAGGTCCCAGAAGTACAATGAATGGGTAGCCTACAAGATGGTTTCTCCCGCCCATGGCATTATTTTTGCACACTTGAATCAGCCGGAGCCTTCAGAAGCTGAAGCCACCACCCTTGCGTCATCATCTCATCCATCCTCCTCCTAGAAGAGCAAGCATCGGTGGCGTAATAAAGAGCAACACGCCTCTCCAATGTCTCCATTGTCCCGCACTCTCAGCGAATTTATGCCCCCAGTGATGGGGATTCCTCCAGGATCTTCCTAGTGGTGGATGATTTGTCATGTGACAGCCAAGGGTACGCTTAGGTTAACACCATCGAGTTGGTAAACCCCTATATGACTCCCGATGAGGGGGAGCGCCAAGAGAACCTCCCCAACATCCCCAGCCAATGCCAACATCGGTAGAGCTACGAACATATGGGTCGTCGAGGCACATCTGTTGGCACCTCCATCCAGTTCATTCATGCCACCAAGACTAGACAGCAGGCCCATTGCAGAGCTCAACACTCGCAACCTCTTCATCTGGTGTCGTCAGGACAACCTCTACCACCGTTTGTGCTACTGGATAAAGAAGAACCCCTTTGGACGTGCCGCGACTAGATTCTCCCCGCTACAGGACAATATCAGCCGTTTGGTCCTCATCCGGAAGCTACCCTCCGAGATTCGACTAGTGAGCAGCAGGATATTCCTAGTACCAGTCAGCTGCTGGTCCGACCGGTAGGGCCCGCCATGCCTTCCATCATAGAGCGACTCCCTACAAGTAGAAGTTCACACCTAGCATGGAGGTAAGATGTTCTCAAGCACCTTTATAATATCATATCAAGGCTTTCCATCCCCGAATCCATCTGTAAGTCGTCAGATATGCGTGAGGCCCTCACTGAGGCTTTAATGAGCCCCCTCTAGTTTGAGACAGAGATAACAGCTGTAGAAGCTTTCCATGATGAAGCAGTTGAGACTGCCGAATGCCAAGCTATCATCTCGTTCTCTAGAGAGGATGAAGGCTCCCCCATACAAGGGAACATCCACCTACTGTACATCATCGACCAATTTGACGGCATGTAAGTTCGCCACTATCTCATTAACATGGCTCCAGGATCAACCTTATCCTGACACGGACTCTGTGGAAGCTAGGGCTATCCTAGGATAACCTAACTCCCTCTGATTTAAGAATCCAAGGATATGCCATGACAAAGCAGACCCCAGTTGGCAAGATCCGTCTGAAGACCCAGTTTGGTGGCCTAGTTGCCAGCACCGAGTTCATGGTTTTCTCCCAGGACACTGCATATAATGCATTGATGGGAAGACCATGGCTCCACTTGCATGCGGCGTTCCCCTCATAATATCACCAATGCCTCATGTACTCCCTTAATGGTCGAGTGGGTGTACTCCAAGGTGATTCATCTCTTTTCACCTCTTGATAAGCCCGCTACATGGATGCTTACTATTACAAGAGCAAGGATAAACAAGTCCAGTCAAGTGAAGTTGAGCCTGTCACCACTACAACTGACCCTTGGGCCGGCCTAAATGACAACTACATCTTCCTGATCCATCGGTTGGAGGCCATGACCCCCGATATGGGGCAATGTTTTGTCATTTCTGAGACAAGGGGGAACCATGATCCCAAATCTAGGTGGCGTCGGAAGATCATTTCATATTCTTATACTAATTAGGATCTAGTGGTCTTGGAACCTCCCACTCCCATGCGGTATCGGGATGTCCGGATCATGACAACGGTGGTACGTCATACTTGTCTGTTTCGTCGGGATGGAATAAGTCAGCTCCGGTCAACTTTCCACTATTGCTTTGATATTACCAAACGTGGCCCCTTGGACCGAAGACCAGATAATAACATATCAAAATCCTTTATTGCTATGGTCTCGGTAGCACCGAAGTTCCCCAATGCAATAACCACTACTGCAAAAATTGGTACCAGCCTCCCATCAGCTCCTGGTAACTCAGAATTAGCTTCCTCCATGGAAGATCCCTCTATAAGTGGAGAAGAAGATATAGAGGACTCTCCCCCTACCTTTGAGAAAGGCATCTCATCCATGGTTGATGAGTTGGTACAGGTGAACCTCAGAAGCGAGGCGGACCCGAGAACCACATTGATCAGCACCGCCATGTCCCCTGAGGAGAAGAAGTAGTATGTAGGCTTCCTCAAATAGCACCGTGATGTATTCACCTCGAGTTACGATGAGATGCAGGGACTAGATCCTCAGGTAGTCGTCCACCACCTCGGTCTTCCAGCAAATCATCATGGATTCAAGCAGCCTCCCAGAAATATGCACCCTTCTCACGGTGCAATGGTCGAGGCCGAGGTCGACAAGCTCATCAGGGCCAACTTCATTAAGGAAGTACAGTACCCCAAGTGGTTGGCCAACATTGTACTAGTCGGGAAGAAGAACAAGAAGATCAGTGTCTGTATCGAATTTTGAGATCTCAACCGCCATTATACGAAATATGATTTTCCCCTTCCAGTGAAAGAATTTTTGATTGACACTATGGCCAGGTTCTAGGACTTCTCCTTCATGGATGGTTACTCTTGATATAATCAGATCTGGATGGCCCCCGAGGAAGAGGAGTCCACAACTTTCAGGGTGCCCTAAGGTACTTTATATTACCAGGTTATGCCCTTAGGCCTGAAAAATTTAGGTGCCACCTATTAGCAGGCCATGCATCGCATATTCAAGCCGATCCTCAAGACATTGGTGGAGTGCTATGTGGATGATCTGGTGGTCAAATCACGCCAGTTCCAGGACCATCTCAAGGACCTTGAGAAAGTGTTCGGTTTCCTCCGTTACCACCACCTAAAGATGAACCCATTGAAGTGTGCCTTCGAGGTCACTTCCGGGAAGTTTTTTGGATTTGTTGTCTGGTACCGGGGCATCGAGATCTACCTGGAGAAGATCAATTCCATCAGCTAGATTCCCCCCTGTGCAATATTCGGGAGCTTCGAGGTCTCCAAGGACACTTATCCTACAAACACGGATTCATTACAAATCTGGATAGAAAGTTTATTCCCTTTTCTTAGCTCATCAAGAAGGGCACCTCTTATGAGTGGGATGAGGAGTTCCAGACCGCCTTTCAGGAAATCAAGCAGTATATGTTCCAGCCTCCGGTATTGATGCCACCTATCTCTAGGAAGTCACTGATCCTTTATGCCACCACCCGGGAATGGACCCTCGACACCCTTCTCGCCCAGAAGAACAATGAGGGGATGGAGAACAACCTCTACTATCTCAGCCGTATGCTCCTCGATACGGAAACAAGATACTCCGCCATCGAGAAGAGATGAATTAAACTCGTATTCTCCACACAAAAATTGCGGCATTACCTACAGTACCACGAGGTACAACTAGTATCTCGAGTAGACCTGGTGAAGTATATTCTGAATCACCCCATGTTGACTGGATGACTAGCGCGGTGAGTAGTAATCCTCCAGTAGTTCGACATCAGGTTTGTGCCTCAGAAGGCTATCACGGGACATGAATTGGAAGAATTTGTAGCTGCCCATCCAACCTCCACAGATCAGTCCCTGGACATGGATTTTCCTAATGAGGCAATCCTCTCAGTCGATCAAGACGTCCCATGTTTGAAAATTCACTTTGATGGTGCCTCCCGGAGCCCCACTGGTAGGAGGATCAATGATATTAGGCTCAACAGAGTAGGCCTGGGTATCATCTTTATCACCCCAGTGTAACCCATCCTGCCATACTCATTCCTATTGTCAGAAGGCTACACTAACAATGAGGTAGAGTATCAGGCCCTCATTACTGGTCTCGAGCTGGCCCTTGAGATCGACGTACTCCATTTTCAAGTGAAAGGGGACTCCAAGCTTGTTATTAAGTAGGTCAATGGTGACTATGTTGTCAAGAATCCAAAGCTCGTACCGTTGTTAGAACACACTCTCCAGCTAATGGCCTAGTTCCCTTCTTGGCTAGAGGTTATCCATGTCCCTTAGTCATAAAACGGTTGATCAGATGATTTGGCTAGCTTAGCTTCATCACTTGCAGAGCCCGAACATGATGATCTGATTATCCACGTGGCACATCGGAGAGTCATAGCTCCTGTTACCCTGGATGGCGATGATGGACCATAGGTAAGCCATCTTACCATCAGTGCCTCTGTGTCAGGACCCCCGGGTCGTCCGGATGCGGTTATCAAAGTGGTTGCTGATTGGAGGACACCCTTGGTTGAATACCTTCAACATGATAGTCTCCCGTCAGACAGGGCTGAGCGTAAGCGAATCCGACACCGCGCGCTATAGTTTACTCACCAGAGTGGTCCCAACCTTGAGAATATCCTCTATAAATGTGGATTTTATGGTGTTCTCCTCTGTTGCATTCAAGGGGTTGAGATTCCAGAGGTCATGCAAGAGGTTAACACCGGTTCCTATGGTTCCCATCATGCTGAGCCAAAATTGTCTCACGAGGTCCAGAGATTAGGGTATTTTTGGCCCTCCATGATCCACGACTACATCATGTTCTCCAAGAGGTTCCATGCATGCCAAGTTCAGGCTAACTTTGTGCATTTTCCACTAGAGATTCTCCACACTACCAAATACTCTTGGCCCTTTGCCGTTTAGGGATTAGATGTTATAGGACCATACCCACCAGCAACGCCTCACCAATGCCGGTTCATTCTGATCGCTACGGATTTATTTTCCAAGTGGGTAGAAGAAGTTCCACTCAAAGAGGTCAAGGCCTGTTCCATCGTTTACTTCATCAAATCCAACATCATCCACCGGTTTGGAGTCCCTCATGCTATCCTCACCGATAACGACACCAACATCTGAGCAGCCAAGTTGAAGAAATTGTACACCAAGTAGAACATTCAGTCTAACCATACCTCCCGCTATCACATGCAAGAAAATGGATAGATTGAGTAATTTAATAAAACCCTCTCTAAAATTCTGCAGAAATTGGTTGGTCAGAACAAGAAGAGTTTTCTGAATAAGATCCCCAATTACCTATGGGATTATCGTACAACGGCTCGTAATTCCACCCAGGTGACCCCATATTCCCGGGTGTACGGAACTGAGGCCATATTCCCCATCGATATTCAGTTGACCTCATTGCTCACAATGGTCTATGACAAGGAAGCGTAAGATAGAGTGGCTGAGATCCATCTAGATGAATTCAAAGCACTGGAAGAGAACATGCTTTGTTCCTTGCACAACCTAGAAAGGCATCAGAGCATGATGGATCAAGCTTTCAACAAGAAGGTTTGCCTCCACTATTTCATGCAGGGTGACCTAGTACTAGCCCTCAGAGCACCAATAATCCCTAGCAGGAAACCACCAAAGTTAGAGCCCAAATGGTAAGGACATTTCATTGTTCATAAGGTTTATCCCAATGGATCATACTCCCTAGAGACCATGGATGGTGAGCGTATAACTCCTCCCACCAATGCCAGGTTACTGAAACAATATTTTTCCTGACCCTTTTTAGGGTCCTCTATGACCTTAAACTGGATTACCAGTCCTAAACAACCTTAAACTGTCAGCCCCACATGACCCTAAACTGCATGCTCGTCCTGCATGACATTAAACTGCATGCTCATCCCGCATGACGTTAAAATGTATGTCGTCCCACATGACGTTAAACTGTATGTCATCCCTAATGATGTTAAACTTTATCTTCAAGAACTACACGTGGCTTGATTCCCATCCTTATGGGATACGTAGGACCGCTTGAACGTTTAGATTTAGGGTCCAGCCCCATCTCTTAAAGATCTCCTGATCTCTCGGTCACCTAGGCCCCTTGTCTTGTCCCTCTCCACAAGGGGGATATATAGGTTTGTTACAGGGTTATGCCCTCATTTGCATTGGGTTTTTGGCACCATGCCCCCCCTTCTCCTGGGAGTTCTACATCTCTTGGCCGCTCTCAAGATGAGCCCCTCGACTCTTTGAAGTGGTTCGCCAATGTGCCTAAGGGTACTCTGGTCTAGGACCATGAATGTAGGATTCAACTTGGGCATGCTCCCATCCACTTTTCAAGCTTCATCTTCCCCTTCATTTTGGCTCCCCGTTATCTTTCACACCCAAAGGGACCCCTAAAAATGGAATTGATACTAGGCCTAAGGGCTCTCCTACCATTATGGGCCAACACCCCCGAGGGTTTCAGGCAAAAAATTGATACAAATCCCACATTGTGAACATGGTCAGTAGTCGATGCTCATTTGTTTGTCCCCTATTTCAGGCTAACGCGACATGATGCTATGTTGCGAACATGGTCATCAGTAATCCTTCGTCATCACGCCAGCCCCTTCAGGCCTTTAATTTTGGTTACATGATTCACATTATGTTCCACCCCATCATGTCCAAGTGGAATATTGACACTCTTAGAACTATCCCTTAGTGAACCTCTACACATCAGGGGGACAAAGATGCAATCCGGCGTTCTTCAAGGCTCCCACGGTCAGAGATCTAAGACCATAAAATAAGATCTTCATTAAGGGCTATGTGTGGCTCAATCCACATCCCCATGAGATATGGGGAATCACCCAGACATCGTGCTTCCGGGTCTAGCTCAGTTGGGAGCTAGTTTCTCCTACCTCTTATCCCCTGACCCTCACTGGCCTCCTGGCCCGAGGCTCCTCTCTTGGAATCACGCACAGTGGTGATGTGGACCATGTCCTCATTCACGTCAGGTATGCATTATCTCATCATGCGCATTCCCCTAGGTCCAAGACATATGACCTTAAACTGTGCTGTCATGTCCAATCACATGACCCTAAATTTTGATAATACCATCCCGACCACATGACGGAAAATGGCACTGCATTGTGATGACCTCATCATAGGGGGAATCACGTTGGGTATCGGTTATCCACCATACCATTTGTCAATACCTCTATATGGTTTGATTCTTATGGTGATGCCAGGAATTTCTACCCTAGATCGGTCGCTTAACAAAAAAACCCCATTCACCTGAATGGACAAACAAGATACATCAAATACCGCTTCTTTGGGTGTGAGGGCTTGACCCGCACACCCCTTTCATCCTTTTCACTGGTACCTTACCGTGCCTTTCACCCAGAACTACATATGTCTTGATTCTTATTCTCATGAGATATATAGGAACGCCCGGGCACTTCCCCATGGGCCCGACCTAACTTTTGTCTTTGGTCCCTTGACCTAAACACTTCGCCAAGGAACACATGGTAATCCGGACTTATGTCCTCATTCACTTCAGGTTTCATAATCAACTTACCATTTGCCTCCTACATTCCTTAAAGATCCCTAGTTTGAGTTCTAAGACCTTAAACTAAGACCCTTCCCGGAACTATCTGTGGCTTGATTCCCATATTTATGGGATACGTAGGAACGCCCAGACATTTCATCTTGGGTCCAGCACTACTGGAATTCTTGGTAATTGCAACGACCTATTTGCGACGAGATCCCGTCACAAATAGGCTTTAACGATGGGGCCCCATCGAAAATAGTCCATTGCAGAAAATGCTGTCGCAAATACAATTATTTAGGACAGACCCGTCACAAAAAATCTTATTTGCGATGGGAAACATCACCGTCGAAAATAAGATTCCGATTATATGTATTATATATACATAAACATTTTCACGACAATCCCATCACAATAGAGATATATATATATATATATATATAGATATATAAAACTTTCTGCGACGGGCCCGTTGCAAAAAAATTATTTGCAATAGGCCCATCGCAACAAATTATTTGCGACGAGCAAGTAGTACCATCGCAAATATGTTTTTAAAAATATTTAGTTAGCCTATTTGTGATGGGACCCCGTTGCAAACATTCCCGTCGCAAATAATAAATTAATTTAAAAAAAATTAATAAAATTACGATTAATGAAAAAAATATAACTATTATTAAAACAATAAAAAAATAAAAAATATTAAAATTCTCAATATTCACAAAAAAATATAAAAAAATAAAAAATATTAAAATTCTAAAAATTCACAAAAAAATATAAAAAATTAAAATATATTAAAAATTAAATTATTTAATATTTTCACCAATATAAAAGACAGAAAATGTAAATAATTTATATTACAGTGTTAAATTCAAATGTTTGTAACATAAAAAATCACTGGGGGGTCATCTTTTGGAGGAGGTGGAGGAGGTGAAGGAGCTGGTGGAGGAATCTCCATCCCTAAACTATGAGTCAGATGGTTCATGTACTCCATCTTCTCGTGATGCTATTGCTACCATCGACACATATGCTCCTTGTAATGCTGCTCCTGTTGATGCTACCACCGACACATCTCTTCTTGCTACTTCTGCAAAGTCTCTATATGCTCAGCCTGAGCTCACAACTGCTCCTGATACTATGAGCTAGAAGATGATGCCTCTCCACGAGCTCCTCTTGAGCTAGACAACAACATCACAATAGTACTATAATAAGTACCAGAAGTCAAAGGAGAGTCGATGCCAACTACTATTCCTTTCTCAAAGCCATATTGAGTCGCCTGCATCCATGCTGCCTCATTGAAATGGTGAGCACTAATCTACTCAGTCGTCTCGTCCTGACCCTCAGCCTGTTTCTGAGAGGTCGAGGCCTCATATGACTCCTTCAATTCCAATTTAAAATTAAAATTGAAAAAATATTATAATTAGTTAATTGTCAAACTGAAAAAAATAATACTAACCACAATCTGACGCTGGCGATCACCTCTAATCTCTCCAGTGGTTGGATCACTATACATCCTCCGATAAATGTCAAACTCCGTAATATCGGGATGCTCGATTACCTACAGAAATATAAAATAAACTATTTATATTTAAAGTTATATAAAATATTTAAAAAATATACATACCAGATTCTCTCTATGTGAACTGAATGTACGACTACCATCTCTATGCATCACCTCCTGTCTCCCCCGGTTCTGTCATCCCACTAAAGATCTCCTCTAAAATCCACCACCCAACTAGTGTAAACATAATCCATACCAAACGTGAGATGAAATGTACTCTGGTCGGTAGGCTCTATACAACTCATTAAATTCTGTCACCCCTACTTTTTTAATGGTTGCCCTTCCCAAATTGTGCAAAAATTGATGAAAATGGTCACGCATAGAAACCTGCCGTGCCGCGTGGATAGATTCGTGCATGCTATCATCGATATGATACCATAAACCCTAAAAATAATTTATAATATCAAGTATTTAATAAAATAAATTTCAAAATAAATATTATTTATTTACGTACCAGTAAATGATGGAACATGTCGCATCGCACATCGACGAGAATCTGTTCCCATGTGATCCATGGCTGAGAAAAATAATTACGCAAGATAGCGCTCCCCTATCCAACAACTACATGTGAAAAACTATGAAAAATGAATAATTAATCAAAAAAATTAGTATATATATAAATAAATTAATGGAATCTAACTAAAAAATACAGGTTACCATACCTCCATGTGCGTGGATCAAAACCAAGATGTGGACGTCGCTCGGGGATAGGGTCAGGAATCATCAGTCGTGCAAGACCGCACCCCCTCCATGTACCCCCTGAACTGCCAGTAGGCTGAGGGTTAGATGATACAAAATCCCCCTTATCCAATGGTAGGTCAGCATCCTGCAACTCGAGAAATATCTCAGGGTCCATCTAAAACACAAAATTACTGTTGTTAGCAGATAGTTGAAAATATCTATTATATATAGATATATATTAGTTATTATTATAATCATCATTTAACCGTGTCAATGTTCATCTTCATCCTCTTCTCCATAGATGTCAATGTCAATATCTTCATATTCCTCCTCCTCATCATCAATATCCATATGAGTTTCAGTTTCAACATCTCTTGTCATTTCAAATTAATTTGTAACATCACTAACATCTTCATCACCATCGATCCTTAATTGTGGTGTGCCATCATCGATATTCAAGTCTCTTTGTGAATAAGATTGATTTTGAGTAGTCTCTTTAAAAATTTCAGTTCCTTCCACTTCAGCGGAAACACATTCATTTTGTGTAAATTTATTTTCCCAAGATTTCATTTTTATTATGCTCCACCAATCGCTCAAGTATTTCGAAGTAGCACAGTACTTTGCATAATAAATTTTATGTCCCTGTTGAGATAGTAAAAAGGTTCATTTACTACAAGAAGACTTTTATATTTAATATCGACAATTCCATGAGTCGGATGAATACACAAGCCTCTCTCAGTATCCAACCACTGATATTTAAACATTATTATGTAATTCTGTCCTAGATAACACAGCTCAATAATTTCATCCAAAATTCCATAAAAGTTAACTTCAGTTTCTCTGTGATGTGATCCTCTCAAGAAAACTCCACTGTTCATTGTTTTTTTGATTCCCCGTATGCATGTGTATGAAATCGAAAACCATTCACCACATATGCATTATAAGATTTAACCATTTTGGATGGTGGGTTACTCAATATACACAGTCGATTATCAATTTTATCAGTATATTGAGACACCTGTAAATTTTTAAAACAATTATCAATATAATAAATAATAAATGGAATTGATATTAAACCATAAATAATTTTTGTTACCATTTTTTGAAACCATTGAGAATTTTTTTTTGTCTGCATTCTTCAAGAGCAGGTGCTGTAATTTGTGGAAGTTTTTTCTTGATATGATTATCATATAACCTAAAAATAAAATAAGTTTAAATACTGTAACATAAATTATAGAATAAGTGATAGAATCACTCATAGGACAAATGTTGTCATTTCTTCACAGTTGAGTAGAACGTATGTATGAGCTTTGTGATGTTCATCTTCTGAAATCCATCGTTCATGAACTCCACCGAAACCAAGATTTGGTTGATTAAAAAATGATAATTGATTGTCCATTTCTTCATTAAAATTACCCTCATTTGTCCTATGAAATTGTGTTTTGAGGGATATTAAGATTCAACATAATGAGAGCAGAAAAAAGAAATTTCCTCTTGAAAATAAGCTTAAGAAATTGAGCCTTCGACTGATGCTTTGTTACATATTTTTTTCTTCAATTTCTGCATGCATCTCTCAAATGGGTACATCCATCGAAAGTGTACTGGACCTCCACATATATCTTCATGTGGAAAATGTAATATCAGATTTTCCATTTAGTCAAAGAAAGCCGACAGAAATATTTTTTCCAGTTTACATATAATTACAGCAACATCTTCTTCCAGTTTGTTTAGCGCATCATAGTCTATTGTCACTGCACAAATGTTTTGAAAAAAATATGGTATGTCTATTATCAAATCCCAAATCATAGAATTAAAAAAACCTCTAAATCTAATCGGCATAAGTATTTCCATTATAACATGAAAATCATGACTTTTTAATCCATTAATATAACCATTCTTAACACATCTGCCCAAATTGGAAGCATAGCCATCTGAAAGTCTCAAATATGCAATCCAATGAAAAAATAATAAGCGACTCTCTTTGAATAGTAAATAAGCTGCTTTTGGCTTCATTAACCTCTATGATCTGACATTTTTAAATAGTTCAAGTTCTGGTCACCTACAAATTTGGGCAAGATCTAATCGTGCCTTTAAAATATATTTGGTCTTACCTAGTGTATCCAAAACTGTATGAAATAAATTATCAAAATAGTTCTTCTCAATATGTATAACATCCAACATGTGGTGGACCAACAAATTAGACCAATACAGAAGATCCCAAAAATTCTCTGTTTTATCCAATTATGTTTTTTCCCAAAGCCATGAATCTTCTGTTGGTTTATCGTTGGTCCAAATGTGATGGGGGGTAATGAAAATACAATTGATTTAAACTCTGTACCTGAGATCATCTTTGGAGGTTCATCCCTTTCAATTGTACCTTTTTTTAAATGAGATTTGTTCCTCCGAAAATGATGATCGGTTGGAATAAATCTATGGTGACAATCAAAATAGAAAGGTTTTTTTCCATTGACGAGTATAAAGGCTTTGTTTTTTTCATACAGTAAGGACACGATTTCGGACCATGTGTACTCTAACCAGATAACATGTCATCTTCCATAAAGTCACTAATCATCCACATCAATGCAACTTTTAATCTGAAATTTTGTTTCATATAAACATCATATGTTTTAACACCATCACTCCACAATGAATTTAACACATTAATCAATGGTTTCAAATAAAAATCAATATTATTTTTTGTATGTACTGGGATTAATAGAGTCAAAAAGATATAAGCCTCCTTCATCAACATCCATGGAGGAAAATTGTACAGAGTTATAAAGATAGGCCAACATGAATATTGACTACCATAAGAACCAAATGGACATAAATCATCTGTAGAAATACCCAATCACACGTTTCGGGCTTCTATAGAAAAAGACGGATGCAGACAGTAAAAATGTTTCCATGAATCACCATCAGATGGATGATTCAAGCTTTTATCAGTTGAAATATTGGTTTTGTGCCATAACATCATTCAATTTGTGTTTTGAGAAATAAATAAACGCTGAAACCTTGGGGTAAGGGGGAAATATCTCAACTGTTTTACTAGAATCGATCTAGGCTTCCCTGGTTAAGCTTCTTTATACCTCGATTTTCCACATGTGGGACAACTATCCAATGAGTCATTTTCACCAGAATATAAGATGCAATCATTTGGACATGGTTGAATCTTCTGATAACTAAGGCCCAGATTACGAATCAGCCTCTTTCCCTTATAGTAATTTACGGGCAACACATTTCCTTCAGGTAAAAGTGTTTTAACCAAATAAAATATCTGATCAAAACAGTTGTTTGACATTTCATTATCTGATTTAATAGCCATAAATTTTGCAACCGCTTCTAATTTTCTTATCTTTCAACTAGGATATAATGCATCCTCAGCAGACCTCAACAAATCATAAAATTTGGATGGTGCCAACTCAGGAGTTAAATCAATATCATCATGAGTTTTAGTTTGTTGCAAAGATGCACCTACAACATCATGTACTAAATTTTGAAACCGTGATGGATTCGGAATCAAGTTATTAGGATCTTCTCTGGAATTGCGTTCACCATGTTGATACCAAAAAACATAATCTGGTTGAAAACCAAACCGCAAGAGATATCCCCCAACTTGGTCAAATGTGTCAAACGTTCTCAGAGAAATTTTTTCACATGGACACTTAATTGTGACTTCTGAAACATATTCTGGTTTTGATGATGAAAATGCTAATAAAGCTTCAACACCATCAATATATACAGGATTTAAACCAGAACCATTTTTATTTCTGCGCTGATTTATTCAAGCTCGATCATCTAATAATGACTGATGTTGACTTCCTTGTTCCATATTTTTCTACATAAAATATAAAATCATCACTGTTTTTTAAAAATTTGAAATTATAAAAACACTATCTGAAAAAAGAAGATAAAAAATTACAAATACTTAATAATTACTAATTATTACAACTTATTACTAATTGTTACTAATTAGTACTAATTATGACTAATTATTACAATTTATTACTAATTATTACAATTTATTACTAATTATTACCAATTATTACTAATTATTACTAATTTATCAATACTAAGCAATACTAAGCAATACTTAGAAAAATGAAAAATGCTTGAATAATGAAAGGAAATTTGGTAATCATCGTTGTGGACAAGATTACAAATTTTCCCTTCATTATCCAAGCATATTTCGTTTACTAATTATTAGTAATAAAAAATATTATATTATCAATATTTATGAAAAACAATATTAATATTTTTAAAATAATAATATTTTATAAAATATTAAAATTATCAATATTCACTACAGACTTTTCTCTATTCTTAACATGTTCAAATCTCAAAGGGTCATCAATTATCAAGTCATGCATAATAAAAAGTTTGTGTCAGTCATGTCCAATGTATACTCTACAATTGTACTTGCATGGTTGATCACCTCGCAAGTAGTGTTTCAATAAGATGGCCAAAGTAATGAGGTTCTCGTCTCTAAGAATCATCTCACATGACACTTTACATTGATCATTCTTCCTTAAAAATTTGAGGGGATTTCATTATCTTTCCCTTAAATTTTCAAGGAAGAATGGTCTATGTAAAGGTTTATTTGAGATAATTCTTATAGATAAGAAGGGAATGACTTGGTTTGTCCAATTGCAACACTACTTGTGAGGTGATCAATTATACAAGGACAATTAAAGAGTTTACATTGAACATGACTAACACGAACTTTTTATTGCGCATGACCTGATAATTGGCGACCCTTTGAGATTTGAACATGTTAAGAATAGAGCAAAGTCTGTTGTGAATATTGATAATTTTAATATTTTATAAATTTTTTATTATTTTAATAATATTAGTATTGTTTGTTTGTAAATATTTATAATATAATTTTTTTTTTGCTACTTATTGCTACTTATTGCAACTTATTGCTACTAATTGCTACTTATTGCTACTTATTGCTACTTATTGCTAATTATTGCTAGTTATTGCTAGTTATTGCTAGTTATTGGTAGTTGTTGCTACTTATTTCTAGTTATTGCGAATTATATCTAATTATAGCTAATTATAGCTAATTATTTCTAATTATTGCTAATTATTCCTATGTATAGCTAATTATAACTAATTATAGCTAATTATTTCTAATTATAGCTAATTATTCCAAATTATATCTAATTATTCATAATTATTCCTAATAATAGATAATTATAGCTAATTATTCCTAATTATATCTAATTATAGCTAATTATAGCTAACTATAGCTAATTATTCCTAATTATAGATAATTATTCCTAATTGTTCCTAATTATTCCTAATTATTCCTAATTATTCCTAATTATTCCTAATTATTCCTAATTATAGCTAATTATAGATAATTGTAGCTAATTATAGCTAATTATAGCTAATTATTTCTAATTTTATCTAATTATAGAAAATTATAGCTAATTATAGCTAATTATAGCTAATTATAGCTAATTATAGCTAATTATAGCTAATTATAGCTAATTATATCTAATTATAGCTAATTATAGCTAATTAAAGCTAATTATAGCTAATTATTACTAATTATAGCTAATTATAGCTAATTATTCCTAATTATTACTAATCATTACTAATTATTACTAATTATTACTAATTATTACTAATTATTACTAATTATTACAAATTATTACTAATTATTACTAATTATTACTAATTATTATTATTATTTGTAAAGACCTGTAAATTTCAAGGAAATTTTTTTCTTAAATTCTTTGTAATTTTACGAGTACGCAGTTTCTGACGACACTTGATTTCGAGGCCCGGTGTGCCTGGAATAATTTTCTGAAGTTTAGCTCAGGTGCGTTTAGTGAACGAACAAGCGGGTTTTTCTATCTTTTGAAGCGGTGCTCAGATTTGAAATCTAAGGGCACCGATGAACTTGCAGCACTAGTTTTTGCTTCAGGGGAAAATACCGCAGTTGCGTTTTGTGCAGATTGGAAGTTAATTTTGGGGGTTTATTCTGAAAATTAAATAAAATTTGGTGGTGCACAAATTTTATTTTGTGAGGTGGGGCCCACACAAGCCCCAACCTTTTAACTCCCCATTAATTCCCTGCTGTTTACTTTGACAACTCCATGCATTTATTATGGTGGAACCTTCCCACCACCCTCTTCCCAATTAATTCTGCCGAATCTGATAATTAATGTCAGCGTAAATTTTATTGGAACAATGTTTGAATTAATAAGAATTGCATGAAAATTCTATTAATTGGAGAGCCCTTTTTTCCTTGCATTGGCAAATCACATTTGGGAAAGTGCTCTCGAGAATTAAGGAGAGGAGATCCTTCATCGACGAAGAACACCGTTCTTCAACGAAGAACATCCCCGGCGAAGAACGCGAATAACTTCTTCCAACGATGTATCTCCCTCAAACACACCTCGACGTCAAGGAGCCTACGTCACCTACGATAGGGACCCTTCCTCCATCGTTGATTGATCGACACCATTCTTCTGCAATGCTCGTCTACCCCGACGCTCGTCTTCTGTGGATCAACGATGTACGACAAAAACTTCGAGGTAGGGGAATTTTGTATATTTCATATATGTGTTTTCTACCCTCGAACATGGCGTTTAATTGTTGGGTGATGATTCGAACATCTAACGCGGTGGGTACGGACTAACGAACAAGTCCTAACCCACCTCTATTTTGTTCTTGAGGCGCGGGGTGTTTGGCGACGACGAAACAGGACCGCAACGGCGATTGGGGGCCTTAGCAGTGAAGTATGGATCCCGAGACGACCGCAGGCGCAATCGGAAGTAAAAACTGACAACCAGAATGACTCCAGTGGCCCGCGGAAGACCCTGGTGGCGCAGGTCACCGGCGCGACGGCCAGAGGCGGCGGCACGCCGTGGTGCCGCCGACAGAAGCCCGCAGCGGCACCGGCCGCGGCGGCGAGGAAAGGATCCTGCGGCCACGATGGATCCGGGTGACAAGCGGTGCCACCCTGGCGCCGCGTTCGCGAGACTGCCCCCCCCCCCTCGCGCGACTCGCAGGCCGAGCTAACGCACCCCCTTGGTCGGGCCGGGGTGGGTCATGTGTTTAGGGCCGCGCCTAGCCTCACCCTTCCGGGCCGGACCTGGACCCTGGTCGGGTCAACCCAGTTTGGGTCGTCCTGGGGGGGGGGGGGGGGTCGGGCCAGGCCTAGACCCCCCCACTTCAGACCGTTTTCGGTCATTCGCCCGTAACTTGAGCTACAGACCTCCGATTGATGCACCATCAGTTGAGTAGGAACCCTTGGATTGAGATGGTCGTTTAGGTATATTACACTCAAGGTTTCGGAAAAGTTTGGGTATGGCCGGGTTGGTTTGAAACCAAAACCAATCGGGCCCTTGGAGCGGAAATGCTTATAACTTGAGTACCGGACGTTCGATTGATGTGTCATTGAATACGCTGGATTCCACTTGAAGAGAAGGTTCTTTTGGGATACTCTATGTGGGATTCAGATAATTTTGGAGTATTTTTGGGTTGGTTTTATCTTAAAACCCAATCGGGCCCTTGGAACGGAAAAACAAATAGCTCACAGACCGGGCATTCGATTGACGCGCCGTCTATTGCGTAGAGACACCTATGACGAGGTGGTACTTTATGTTACTTTTACATGAGAATTTGTGACACCTGGAAGTAACAACCAGTAGCTCATGGAGCGGACCCTCTCAGAGACGAGCGTACGGAGTGTGGAGACCTAGTAGCTGTACACCTAACGACTGCTTGACCGATTAGACTCGGAGTGATTCGATTATCCTAGTAGACAGAGAACCTAGTATTTGGTGGCAGAACCACGGCGGACGGAGCACCTGGTAGTTGGAAGCAGACCCCGCGGTACTCGACAGGAGGAGTACCTCTGTTGGCTATTGGGGGGAGCACCCGGTATTTAGCGGCAGACCCACAGTGAACGGAGCACCCGGTATTTGGAAACAGACCCGCGGTACTCGATAGGAGGAGTACATCAGCAGTATAAGGTTAGTGAGTAGAACCTCAGAGTCGTGACAGGGCCACTGTACTTGACAAAGGAGGAGTTCTCGAACAGCCGTGGTTTTGATAATGAAAATCCTGGTTTGAGATGAGTCAATGACCTTTGTGTTTTCCTCATGATTGAGATGGGTTACTTGATAACTTAGGTATATGTATGGGAATATACCTAAGTAAAGGTTATCTGTTGAGATCTTTCTTTTTGGTTTATCCTTGTTGCATTTAGTGAGACCTTGAGGGTCTCTGGGTCCCTACTGAGAATTGTTATACTCACCCCTGCACGACCTACGCCCTCACCTCGTTGTGTTGGTTGCAGACGATAAACAACACTGATCCTGGTTGAGGCTTGTAGAGCTGGATGGTACTCGGAGGTGGCTTTCACGACGAGATGGTACCCAGAGGTGACAGACAGAAATGGAGAGATGAGGTAGCCATCTGTACCTACCCTTCAGGTAGGAACTCCAGAGGACGATCCAGGAGCAGCTTGACACCTTCCTGCTGTTTTGTCTTTTCCTTGTACTTTACTGTTGGGCTTGTATTTCTGGACCCTTTACTTTCTAGCACATCTTTTGTTATGTAGTGTTTACTTAGTGTTTGTTTATTCTTTTACTCGGGTTGTGTGTGTGTGTTTATGTTTTATAAAGGCAATGCATTCCCAGTTATAGGGATTTACGCCTTTGGTGCTAGTCGCCAGCCCCTGGCCTATGGAAGGCAGGCTTGAGGTAGTTACGACACGAGCCCCAGGGGACGGGTCCTGAAAAATTAGTATTAGAGGAGTCGGTTCTACCATAGAACTTAGGACTCTAATATTTTCTTTTCTGTGAAGAAATAGTGTTAAGCGTACTGAGTGTGGTTTTCCGTTCAAGGAGTCCAGTGTTGGTGTGGCGGCCGACATATCCATACACCAGGACCCTGACTTCTGATTTCCGAATCAGTGCATGAAAACACTGATTGCGTGTGTGTTTCCAAAAGTTTTCATTAAGTCAGCTCAAACCGGGTCATCTCACAAGGTATAGTCTTTTGACCGTGTCACATTTGTTTCTTTTAGGATGCCTCCCTGTAGACGACCAGTTAGAGCCTCAAGAGTTGTACGAACTGACAGCCCGCCGAGCGACGAGGCCTCTGTACAGGGCCCTCTCCCAGTGGAGCCACCAGTAGAGGCACCAGCGGTACTACCTTCTGTGGGGCCACCGATGCCACCAGCCCCAGCAGCAGGCAATGCACACCGCTTGAGGACGCTGCACGAGTTCTAGCGCTAGAGGTCACCCAGGTTCTCAGGAGAGACGGAACCACAGGCGGCTGAGGATTGGCTGGAGCCTTGGTGAGAGTCTTCAGACTAGTAGGTACACCAATGGACTTCATGGTGATCCCTGCTACCAGCCTCCTTCAGGCAGCAGCAGGTAGATGGTGGAGCCTGATTCTCCAGATGTGTGATGAGGTTTCACTTCTATGGGCATACTTTGAGAGCCTGTTCTGGGTGGAGTTTGTACCAGCCACCCTTCGAGCGGTGCAGATTCAGAAGCTACTTCAACTACAGTAGGGTTGCATGAGTGTAGCTCTGTACTCAGCGAGGTTCACAGACCTCTCGCACTACTCCACTGATATGGTATGAGACCTGTTCTTTAGGGCCCAAACCTTCATGCAGGGACTCAGGCGAGAGATCAGAGCTTCTATTATCTCCCACAACATTCTGACGCAGACGGGAGTGTTGGAGCGAGCCCTTCTAGTGGAGAGTTTCCTTACTGAGTAGTCTCCAGTAGCGAGACCTGAAGGACCCCGGGACACCCTGGGAGGGGAGGGGAGAATCAGGTTGACAACTTTTTCTTTTAATGTGATGGATCTTGTTCCCACGTTGGTAGGAACTTGTTGAACTCGTATGATGAATATGATTCAAAAGAAAACCTTAACATGAACATAGAAGACACAACACTTTTTACATGGTTCACCACTAAAAAACTTGCGCGACACTTCCTCCTTCAACTCTAAACTTGTGCGACGCTGTGCCTTTAACTCCCCAACTGCCTTGATCGCGCAGCCAACTACCGGCGCGCAACCTCTACTTGTGCGAACCAACAACCCCTTGAGTGACTCAACCACTTGCGTGACGAGAGATTGAAAAATCAATAAGTCTTTAACTTCATTTCAAATTAGGGGGGGGGGGTCCTCTATTTATAGGCAAATTGGACCCCCTTCGCAGTGGCGCGCGAGTTCTTCCCTCGGAGCGCAGCTCATCCTCCCTAGCCTCTGTCGCGCTACTCACTTGCGCGACCACACCCATACTTTAGAAACCTTATATCCTTTTCCATATTTTGATGTTATGATCTAGAAAAATTATAGGAATGCAAGTTTCCAATCCTCCTAGGCATTGGAACGCAAGTCTCTTCACGGTGTGCATGTCACTTGCACGACCAGCCCAAAACTTACGCGGTTCTTATCCCTTTGCCATTTTTCCATGTTCTGATCTTGAAAAACATATGGAGCACAATTTTCCTCTCCATCAAGTACACGGAACGCAAGTCTCTTTATCAAAAATAGTTTTCTCCATTTTTCGATTTTCAGGCCCAAAAATTTGGCAAACATTGGGAAACAGCGCCACCTTCAATACTATTGTCTGCTTGAACTGTATGATGTCTTTGCTGGTACACATTCTGAACATCCATTGAGGATTGACAAAAAACACAATCCATACTCCAAATAATGCATAGAAGACCATGGTTCCAATAGGACCCACCACTAGTCAACTTGCAGCGGAGTCTTATGCAGCTGGAAGTAGACAAACGACATAGGAGTCCAAGAGGATCAGACCCACCGGTGACCGACTGCACGACTCAGGATCAGTTGTGTGGGGAAACTGGAGTGGAGACAGATCCAGTCGTTCCAGTAGCGGACAATGTTACTCCTGCGGTGGGCTTAGTCACATGGCACGTGACTGTCCGATCCGCCGTACAGACGATCAGTTGATAGATGAAGGACCTCCCAAGCAGAGGTAGAGGTTCAATCAAGGCGGACAACAAGGAGAAGGTGACCGTGGCAGAGGAGATGGCCATGAAGATGGTGGTGGACGATGCTTCGAGGTGTTTCCACCACCACCACCAGGAGGACCACCCTGACCGCAAGGAATAGGTGGACATGGGAGAGCACAACTTCAGGCAGCTGAAGCATACAACTATGGAGCTCCAGAAGCAAGTGGATAAGAGCAGGACTAGTTCCAGGAAGACAAGCCTTTGTTCATGATGCTTCTAGCTTTGTAAATGTTGTTGTTTGTGGTTGATTTGTGTCTTTGTACTTTGAGCTGCAGTAATAAAATACATTTTTCCTTGTAATGTTTTCTTTACTTCCTTTTTATGTACTAAGAGGTTCCAGTTTAAACTATTGACTTGACCCTCACTTTAGAGATTCCTACTGAAGGAGACCTAGAGACCACACATTGATGCTGACAGTGCGACTCGACCATTGGAGGCGAGAGTAATGGTTGGATCTCTTGGTAGTAGCGTTTATGCCTTACGACGTCATCCATGACATTGATTGTACTGTTCATGTTAGGATTGACTGTATTAGGCAATGGGCGTGGTTCATCCAGGGGATGAGACTAGGATTGTCTTTTCAGCAAAGGAGAAATCTTAGAATCTCTTATATATCATAGGCGAAGAAGGGTGAACGTCAACCGACTTACCTATTTGGCCAACTTTCTACCAACCATAGATGGTATGAGCTATGACGGGAAAGGGGTAGATCATCTTGGAGTGGATGAAGACTGCACAGAGAAGGCAGAAGTCCTATGATAATAGGAGGCGGAGACCAATGGAGTTCAAGGATGGTGACCACATCTTTATATGGGTCTCACCTCGACGAAGTCTACGGAGATGTGGCCGAGGCTTCAAGTTATCTCCGAGGTTCATCAGACCTTTCCATGTCCTCAGCAGGGTAGGTGAAGTGGCTTACCACTTGGCCCTTCCACCTCAGTTGCACCGGGTGCAGGACGTCTTCCACTTATCTCAGCTGAAGAGATACATGCATGACATGACCCAAATCTTTGATCATGGGGAGATGGAATTCAACGATGGGGCAACAATCTCAGAGGTTCCAGTGGAGATCGAGGATCGAAAGTAACGAGTCCTTCATGGGCAGTCGATTCCTCTAGTACGTGTTCCTAGGCAACACGGGAACCTTCAAGAGAGAACATGGGAGCGGGAGGCTCAGATGTGTGCTCAGTACGCTCATTTGTTTCCCTAGTGTATGTTGTAGCTTTACGGGGACATAAATCCCTAAGGTGGGAGTAATGTAAAGACCCGTAAATTTCAAGGAAATTGTTTCTTAAATTCATTGGAATTTTACGAGTATGAAGTTTCTAATGACACCTGATTTCGAGGCCCAGTGTGCCAGGAATAATTTTTTGATGTTTATCTTGGGTACTTTCAGTGAATGAACGAGTGAGTTTTTCTATCTTTTGAAGCGGTGCTCGGATTTGAAATCTGAGGGCACCGATGAAGTCGCAACACCAATTTTTGTTTAAGGGGACCTTTACCGCAGTTGTGTTTTGTGCGGGTTAGAAGTTAATTTTTGGGGTTTATTCCTAAAATTAAATAAAATTTGGTTGTGCACAAATTTTATTTTTTATGGTGGGGACCACAAGAGCCCCAACCTTTTAACTCCCCATTAATTCCTGGCTGTTTACTTTGACAACTCCATGAATTTATTATGGTGGAGCCTTCCCACCTCCCTCTTCCCAATTAATAGTGCCCAATATGATAATTAATGTCATCGTAAATTTAATTGGCACAACGTTGGAATTAATAAGAATTGCATGAAAAATCTATTAATTAGAGAACCATTTTTTCCATGAGTTGAAAAATCACATTTGGGAAAGTGCTATGGGGAATTAAGCAGAGGAGATCCTTCATCGATGAAGAACACTACTCTTCAATGAAGAACATCCCCGATGAAGAATGTGAAGAACATCTTCCAACGACGCATCTTCCTCGGACACACCTCGATGTCAAGGAGCCTACGTCACCTACAATAGTGACCCTTCCTCCATCATTGATGGAACGACACCATTCTTCCGTGACGCCCATCTACCACGACGCTCGTCATCCGCGGATCAACGACGTATGACAACAACTTCGAGGTAGGGGAATTTTGTATATTTCATATATGTGTTTTCTACCCTCGAACATGGTGTTTAATTTTTGGGTGATGATTCGAACCTCTAACGCGGTGGGTACGGACTAACGAACAAGTCCGGACACACCGCTATTTTGTTCTTGATGCACGAGGAGTTTGGAGATGACGAAACGGGACCGAAACGACGATTTTGGGCCTTATCAGTGAAGTACGGATCCCGAGACGACTGTAGGCGTAGTCGGAAGAAAAAACGGACCACCGGAAGGACTATAGTGGCCCGGGGAAGATCCTGGCGGCGCCCTGGCGAGCTGCTGGCAGAACCCCGCCGTGGCACCAGCTACGGCGGCGAGGAGAGGATCCCACAATAGCGTGGGATCTGGGTGACAAGCGGTGCCACCCTGGCGCTGCGTTCGTGAGACCGGGGGCCACGCTCCCCCCCCCCCCGCTCGGCTCGCTGGCCGAGCCAGTGGACCCCCCAGCCGGGCCGAGGCGGGTCACGAAGACCGGGCCGTGCCCAGCCGGGCTGGGCCACACACTTCCGTTCTGGACCCCGACCCAGGTCGGGTCGACCAGGTTCGGGCCGACCCAGGGGATTGGGCTGGGTCGGTCTGGGCCCAACCCCCCCCCCCCCCCCCCAGTTCGTACCGTTTTCAGTCATTCGCCCATAACGTGAGCTATGAACCTCATATAGACGCACCATCAGTTGTGTAGGAACCCTTGGATCGAGACTTTTGTTTTGGTATATTACAATAAAGGTTTTAGGGAAGTTTGGGTATGGCTGGGTTGGTTCGAACCTGAAATCAACTGGGCTCTCGGAGCGGAAATGCTTATAACTTGAGGACCAGACGTCCAATTGATGTGTTGTTGACTAAATTGGATTCCTCTTGATGAGATAGTTCTTTTGGAATAATCAACATGGGATTCAGATGATTTTATAGTATGGTTGGGTTGGTTTTATCTTAAAAACCAACTGGGCCCCAGGAACGGAAAAGCTAATAGCTCATGGACCGGGTGTCCGATTGACGTGCCATCTGTTTCGTAGAGACCCCTATGACAAGGTGGTCCTTTATGTTACTTCTACGTGAGAATTTGTGACACTTGGAAGTAACAACCAGTAGGTCATGCAACAGACCCTCCTGGAGACGAGCGTATGGAGTGCAGAGACCTAGTAGTTGTAGACCTGACGACTACTTGACCGATTCGACTCGGAGTGATTCGATTAGCCCAGTGGATAGAGCGCCTAGTATTTGGAGGCAGACCCACGGTGGAGGGAGCACCTGATAGTTGGTAGCAGACCTGCGGTACTCGTCAAGAGGATTACTTCTGTAGGCTATTAGGGGGAGTGCCCGGTATTTGGCGGCAGACCCACAACAGATGGAGCACTCGGTATTTGGAAGAAGACCCGTAATACTCGAAAGGAGGAGTACCTCAGCAGTCTAAGGTTAGTGAGTAGCACCTTGACGTCATGACATGGACACTATACTCGACAGAGGAGGAGTTCTCCTGCAGCCGTGGTTTCGATAATGAAAATCCCGGTTTGAGCTGAGTCAATGACCTTTGTGTTTTCCTCATGATTGAGATGAGTTACTTGATAACTTAGGTATATGTATGGGCATATAACGAAGTAAAGGTTATCTGTTGAGATCTTTCTTTGTGGTTTATCCTTGTTGGATTTAGTGAGACCTTGAGGGTCTTGGGGTCCCTACTGAGTATTATTATACTCACCTCAGCACGGGCTATGCCCGCACCTTGTTGTGTTGGTTCCAGATGATGAACAACACTAATCATGGTTGAGGCTTGTAGATCTGGATGGTACCCGGAGGTGGAATTCACGACGAGATGATACTCGGAGGTGACAGACAGACGTGGAGAGCTGAGGTGGCCATCGGTACCTACCCTTCAGGTAGGAACTCTGGAGGACAATCTAGGAGCAGCTTGACACCTTCCTGTTGTTTTGTCTTTTCCTTGTACTTTACTATTGGGCTTGTATTTCTGGCCCCTTTACTTTCCACCACATCTTTTGTTATATAGTGTTTACTTACTGTTTGCTTCCTCTTATACTCTGGTTGTCTGTGTGTGTTTACGTTTTATAAAGGCAATGCCTTCCTAGTTATAGGGATTTACGCCTTTGGTGCTAGTTGCCAGCCCCTGGCCTATGGAAGGCAGGCTTTGGGTAGTTACGACACGGGCCCTGGGGGACTGGTCGGGACATTATTATAAATTATTACTAATTATTACTAATTATTCATAATTATTCCTAATTATTTTTAATTATTCCTAATTATAGCTAATTATTCCTAATTATAGCTAATTATTCCTAATTATAGCTAATTATTCCTAATTATAGCTAATTATTCCTAATTATAGCTAATTATTCCTAATTATAGCTAATTATAGCTAATTATAGCTAATTATAGCTAATTATTCCTAATTATAGCTAATTATTCCAATTTATTCATAATTATAGCTAATTATTCCTATTTATTCCAAATTATATCTAAATATTCCTATTTATTCCTAATTATAGCTAATTATTAATATTTATTCCTAATTATAGCTAATTATTCCTATTTACTAATTATAGTTAATTATTCCTATTTACTAATTATTACTAATTTTTACTATTTATTACTAATTATTACTAATTATTACTAATTATTACTAATTATTACTAATTATTACTAATTATTAATAATTATTACTAATTATTTCTAATTATTACTAATTATTACTAATTATTACAAATTATTACCAATTATTACTAATTATTACTAATTATTACTAATTATTTCTAATTATTACGAATTATTACTAATTATTACTAATTATTACCAATTATTACTAATTATTCCTAATTATTCCTAATTATTAATAATTATTCCTAATTATTCCTAATTATTATTAATTATTACTAATTATTCCTAATTATTCCCAATTATTCCTAATTATTCTTAATTATTACTAATTATTCCTAATAATTCCTAATTATTCTTAATTATTCCTAATTATTCCAAATTATTCTTAATTATTCCTAATTATTCCTAATTATTCATAATTATTCCTAATTATTCCTAATTATAGCTAATTATTCCTAATTATAGCTAATTATTCCTATTTATTCCAAATTATAGCTAATTATTCCTATTTATTCTTAATTATAGCTAATTATTCCTAATTATTCCTAATTATAGCTAATTATAATTATTCCTAATTATAGCTAATTATTCCTAATTATAGCTAATTATGCCTATTTATTCCTATTTATAGCTAATTATTACTAATTATAGCTAATTATTACTAATTATAGCTAATTATACCTAATTATATTAAATTATAACTAATTATATCTATTTATTTCTAATTATATCTATTTATTCCTAATTATATCTATTTAATCCTAATTATATCTATTTAATCCTAATTATTACTAATTATAGCTAATTATTACTAAATATAGCTAATTATAGCTAATTATAGCTAATTGTAGCTAATTGTAGCTAATTGTAGCTAATTGTAGCTAATTGTAGCTAATTGTAGCTAATTATAGCCAATTCTAGCTAATTCTAGCCAATTATAGCTAATTATAGCTAATTATACCTAATTATAGCTAATTATAGCTAATTATAGCTAATTATAGCTAATTATAGCTAATTATAGCTAATTATAGCTAATTATTGCTAATTATAGATAATTATAGCTAATTATATCTAATTATATCTAATTATATCTAATTATATCTAATTATATCTAATTATATCTAATTATATCTAATTATATCTAATTATAGCTAATGATATCTAATTATAGCTAATTATATCTAATTATATCTAATTATAGCTAATTATAGCTAATTATATCTAATTATAGCTAATTGTATCTAATTATATCTAATTATAGCTAATTATTTCTAATTATATCTAATTATAGCTAATTATATCTAATTATAGCATTGCTTTGAAACGCGGCTTCCAAGGCTGCTTCCCGGTTTCAAGACAAGGCCACTCTGGGGGACTCTATCTCCTTTGGAAGGACAACTTCGACGTCAAAATTTTGTCCTTCTCCTCGCACCATGTGGCAACATCTATTTAGACGGACCATAACCCACCCTGGACCTTTGTGGGATTCTATGACTGGTCTTCCAATAGTGACAAGGTGAAGTCATGGGACCTTCTCGACAGGCTACGACATGACCTCCCGAGCCCTATTCTTTTCAGAGGTGACTTCAATGAGAATATGTTCCACAAGGAAAAAGGGGGCGGAATCATCCGACCCTCAACATTGATGTCAAATTTCAAGGACGTGGTCGCTAGGGCGGACCTCGTCGATCTGGGGTACGCATGTAATCCTTTCATATGGTTCCGCGGTAATTCAAAAGGCACCCGCATCGCTGAGCGTCTGGATAGATTTCTAGGCTCAACTGATTGGATTGACCTCTTTGGTTGTTCCTATCGGCCACATGACACTCAACTGTTAGGACCACTGTCCTATTTTTATTGATTGCACACAAGGTGAACGCAAGAGACAATTCAACAGACCCTTCACATTTGAAATATTCTGGTCTAAAGACCAGGAATGCGAAGAGGTTATCTGATCAAACTGGAAAGGTACTCACGAGGATGTTAGTAGAAATATCCAACATGTTGCATCCGTTCTGAGGTCTTGGAGCAACAAAAACATCCACCACCTCAATTGGCACTGTGGTGTCCTTGAAAAGAAACTCCACAACCTTCTCAAGCAACCCACATCCAATTGCAATCTCTCTAAGATTGGTGATTCTCAAAGAGAACTGGACATGGACCTGCGCGTTAAGGAAAGATTCTGGGCTATGCAGGCACGATACAATCACATTAATGAAGGGGATGCCAATACCAGGTATTTTCACCAGAAAGCATCAGCCAGGAATCAGAAAAACGCTATCACTTGCACCTCACAACCCGATGGAAGAAAAGTTTCGAACATCATTGGAATCCATGAGGCCTTGATAGGCTATTTCCAGAACCTCTTCTCTGCAGGAACCTCTACCATATCTGCTGAGGTGGATGAGTGCATCAGACCGGTGATCACCAAAGAGATCAATTGGAAGCTTATCAAAGATGTGACAGATGACGAGATACGCCTGGCTATGAAACACATTCATCCCACTAAGGCCTCGGGACCGGACGGGTTCCATGCCCTATTTTTTAAACAATACTGGAACATTGTCGGTCCTGAAATTTGCAAAATGATTAAAAATATTTGGGATGGGAATACTAGCATAGCTGCCATCAATGAAACGGTCCTCGTACTCATCCCCAAAATCAAGAAACCTCTTGCGATCCCTAACTTTAGACCTATCAGTATCTGCAATGTCTCTTACAAGATCTTCTCAAAGATCCTTGTCAATCGGCTACGACCTTGGATACCTGATATTATCTCTAAAAACCAGAGAGATTTCGTGTCCAAGATACTGATCACTGATAATGCTATTATAGCCCACGAAGTGTTCCATTCTATGAAATCACGCCCCACCACGAAGAGAGGAACCATGGCCTGGAAACTGGATTTGACTAAGGCCTACGACAAGGTGGAATGACACTTCCTCAGAGTTGTGATGATGAAAATGGGATTTTGTGCTAAATGGACTGATGTGGTCATGAACTACATCTCGACTGTCTCCTTCAGAATCAAGATCAATTGGGAGCTTACTAGAGGACTCACCCCATCCCGGGGCCTTCTCCAGGGAGATCCCCTCTCCCCTTTTCTCTTTATTTTGGTGGCTATTGTTTTCTCTCACCTTATTTCCATGGCTGCATCCTCTAATTCTATTCATGGGGCTAAGGTGTGTCGTGATAGACCACTAGTGTCACACCTCTTTTTCGCCGATGACTGCCTCCTTTTTTCCAAAGCAACAATCAATGAATGCCAGGTGGTCAGCCAAGCAATCCATCAGTATGAGAGGGCATCTGGCCAGTCAATCAATCATGGAAAATCTGAAATCTCCTTCAGCATAGGGGTGCCCCTTCCCAAGAGAGATGAGCTGTGCGCATCTGCAAGAATCCATCGGGTTGAAAAACACCAGAAGTATCTCGGGCTACCCACGATGATTGGCCGGTCCAAAAAAGAAATTTTTGCATCTCTGGTGGACTAGATTGATAAAAAATTCAAGGATGGACCCTGAAAAGAATTTCCAAAGCTGGAAAAGAGACCCTCATTAAATCTATCATACAATCTATCTCTAGCTATTTTATTTCCCTGTTTAAGATCCCGAAGGCCATCGTCGACCAGATCCATTCATGCACTGCCAACTTCTATTGGGGGAAGAACGATGGAAGGAATATACCCCACTGGATGGCCAGGGAGAATCTCTGCAAACTTAAAACATAGGGAGGGATGGGATTCCGGAACCTTCTTCTCTTCAATGATGCACTATTGGACAAGAAAGGATGGCACCTTATTAACCGCCATCCCTCTATGCACGGGTTCTTCGTGCCACGTATTTTCCCCACACAGACCTCCTTGCTTCCTCTCTTGGCCCTCACCCTAGCTTCCTCTAGAGAATCATTTGGGGGGGTTCATAATCTCCTGGAAAAAGGGATAGGATGGAGGATTGGGAATGAATCATCTATCAATATCTGGTCTAATCCCTGGCTGATCGATAAGGAAGGCATGAGGGCCACATCCCCCACCCAACCAGGTCTTGAAGATGCCACCGTCAGCTGCCTCCATTCTGACCAGGGACCGGGGTGGTGTCTGGAAAAGATTCATAATTGGTTTAATGAAAGAGATCAAAGAGTCATCCTAAGCATTCCCTAGGTTCCAGATGTAGGCCCAGACCTTCTCTTCTGGATCAATGACATTTCAGGCGAGTATACGGTGAGATCTGGGTATAGATTCACTCTAGGAAACCACTCAGTCGGCCAAGTGGAGGGACCTTGGAATTCGATTTGGACGATCAACGTCCCCCCAAAAGTTCACCAATTCTGGTGGCAGGTGTGCACGGGTACCCTCCCAACTATGATCCTTCTTGCCTACCGACATATGTCTAGTGCCGATTTTTTCCCTTTCTGCCTGCATATTCCAGAAACCCCTTTGCACGACATCATTCACTTCCCAGGAGATAGGGAAATTTGGAATAAATGAGGTCCGACGCCAGGCACACCACTGGCCACGGTCTCCGACCTAACTGATCCTCTGATGTGTTGGTGCTCCTCCCTATCACCGGTTAACGCATGCTCACTTTTCACCTTGGCCTGGATCATTTGGGTTCGACGAAACGATGCTATTTTTCATCACGTTCATAAACCTCCCAAATTTTGGATTGAACGGGCCACCTCATGGATTGAGGGCTGGAAGGACCACAATGGACATTATATGCCAGAGGTTACCCCTCATACCCCTCTCATTAAAACCATCCAACAAAAGGAATTTTTAAGATCAACGTGGATGCATCTCTCCTCAAGGATGAGCTCATTTCCCTTGGCCTCCTGGCCCAAAACCATTTGGGGAAAATCATTGTGGCAAAATACGAACCACACCATGCCTTCTGTGAACCGGCTGTGGCTGAGGCCACCACCATATTTTCTGGTATGATGCTCGCTATGAACGATGGGTGGGTTGATATCATCATTGAGTCTGACTGCCTCATCGCAATTGATGCTATCAATCATAAAGACGGCAGACTCTAGTCCATTGGCCTCATCATCAGAAGAATTCTCACACTTCGCCAATGCTTCTCATTTTGCACCTTCTCCTTCACCAAAAGGGAAGGGAACAATGCGGTCCATCAACTTGCGGCCTTATTCCCATTCGATGCCAACCAGCTCTGGCTGGACAATTTTCCTTCATGGCTTTTCACTTGTACGTCTGCCGACCTTCGTCATCAATGATATCTGTCTTTTCTAAAAAAAAATTCTAATAATATCTAATTAATATTAATTATGACTAATTATATCTAATTAATATTAATTATGACTAATTATTTATAATTATAAATAATAATATCAATTTCTTAGTAAAAATAAATATAAATAAAAATCAATTGAAATCTAATTAAATTAAAACTAATAAACAACAATTAAAATTAACATAAAAAATAAAATAAATATAAATAAAATATAATATAAATACCTTAAACTTTGATACTATGAAGATATTGACGCCCTCCGATTGCTCTCGTATAAAAAAAATTTACTAAAAGAAAATTTTTCTTCGAAAATGAAGAAAGAATAGAAACACAGATCTAGATCTGAATGATATAAGAAAAAAACGGATGGGGGTATATATAGGTTAAATTAGTTGTGATGGGGTTATTAGTGACGGGTTTCCCATCGTAACTGGTACTATTTGCGATGGGGCCCGTCGCAAATACCCTCACCCGCATTAATTATAATCATTAGTTAAAAGGTTATTTGCGATGGGTCCCGTTGCAACTTGTACCTATTGAAAGTCTATTTGCGATGGGATGAAATTCCATCACAAAAAGTTATTAACCGCTGGCAGGTAGTTGCAACGGGTCCCGTCGCAACTAACCCTACGCGGTTTGGCGTGCAATTCGCGCCAAAGTTTTTGCAACGAGAGACGAAATCTCATTGCAAATAATTGGGTATTTGCGAAGGGAAAATTTTACCGTCACAAATTTTTTCCTGGACTGGTTATTTGCGATAGGAATAAATCCCATCACAAATAATCCATTTCAAATAGTGATTTTTCCAGTAGTGCAGCCCCGGGAATCACAAACCCCATCCTTTTTCCCACCATCAACCCCTTGACCTGACCCCCAGGGAGTTGTGTAACTACATCATTTACCCTGAACAATTTCAGGATTCCCCATAATGACATTGGTAAGTGACAATTCCCTCACTAGAGAGGTCCTGTCTGAAAATAGGGATGATCCATGATCATATTAATGCTCCCTCCAAATGTGCTTCCACCACGGTGGCGTAATTTTGGGAGTGTTGGATTCTATGTGAACAAACCACCACTTCACTTTCCACACTTTGAATTCCCCATTATTCAGATTCTCATCCTCTTTCATGTTTTAAGGGACCCCCTAACAGTATGTATGATCGACCTATAGTCCACCTGCTGTCCTGGGCCAAAGTTCCGGAAGACTGATCATGTTTGAAGGGACCCCCGAATAGTATAGATTCTTGACCTATGGTCTGCCTGCCGTACTGGGCCAAAGTTCTGGAAGAATGATGGACAATATATGAGTTAGGTCTTGTGTTGTGAACATGGTCAGCGGTTGACCCTCATTTGTTGTCCCCATTTCAGGATAATGCCATAGGGATGCTGTGTTTCGAACATGGTCAATAGTAATCCTTTATTTCCATGCCCATCTCATAGTGTTCTAAATTTGGGTAACGTGATTCAAAATTTTCATTCCCCTTTGTTTGGACTGATTCCAATGCCCATGTCATTGCCCCACTCATGCGCTAGAGCACATCGAGAAAAAGATACATTGATTGGTCTGAGGTCCTCTTCCTTTGATCAGGCCTCCCCCTTCTCCTCGGAAATCCGGGTTAGAATTTCGAATGCTCGAAGCTTGGTTTCCACTCCCATGATCAAACGAAGTGATAGTATGAGCCTCCTTTGTTTCTCACATCGGGTACGACCCACGTGAGCCTAGGGATGGATTGCGATTTATTTCAGGATTATGGTTGAGCATGTTAATCTAAAGGGACAGGTATGTTAAGAAAAGGGGCAAGTTAGTAAATTTTTCCATACATACTGTTCAGAAAAAGGAGATAAGAAGTAGTAAGGTGAGGTAAGTTTATGGGTTCGGCCAAAACAGGGCCCTTAAGGGTCATATTCTTGGATAGATCTCTCCAATGCCGCCACATTTTGGCTGGTGGCCTCCAGGACTACCTCCCATCCCCTGAGGACTCTCTCTTCGTCAGTGGCCATGAAGAGCAGGTCGCTGACCCGAGCCCGTGCCTGCGCCTGTTCAGTTTGGAGCTCAGTTATCTGGTGACTTTCTTCCACCAGTTGTTCTTGGGCATCTGCCAACTGGGCCCTCTGCTGATCCATGAGCTCAGAGCCATTGGGATGAATATCTCCTATTCTTTCGCCTATTCCTAAAGGTGTTGGACCTCCTTCTCCGCCCTCAGAAATGCTTGGGTACTCCCAGACTCCTCACGACACTGGGTAACGTCAAAGTGCCAGCTTCTCTCACGAATCTTCTCGGCCATGTAATCATGAATCGTTAGGCGAAGGTGTTGAACGTCTCCCCTCTAGAACACATGAAACATAGCCAGGTGTGGAGTGACCACATCCGCTTCAGCCATTCCACATGAGGCTAATTGGGAAAACACCAGATGCACTTACATCCCTTGCGTCACGTCATTCGGCTCTCCTAGGCCACTTCCAAATCTGAATCATCGATTTCTTCAGGGTCAACAGGCCGATAGACAGGGAAGATAGCCAACAGGCTAGCAACATGGTCTTCCTCAGAGATTCCTCCCAGGGGAGTAGGCTCCTCAGCATCTGGGTGACCTTCCTCTCTGCCCTTGATCTTGGTGGCACCCTCGTTGACATTCGGCCCTGCCCCGATAGCATCACCACTGGTGCTCGCTGCTCCCTGCTCACCAATTGCTGGGGACAACTCGGTTTGGGAGGCATGTTCTGGATGGGGCGATACGTTTTCCATCGACACGTTCACGGATGGGTCGGGCTCTGTGGCCCGATGAGCCTCCAATTCTGTGATCACTGTACAGAAAAGGAGCACCCTAATCAGTTGAGTTCTCCGACGGTAAGCAACAGTATTGAATCAAGGAACTTACAGGAGCCCAAGGCATCAACCTTTGATATCGGTGGAATTCCGCGCAGCCGGAGTGGTTTTTCTCTCAGAACCAAAGAATTTTTCGCGCATGAGAGCTCGAAGACTGTCGCGTGAGAAAAGTCGTACGGAGCATGGGACCCGTGACGTCTTTTATAGGATAAGCCTGGGTTATGTGCCAGCGTGAAAAGTGAATTCCGTGCCTTTTTAATATTTTCACACGACTTCATATTTTTGCATGCATAGACCCTACGGAGCCCTGCACTTCAATGTTTCCCTCGAAATCCGACCGTTGTATCCCCTCGGCGATCCAATTCCGAGTGGGGGAATTTGTAGATGCCGAAAAGCACTCCAGAGTAGAAGAAAGTTTCAAAACGACAAGGCGAAGTCATATTCAGACCTAGGGACCCCATCTGGGGGGCCTGGAGGGGCCACGTGAAATAAATTCCCAAGTGCGCGAAAAAAGATACCCCCACACAGAATGTTCCAGGATTCCTTATAATTTGGGCAGCCGGGCACAAAATATTTTGTGCCCCCACACCTACACAGTTGACATTTCACGCCGCCGCCTCTGGCGTGCAATTATTTCACGCCGATCTGTTTTCCACACACCCAGACTTCTATAAATAGAAGGCAACTCCATTCCATTTCAGGGCTAAAGAATCTGAACCGGCACTCATGCACAAAATCCATCTTCCGCGCGAGCAATACGTTCTTAAGGTATGATTCTTTTCGTGCCATGTCACCCCGGGTTCTGCCTTCACATGAGATCCCCTTGGCTTAGACTGAATTACAATCCCTTTAGGGTTCCTCCCTTGCACGCAATCCCTTCCATTGTGCACATGATGACCATTTGCGCACAATTCCGTCCATTGCGTGCACCCCTGTCCTTGCGCGCAGCCTCTTCCACTTGTGCGCAATTCATACTCCTTGCGCGCAATACTCCTAGTCGCGTGCAAAACATCTTCCCCCAATTACACGCAAGCATCATCAATTTTGTGCCAGCCTGGTGTTTTTCGTGCATGTCTATTATTTCACGTGCAAACCTCAAAGGTTGCGCGCAATTCCCTGGGACCCCTCACCCTGGTTCTCTTCTTGTGGGTTCCAATCGTGGGTGCCTTTTGTGCCCCGAGTATCCACATCATGCACCGTCCTCCCAGGTGACCTTCTAGGATTGTATGAGGTAACTTCACAGTCCCTTGGAAAATTCTTCCCATTGATTTTCTTTTCCTCATTCTTCTTCTCATAGGCATGCTAACGACTATTGCTTCTTTACATAGCCATGCTAACGTGGACCACTCGATGGTTCACCCCACAACACCCCCTCACTACGGTGTTGTCGATGCCTTCTCTTCCACAAGGAGTGGAGGGTACCAGTTATGTAAGTCCTAGGGTTGTGGAGTGAACCCACCTCATCTGAGCTGTAGGATGTTAAACTTCCAAGCACCTTCATCCTCAACACATGATGTCAAACTGTGACCTGGCCCCATGCCTCGCACGCAGGGTCCCCCCCGCCTTGGACATTATCCACACCCACTCGTCTCCATGGGGTGGGATCATCCCTCATAGGGGGTGATATCTTACTTATTGGAGTGGCGTTTATCCACGTGGAAGGGAATCCACCTTGGTGTAATCCCCTAATCTTTCTTGCAGGAGGCAGCACCCCTATTCCTCCTCACTCCCTTGGCACCAAGGCCAGCCAAGGGAATGATGGGGAATGATGCTTCCCCTTTCTTCCGACCCAAATCCCTCTCACGCTATTCTATTTTTCCCTCATACCTCCATCCTGAAGTAAGCCCCGACTTCTTGGGACGGTCCACGCATAAGCCCCACTCCTCTTCCTATAGACGCACCTTTCGAGACGTGATCGTCAGGTCTCTGCTATCTCTTGTTTCTCACACCGATCACGACTCACGTGAGCTTAGAGTGAGCACCGGCCATGACATTCCCCAATGGGCCACCTCAAAGTGTAAGCCCCAATCCATCTTGAAACACGAGGAATTTGATCCATGTCAAGGCATGGTACATAGGATGCCTCCACGAGGTTGAAGCCCCAACCAACTTGGGCCGCCTCAGAGTGTAAGCCTCAATCCATCTCTAACTACGGGGACTTTGATCCATGCCAAGGCATGGTACGTAGGAAGCCTCCATGAGGATCAAGCCACAACCAACTTGGGATTCCTTAGAGTGTATTCCCCAATCCATCTCGAACTACGGGGACTTTAATTCATGTCAAGGCACGGTACGAAGGAAGCCTCAATGAGGTTCAAGCCCAACAACCATTGGCCCTGACCGTCTCCGTGTCAGTGTGCCAAGCCCAAAACACCTTGGGTAACCTCAGAGTGTAAACCCCAACCCATCTCGAAATATTGAGACTTTAATCCATGTCATGGAATGATACTTAGGAAGCCTCCACAAGGTTCAAGCCCACCACCCGGTCGTTCCTTCACTTCAGGTTCGCCCCTATCCCGCATGACGATAAACTATATCCATAATCCTGAACAATGAGGACTTTGATCCGTGTCAAGGCATGGTATGCAGGAAGCCTCCACGAGGTTCAATCCTACCATCCATCCGGACCCCAGGTCCACCTTCACGTCGGTTTACCAACACCATGGGCCGCATCAGAGAGTAAGCCCTAAATGCCACCTGATCTATGTGGACTTTGATTCCATGCAACAGGGATACATAGGAAAATTTAATTTGGTTCAAGCCCAAATCCATCATTCATCCTGATATCTCCCTCAAGACCATGTGTCTCGTGAAGCTCATGCCCAAACCCAAAGGTTCCACTTCCTCTGGGTCCCATCCATGCATCCATTATCGTGGGTCGCCTCCTCAGGTGTACCATCATTCCACTGAACTATGAGAACTTTGATTCCCCACCACGGGGATACATAGGAAGTCTCTTCGAGGCTCAATCCCAAATCCATCATTCATCCTAATCCTTACCCAGGCCACCACATCTTGGTGAGATCATGCCACCTCACACCCCATTCTATTTAATAGCATTCGGGAACCAACCCATGCATCGGCCCCAACCTCGGTGTCCCCTTCGGGAGTTCCGCCCATCTGATCCACTCTAACCAGTGTTTCTATCAGTCCGATCCATCTATGATAGATGTTAAACTTGAGGCATACCCTGTGTTAAACATGGGATGTTGAGGAAAACCTCACATGCATGCCCATGTCATAAAATTCCCCGCGTCCGATGTGGGATGCCTCGGGCTTATGCGCCCTTGAGAAACCCTATAATAAGGGACAGAAGACAGACATGGAAATCCCCCAGCGTCAAGACACGCCGGTGATGCACAACATGACTACTCTCCTAACCGAAGGTTGCTTCCCTGACCAGACTCCTTTGAATGTTTTGACAGAAGTGGCGTAATTAACTAGTGTCCATGATGATATGGAGCTGGGAAGAGTTTCACGAACAACGTATTAAATCTATGAGGGAGACCCAGACAAGGTAATGATCTCTGAGGAGGAATCCATAGAAGGAATAAATGACATCCCATCATCCCATTTCGATCAAGGAGCTGATGTCCCTGAACAAGGAATGGATGTCGCCCGCCTTTGGAAAGCATGAATGCGGGGAAACAACAACACGTCCTCCCCATGACGGATGCATGCGTGCCCTAGAGAAAGCATCAGAAACATCGGGATTTCAGATTCTTAATTTCATTTTACTTCTAATTCTCTCCCATGTCACCAGTTTTGTGTTTTTCTCTGTTTGAAGAAATCTTTTACAGTTCTTCATCTTGAGAATCATTATTCTCCATCAGATCAGTGGCCATGTCAATAAGCCTTTCTTTTAATCCTATTATATTTTTAACCTCAATTTCCATTGCATGGATCCATATTTCTATAGATTTTATCTATTCATCCAATTTATGATCCAATTTATTTTCCTTGTGGACAATATCCACTTTTCATATTCTGGGCGTTTCTTCATCATTAGTGGTTCCAACATCACTTGGAATATCAGGTTCTTCACTCATTCTGTCAGTATCATTGAAAGAGTAATTATTTTCAATCTTTGATTCATCCAGATCATTCTTCTATTCAGTACATGAATCCTTTAACTAAATCACACTCTTTCTTTTGACACTTCCACACTGGGTAATTTCACAAGACTTCTTCTTCTTCTTTGAAGTTCTACCCTTTTCTATGGATGACTGAGATAAGAGTAGAAAAAATCTGTAAAAACATAGATCGAATAACATAAGGTAGAGAAAACAAATTTGATAAATGAAACCTTCCTTTGATACCAATTGTTAGGACCAATAGGGACCTATATACCCTAAGTGGGGGGGGGGGTGAATCAGGGTATGGATATTATTTACTTAAAAATCTTCCTTCCCCACTAGATCTTGACCTCTTTATTACAAGGGTCACTTTGTTTAAACATGTGTGTTTATTATGATAACTTATTTTCTTCTTTATCAGATTATGATGCATTCAATTCAATGCAGAGAAGCAACCAGGTAGACATAGATATTTTTACATGGTTCACCCTCAGTAGGATACGTTCAAGGAGTATACAACGACGATGTGCTACTGTACCAAATACACTAAAGATCACTATCAATAATGTTCATGCTAGATCTCTTCTATTACCAAGATCACTGCCTTTAAAATATTTAGGGTTAGCTCAATACTTCCCAAGGGTCACTCCCTATTCCTCTCTCACTGGCTCACTACCTGTAGAAAGGATAACCTTCTACCTATTCCTTTTATCACTACACATGAAAGGGATCCACTCACAGTTTATAGAATTGTAGGTCTGTTCATTTTCATGAATTCATGCATACTCAAATGTTGATATATGCTCTGTTAAAGTCCAACTTTCATCCACTTATGAATACCCCTTTTCCCCTTAACACTTGGAAACAACCTTTTGAAATTACCTTCTAAAATCACCCTACTTTGTAAAGCTCCCAATTTCGTGAAGATCAAACAAGCCTTCATGAAGCTCCTACCTTTTCTCATAGCTCACACCTTCACAGAGCTCAGGCCTTCGTAGAGCTCAATTCATCGCAGAGTGAATTCCCTCATCAAGCTCATTGAGCCAATGCGCAGAACCCAACTTTCATGGATCTAGAATAACCACTATAAAGCTGTTTCCTTTAGCAAAGCACACTGCCTTCGCGAACCACCTTCTCGAGCCGAGAGATAAATATTTCCTTTTGAAAACTATATACTACTCTCGATGGCGTCAAGGCCTATTTATAGGAGATTCCACTAACCCTTGAACCTTCCATGAGATGTCAGTGCCACTTCATCACAAATCACGAAGCTCTGAAATTCCCTCCAAAATTCTCTCAAAATCACGAAGCACCATGACAATTTTCCAATCACGGAGCACGTCGTAATCGTGGAGCGTTCCGTCAATTACTTCATTCCTTCACCATGAAGCTCCACTCACAATTCCCTTCACCACCGCAATGCTCTTCAACATTTCCATTTTCATAGCTTGTCGTAATCGCGGAGAATCACCGTCAACATTTTTCATGTCTTTGCGAAATCCAATCCATTAGTCTTATCATTGCGAAATTCACGCATTTTCCATATTTTGAGGAGATCTTAAAGGATATTCAATTTTTTCGATACTCACCAAATCCAAATTTTGGACCATAAAAATTTGGCAAACACTAAAAAACGGTGCCACCATGGATCTCTTATTTTGTACCACCTCTAGATCATCCATTACTTTGTCATTGTTCTTTTTCAACATGGATTGTCAACAACATCTCTAGAACTTGACAATTTACCATGGAAACCTACATTGTCAACAAACACAACTAACCGAAAAATGTTTCAATGTTACCTTGAGGGATATTTGTCAAACAATCTACCCCTTTGGGTTTGTTGACAATTCTTCTCATAAAAATTCTATGCACTTTGATAACTCTCTCAAGCTCCTTCCATCATCATGTAGCCTTCACCTCTTGTGATTCAAATTGCGACCAAAGATTCACTCACCACATAATCTAAGCCCACATGAGCAATGCGCGTTGTGAGAAACAAGAGTAAATGAAAAGATCATCAATGAATCACTTCATTTCAACCACCAACTATTAACACCCAACTGATACCAATTCCAAAACTGATACCAATTGTTGATAACACACTGATACCAATTGGTGATAGCTGTAAACCTTCTAACAGTATTCCAACCCCACTCATCTGATTTTATCACAATCCTTAGTTATCATGATATCTATTCTTTGATCGATCAATTCTAGCATCATAAGATTTAATAAACTCCCCTATCCAATTTCTACCCCTATATCTCTACTCCACCTATCAGCTTCTACCCATATCATTCATGATTTATAAAATAGCCACACTGTCACACTATCTCCTCCTTGAACAACCACTATTTTCTCCCCCTTGGTTAACGAACCCAAAGGGAATTTCTTTGCGGTCTGTAATAGGGTAAAACACATATTATTACATTTAGGGAAGAACACATGATATGTTGGGGGGGGGTCCCGCATACACACTTTTTCCAAGTGTGGGAAGTCGACTGAACTTCCAGAGCCAGTCGATGCCTCTCAAAAGCTTCCTTGGGTAAGGCCTTCATCACAATGTCTGCAACCTGTAGCTCTATAGGAACATTCTCTAACTTCACGATTCCCTGCTCAACCTTCTCCTTGATAAAATGATACTTTATCTCAATGTGCTTTGTCCTTGAGTGATGGATGATATTTTTTCTGATATTTACACTAGATTCTGATCGGAGATGTCACTTCAACTCCCATGTCATCAAGCTACTGATTCATCCACAATAATTGTGTGCATTCTTGAGTGGTGGAAATATACTCAGCTTATGCGGTGCTTAATGAAATTCAATCATGCTTCTTTCTTTTCCAAGAAATACACAATCCACCAAGATAGAAAGCACCTCCTAACATTGATTTCTTGTCATCTGCTGACCCAGCCCAATCTGCATCAATATATCCCAATAATTCTGACTGAGATTTATCACTATATATCAGGCCTAAATCCACTATGCCCTTGATATACCGAAGTATTCTTTTCACTACAAGCATGTGTTTTTTCTTGGGATTTCATTATTATCTCGTGACTTGGAAAGTGGCAAAAACAATATCAGGTCTTGTTACTGTCAGGTATAGTAAACTCCCAATTATTTTCCTGTCTTCTGTGATATTAACTGCCCTTCCATTATCATCTTTTGATAATTTCATCCATGCTGCAACTGGAGTCTTCATCTCCCTCGAATTTTCCATTTAAAATCTTCTTAGAACCTCCTTGAATATTTTGGTTGAGAAATGAATATGCCATTTCTTCCTTGTGTCACCTGTAGACCAAGGATAAAGGTCATCTCACCAATCATAGAAATTTCAAACTCATGTTTCATGAATTCATGAAATTTCCTTTACTGTGCTTCATCTAATCCGACAAATATTATTTCATCGACATAAACCAGCACCATAATCCTTTGATTACTTTTTTTTGAAATAGAGATTGTAATAAACTCCTCCATGCTGGAAACAATGTTTCTTCAAATACTGATCATGCCTTGAGTACCATGCTCTCAGTGCTTGTTTCATCCCATATAACTCCTTCTTCAGCCAAAAAACCTTGTTCTCATTATTATGAATGTGAAAACCATCTGGATGCTCAATATATTGTTCTTCTTCCAGAATCGCATTCAAGAGTCCAGATTTGACATTCATCTAGAAGACCTTGAACTTCCGTTGCACTAAAATGGCTAGGAATAATATGATTGTGTCCAGACTTGAAACCGGTGAAAATGTCTCATTGACATCAATTCCCTCTATTTGGGAGTATCCTTTGAACACACTTCCTACTTTGTTTCAGATCATTGTGCCATCTTCATTCATCCTATTTCAATAAACCCATTTAGTCTCAATGAAATTTTTATCTACTGGCCTCAAAAAAATCTCCCATGTCTGATTGTTTTATGAATTAGCATCAACCATTTTGGATCCCCTAGTGTTGCTTTCCTCCTCATCACATTCATCAGAAAATTGATCACTATTTCATTATTCAGTGGCATGATTTATTTCAACTAATTTTATGAGATTCTTGTTGAAACATTGTTGATATTATCTTACAGCTTCGTGGTATCCTGAAAATAGTTATTTGATACCATATTGTTAGAGAAAAATAGATAATCATGAAATACAATAATTTTTCTGCTTCTCCCCTAATCAATATTCTTGATGTTAGATGTCATAAAAATTAATTCTTTATATCCCATTGAGATATTTCATCTGATTAGGAGGTAGAGTTATCCCACTTTGTTGTGAAACTCTTCCTCTTGATGGGACCATTGATTTGACCCACAATAATTCTCTTTCTCCTGTATCATTTATTATCTAGACCTTGGCATTGAGAAATCAACAAAATCTCTAAGCCTACTGAGTCAGAACTCGGTGTAAAAAAAGAGATAAAGTTAATAACACAATCACTTTATATTGTTCTCAATTTCTCCCTTTCTTCTTCAACTCTGGAGCATATCACATTGTCACTTTGCATCTTTAGATTCCACTTCCCCTTGGATCGTATCTCCCTAAAACCTGAAACGCATGAATCATCAGTTAATAGAATTTATATACACAGGGAGAGGGGAAATTCTAGTATCCTTAAGAATAGGATTGTGTTTGATCCTGATGAGTCAACCCTTTGATTCTTTATTTCTAAGAATAACACTCATTCATTTCTTCTTCTAGCTTCCTATCCAACTTTAACTGCTCTGGCCATATGACTAAGCATTTATTACCCACATGCTGACTCTTTCCCTAATATGTAGATTATGTAGGCCTAGCCTTTCTCACCATTTGGGTTTTAAACCCCTAGTATAGATTTCCTTATTTGATGTTCCACTAAAATTTCATTTCCCTTGATTCCTTATCTGGGTAGGAATATCTCTACTTGCAATCTTACCTTTATTCTTCCACCATTGTAGGGGTCTTTCTCTTTCCTCCACTTCTTGCTGCAGAACATGAAATATGAATTTTTGAATGCATTCTTTGTTCATGTTTCTTTTATTTTATATCTGAGCCACCACACTATTTTTCACTGGTGGTGAATCCTCCACTGAACGTGCATTCTTTTTACACAGAGCTGTAGTGTTTTCTCCCCTTTTCTTCCATATTTTCTCATCTTCTTTCCTAGAGATCTGTTGTGAGTGTGATACATGAGGTGACTGGTACACCTTTTGTTTAGCTCCATGTGATTCTGATGAGGCTCTAAGACTATTCTTCAACTTACCACTTTGTCTCCTAGTGTATAATTTCTCACTATTCATCACTGGAGTTGAGAATCTCTTTTTGAGTCCCTTTTCCTTTCATGCTTTCTTCTTACTAAAATGCCTTTCCAAATTCCCATAATTAGAACATATAAAACATTTTCAATCAAACACATATATCATTTCATCATTTCAATGTTGAGATGTTGATGTAACTTGAGTCCTTCCTCTGACATTGAGATCCTGAGCTTCTTGACACATACTCAAGGTGTGTCCAATTTTTCTATAGTAACAGCATCTAATGAATGATTTCCTATAAGAGACACTTCTTTATTATTTCTCATGATGCATCTTCTTATTCTTAGATTTAGTAATGTTTCTATTTTCACAACCAGAAATGTATTCTAGAGCCTCTGAACAAAATCTTGCTATATGGACATGAATCCCACAGAAATAGCACATGCTATCATTGATTCCTATAAGAGCCTTTTTAGTTCTAACTCCATCACCTACAAGGTTTTTCTTATCTCTAGAGATTTTCACATCTCTTTTACTATCACACATAGGGGTGGGATCATCATATCCAATTACATATTTTCAAAAAAAGGATGAACTTTGGGATGATAAAATCCTTTCATGATTCTCCTATGATGTAGCATATTTGTCTTTCAGTTCATCATCACTAGCCAAAGGATAATCAAATAGTAAGTGAAAGGCATCCTTCAACTTGGGATTGTTTTTAGAAGTCGATTTCTCCATTTTGTTCTTGACTGATTCTATTTCTTCTTCCAAATTTTGAATCTATATATCCCTTTATTCAAGTTGGGTATCAAGTTCTCTCTTGAGAAGCTTCCCTCTACTCATCTCATCTTTCAGTTCACGTGTCAGCTTATCCACCATGTCACTTTGCTCATTTACTTTCAATTTTTCATGAGCAAAAGAATGAGAACAACATGAATTATCTTGTTACAACCTTTAATTATAATTAAAAAGTTTAGATAGTTGTGCAGCAAGATCTTCATGTCTGGATTTTAGATTCTGAATTTCATCTAACTTCTGATTCTCTCCCTTGATACCAGTTTTGGGTTTTTCTTTGTTTGAATATACCTTTTGTAGTTCTTCAGCTTGAGAATCAATCTTCTCCCACAAATTAGTGGCCGAGTCAATAAGCCTTTGATTTAATAATCTTATCTTTTTAACCTCAATTTCCATTACTTGGATCCAGATTTCTTTAGATTTTATCTCTTCATCCGATTTCTGATCATATTCCTTTTACTTGTAGACAACATACACTTTTCAACTTCTTGGCATTTCTTCATCATCAGTGGTTCCAACATCACTTGGAATATCAGGTTCTTCACTCATTCCTTCAGCATCATTGAAAGAGTAAGTATTTTCACTTTATGATTCATACAAACCATTCTTCTATTCAGTACATAATTCCTTTAACTGAATCACACTCTTTCCATTGACACTTCTACACTGGGTAATTTCACAAGACTTCTGCTTCTTCGTTGAGGTCCTACCCTTTTCCATGGATGACTGCGATAAGAGAAGAAGAAATATTTAAACACACAAATAGACTAAACCAATACAGTGAAAAAAATATGATAAAAGAAACCTCCCTTTGATACCAATTGTTAGGACCAATAGGGGGCTATATACCCAGAGGGGGGGGGGGGAATCAGGGTATGAATATTCTTTACTTAAAATACTTCCTGCCCCACTATATATTGACCTCTTTATTACAAGGGTCACTTTGTTTGCACTTTTGTTTTTATTATGGTCACTTATTTTCTTTTTTATCTAATGATGATGCTTTGAATGACATACAGGGAAGCAACTAGGCAGACACAATGATTTTAAATTGGTTCACCCTTATTGGGCTTCGTCCAAGAAGCATACAATGGTGATGTGCCACTGTACCAAATCCACTAAAGATCACTGCCAATAATGTTCAAGCTAGATCAATTCTATGACCAGGATCACTGCCTTTACAATGTTTAGGGTTAGCTCACTGTTTCCCAGGGGTCACTCCCCGTTCCTCTCTCACTGGCTCACTGCCTGTAGAAAGGATAACCTTATTCCTCTTCCTTTTCTCACTACACATGGAAGGGATCCACTCACAGTTTATAGACATGTAGGTATTTTAATTTTCTTGAATATGTTCATTCTAAACTGTTGATAGATTCTCTGTTAAAGTCCATATTTCATCCAATGATGAATAACCCTTCTCCCCTGAACACTGGGCAACAACCATTAGAAAGTACCTTCGCAAGGCACCCTACTTCACGAAGCTCCCAATTTCGCGAAGCTCAAACAAGCCTTCATGAAGCTCCTGTATTTTTTTGAAGCTCACACATTTGTATAGTTCAGGCCATCATAGAGCTTAATTCATCACAGAGTGACTCCCCTCGTGAATCTCACTGAGCCAATGCGGAGCACCCAACTTTCGCAGAGCTAGAATAGCCACCACGAAGCTCTTTCCTTTCGTGAAGCACACTACCTTCACGAACCACCTTCGCAAGCTGAGAGAAAAGTATTTCCTTTAAAAAACTCTCTACACCTCTCAAGGGGGTCGATGCCTATTTATAGGCGATTTCACCGACCCTCGAACCTTCCACGCGATGTCGGCGCCACGTCATCACAGATCATGAAGCTCCAAAATTCCCACTGAAATTCTCTCAATATTGCAAAGCACCATAGTAATTTTCCGATCGCGGAGCTCATCATAATCATAGAGGATTCTGTCAATTACTTCACGCCTTCACTATGAAGCTCCACTCACAATTCTCTTCACCACCACAATTCTCTTCAATTCTTCTATTCGTGAAGCTTGTCGTAATCGCGAAGAATCACCCTCAACATTTTTTATGTCTTTGTGAAATCCAATCCATTAATCTTGTCTTCGTGAAATTCCGGACTTTTCCATATTTTGATGAGATCATAAAGAATATCCACTTTTTGTGATTCTCACCAAACTCTAAATTTTGGACCCCAAAAATTTGGCAAACACTGGAAAATGGCACCACCATGTATCTGTTCTTTTATACCGCCTTCAGATCGTCCATTCCTTTGTAATTGTTCTTTGTAAACATGGATTGTCAAAAAAATATATAGAACTTGAAAATTTATCATGGAAACCTACATTGTCAACAAACACAACTAACCCAAAAATGTTGCAATGTTACCTTGAGGGATATTTTTCCAACAAGTGTATTGAACCATTGCAAGATATTAATCTCGGACTTTAGGCAATGCTGCCTAATTACAATGAGAAATAATCCTAGAGGGTCTCATACTAAGTGTTTCCGTTTATCTTGATTAAATTATATTTGAGTTTAATTAATGGAATAAATATTATTCTCAAGTCTATGGAATGATTTTTTATTGATCGCATAAAGTAAATAAATATTTATTTTCTGGCATGTGAATAAAATATTTATTTATTTATTTAATATTTTAATAAATATTTATTCACTAGATTATGAATAAAATAATAATTTATTAATAATATATTTATTCAGTTGTTCAATAAATGATAGATGAGTTTGAATGAACGAAGACCGAGTCTATAGGAAAATATTAGTTAACAAGACCTTTATATAATATTTGTTATTGTGAAAGTTGGCACACACCAAAAAATAATAATTATATAATTATTATTATATGGAAAGGGATTTATTAAATTTAATAAATGTTATTTAAAGGATTCTATGTAATTAAATAAACATTTCACTTAATTACAATCTCTATAAATAGTCGGTTATGTTGACCATGTAGAGCATCAATAAATTTAGAATACATAATTGTTACGCACAACAAATTCTCTCTCAGCTCCTCCTTCTCTCACCCTATCAAGAACAAGAACTGAAAGATATATTTTTTTAAAACTAAAAAACAATCGATCAAGAATGAACTATACAATACATTTGAATAACTGTGCTAGCACCCAGAGATTGATTTCCATTTCTCGGAGATCATAGAAGCACATGCAAATCATTGCTAGAGGGATTCTATCCATGGATCTTCACAGTACGAAAAAGGTAATCTGAAAGGTTCTTTTTAAATGATAAAAATTCACCAATAAAGAAAGTTCCAATGACTAGATTTTTATTTCTTCAAATATTCAATAAATTAATTATAAATTTTACATGGAAGATACTCTCTCTTGGTTTCTAGAAAAAATTATTAAAATAAATTTTTATATATCTTCCACCTAGGCATACATCCACTACGCCTGAAACCATCATTCAGGTTCCTCGCCCATTGGACTATAGAAATGATACTTTCATGGATGATGCACCATGGAAGCTACCCAGAACATGTAAGAGAGGAATTCATCCACGAGATAGAGGTTTTGGCCACATCTACAAATTGTGACATCATTATGTGTTGTAGTTTTCTTTATATGTGCAGTTTTGGCTTTTCCTGGCTCTATTTTTCCATTTCCCCTTGCATTATAATACTCTTAATTTTCAATAAATTTTGGGATCATGGGTGATAACCCATGGTCTGCACCATCATGGTATAATTATTTAAAAAAGTAAATAATTAATTATAATTATAATTATAATTATTAACATATATATATAAATATTTATAATTAAACCTATAATAAATATATTTATAAATTTTTATACGATTATATATATATATATTGATAAAAACAATTTTATTGAATATTTTATTGATAATAAATGAAATAATTTCCCCACATTGTGCTAAATATGTTAATTTATAGAATATTTGGGATTAGATCATTCATTTGGAAATTTGATTGAAATCCCGGTTTTACCCTTTTAAAATTTACTACAGTATTTTGAGCATAAATATTTTTCTGTAAATTATTTTGAATTAAATTTTAGTAACTGTATTTATGACTAATGGGATACAAATTCTATTGAGGACATGGGAGATGAATGTTGCATTCATGTTGTCTAAATGGTCTATGAAGTCGAAGATGGAATGGATTCAGTAGATTGGATATCACATCAGTGTTTGAGCCATATCTTCTTCATCCACGATTGGAGTGGGCCCAAATTTAGAGGGAATCTCGAAGAACCAATTAAAAACAAATAATCCTACCGGAAGGATGGATTATGCAAGCGTTTTGAAGGTCAAAGATGTGGTTTAGTGGATTAAAATATTTGGCCTAATTTCTATTTCACACTTAAAAATTATTTGTTACCCTAGACCTCCCTAACTCTATTTAAATGTTGTTTTCACTATTTGGGAGGGTTGGTAGAGGCTTTGGGAAGGTGTAACAGAAAGGGTGGCTCTTAGGAACCCCTAACATCTCTCGTAAGAAGTAAGACCTTGTGCAAACATCTCTTCCAAGAAGGCTCTCCTCTCCCACCTCCTCTTTGTATTTATTTTATTTCATGCCTGTATCTTGAATTTTTCTTCAGTTAATCTTGTTTATTCTTCTATTTTCATACTATTTTTTTCTTCTTGTTCTAGAATCTAAGAGTGGAGGTGAGATTGTGCGTTCCCCAATCGACCCATTTCTTATGTAAAACGTCTCCATGATGACAACTCATCCCATGAAAGAGTGATTTATTTCGTAGTTGATCTAATCTCCACTCCCTTCATTTATTTATTTCGAATCCATAAACATACTATTATTCTTAAATTATGATCAATTAATTTAGTTCTAATTTCTATGTTACTCGATCGACTTTCACTTGACCGTGTGGTCGGGCTTGTGTAAACCGTGTGAGTGAAACCTCAATCGAAAAATCTAATCAACTAGGGACAGAATTAAAGGGTTCAAGTATCATCCCTAACTCAATTAATTCTAAAATCTAGGGAGGATATAATTCCCTAATTTACCGTTGACCATAAGTTGTCTTTTGGATCAAAATCAAGGCAGACTGCTGCGATTGGAAGTCCCAAAGTTGACCGAAGGGTCATTTTTTACAATATTTTTGGTCGTGTTAATTTGTTTTGGGTTTGAGGGTTCATAAGGTTAGGGGATTACAATTGAATAAATTATAATCATATGGTATAAGGATAAATTAATGATTAATGTGGAAGATTAGATCCACTACGTCTTCTCATAAACATATTTTTAATGAAATTGTGTCTTTGATTGTTCCATCTCATTCGCTTGTTTAGTGTATTGTCCGAAAGTCACAAAACCAAACCCCCTTCTTGTGTTTCATTTGTATTCACTTATTTTCATTTTTTTGTTTTATTAAATCTTCTAAAGGGTTGATTATTTCACTTCCTTCCTAATAGAATGACCTAGTTTAGCCACTGTTCCACACTTAGTTAAATCACAAAATAAATATTTTTGAGAGCATGTGTGACAACATTCATCAAATTGGCATCATTTCCATGGAGGAAAGTGTTTTATTCAGCTAATATTAGGCAAATTATTTGTTATTATATTTATTTTGTTTCATTTATTCTCCTCCATTTTCTTTTCCGTTATTTATTCCCAAACTCTTTCTTTTCTTCTCAGACCATCAATTGAAACTTAAATTAATGATACTATTGTCCACTACTTTTATTTTTCTTTTCTTTTATTTATGAAACAATCCCACCCTGAGAATCTTCTTTCTCTAGACCCTGAGATTGAGCGCTGATTTAGGGCTCGAATCAGACAATCTCGGTCTATAGGATGTGTTGACATTTACTCAACTGGGGAATTCCTCCACTCTAGAAATTTTGAAATTAGAAACTCTTATAAAACAAATATTAAACAAGATAAAATGGCTGAAAATAACAACAATAAACTCAATAGGACTATTCGAGAGTTGGGTACACCTGATATTAATTATCAACCTACATGAATTGCATATCCAACTCTCAAATTAGACTTTGAACTAAAATATGGGTTAATTCACATTCTTCCAAAATTTCATGGCTTCTCTAGTGAGGATCCAAAAAAACATTTAAAATAATTCAATGTGGTATGATCAACAATGAAACCAAGAAATGTATCTAAAGATAAATTAAAACTTAGAGCATTCCCATTCTCACTTGATGAAACTGCAAAGGATTGAATGTATTATTTTCAACCTGCAGATGTAACATGTTGGAATGATTTGGAACATATTTTCTTTAATAGATTTTTCCAGCATTAAAGATAACTTCTATTATAATGGAGATCTTAGGGATCAAGCAGACACATGGGGAGTCGATGTATGAGTATTAGGAGAGATTCATGAAGTTGTGTACAAGATCCCCGTGTCACGCCCTAGCTCTCGAGTACCCGGAGCCAGTGCCATACATAGGATCGAATTCGGTTCAGGATCTGGGAAGCCAGCTACTGCTGAAATGTTTCATCTGCTAAAATCCATTACCTAATTTTTTTAATAAAAAAAGAAGGGTGGGCATACAAATGCCCAGTAAGGGGTTTTAAAATAAACCAATATAACTTTGAAAACATTCTTTAAAACATTCTGTAAAACAATTTTTTAAATAAAATCTCTATCACATGTAACGTATCAAAGAAGTGCTCAATTAAAAACATGCTAACAGAAATATGAGGAATCATGAATCAAATATAGGCATGATCATTTGGAGTAACAAGTAAAAGACATTCTAAACATGTATGACATAAGAATATGTAAGCACAAATTAAACAGATAAGAGAAATGAATAATCAAAGTTTCACAAAAAGGTAATAACTTCAATTTCATACATCGAATACTAAATCAATGAGTGATAAACATACGTCATGCCATAATATTTTACTCTTCTGATACTCATAAGTACTGGCTCTTAACCATGGACATTATACTAGTCGAATATCCAATTGGTTAATTAAATTTCATACACATAATGAGGGAATGTATAATGCCAGACTTTAATTTCTGTGTCAAGGCCTCGTTCCAAGACCTAAGGGCTAACTGTAACCAGACTCCAACCCGGAGAGCCTCTATAACCGGACTCCATCCTGAAGAGCCTCTATAACTAGACTCCAACCTGGAGGGTCTTCTGTAACCAGACCCCAACCCGGAGGGCTTACTTTTACTGGTCCCCAAACCGGAACTTACTAGTCCAATACATTCCTCATATGTTAAAAAACATGTATCCAAAGTGTCCCATAACACTTTGAATACCTAATTCCATGTATTTTTTTTGGGGTGTCCCATACCACTCCAAATAATTAAATTCTTAATTCATTATTTTATGTGAGGAATACTAAAATAGTTCGATTAATAATTTAATATCATTAAAACTACATCCATAAACTTCAAATGAAATACATTTCATGTTTGTAACACTGAATATGTATTATTTATGTTCAAATAAAGTGACGATAAAAGTAAATAACTATGGACTAAATTATAATATTTCAGTTATTATTTAGATAATAAATTTCTCAATGATTTTCATAAACTAGTATACAATCTTTGAACATGTGATATTGATTTATAACACACAAGTAATTAATGGATGGGGTTACCACATTAAATGATAGTTCCTTAATTTTCAAAATCCTTGGTTCATGGAAATGAACATTTATAGTTTAGAATGACTAAGTTTGGGTTAAGATAGTTGTCATTTTTACACAAGCATGCATCATTGAGTACAACTATAAATAAAATGGAAAATGAAACCATTTATCCAAATATACATAATATAACAGATTACATTGAAAATAAGGTCGTCTCAATTTATCGAAGGTAAAAATGGTTTATTACACATTTTTTTTCACATGAGACCATTACTGAAGCATATCAAATAATGGGTAAAAAGGGTTTGACATATAACATGGCTATTATCTTTAAAGGTTTTTTTAACTAAAACGAGTTTGACGTAGGACATACATATTTAAAAACTAATGTTTTTAATAATATTACAAATCCATTTGAACACAAAACTATATTAACATCCATGTCTTTATTTAGTAAATGTAAATCAACTTTATTAGCATAAAATAGAACTAGATGGAATTATGTGTATATGTCTGAATATATACTAAGTGTTTATCCATTTTTTTATTTATTATAAATCCATGGTAAGCACACCCAAATATAATTTTCAACCTTAGAAATATTTACACATAAAATTTTTAACCATTGAAAAACCTAGATTCATTTAGAGATGATATATGTAGCTATAAACCATATTTTAATATATATAATTAAGTATATGAACTTTGCATTTCACAACCAAAAACAAGTACTACTTACATTGGTTAAACATTGATAAACACATTTAAAAAACAAGAATAGGGTTATGATGGAAAAATATATGTATACATATATATGTGTGTATGAACATATACATTTTCTTATATTCCAAGTGTGTATATATGGTTTCTCACAAGGACTAAGCATAAAAAGTAAACCCTAAGAAATAACGAATACCTTTTTAGCATTGTTTAATCAGCAAAACTATGTTTTATGGAAACTTATTTAGGATTATTATATAAACATATAAGCATAACCTTATATATATATATAATAACATACATTATTGGGTAAAAGTTTTGTACAAATATGGTTCTTCGTATGTAGAGGTTCTTAAATTGACCTTGAACTAAAATTAAAAAAAAAACCTAATTTTGGACATAAGGGTTTTATGAAAAACCATAGGGCTGTACTTATATATATATATGGTATGTATATGTGGCATATAAAGAAGTTACATGAGATAATTAGGCTTCCAATAATACCCTATAATTTGAAAATCCCAGGCCCTGACGTCGGGTATAGGAGGGTTTAAACTCAACCCGTAAGATAAAAAAATAAAATAAAATAAAATAAAATACAAATTGTAAGTATACATAAGAATATAAACAAAGCACAAATCAATAAAAAATTACCCTTACCAGCATCACTTCTACCCACAATAAAAACGAATTGAAAAAGGGAAGGATTCATCGTAGTACTCATGTGTGTAGAGGTGTGCAAAAGACATAGTAAAAATACCCACGAACATAGGCAGAGTGATACTGTTATTTATAATCTCCAATATCTAAAAACATAGATAGAATGAATATTATAGTGAAAGCTATGTGTGAATAAATTGAGAAGAATAACCAAGTAAATAATGATTCATGTTGGATAATAGGCTCTTGACAAACTCTCAAAGAGACAAATATTTCCTATTCATAAAATCACCTACTGCCAAAAGGGAAAAGAAAAATATATATATCTTTAATCGGAAGATAGAAATCATCCATCATTGGTTCAAATTTTCAAAATAGATACATCATAAGACAAAAAGAAATTTTAAAATAATTGCTAACAGTTGACCGATAGAGAAAGGGGTGGAAAAAAAGAATATCAGACAAGAAAACTTCAAACCAAAACACACCTAGATTTGATATCTAGGAAAGGAAAGTAATGAAATGTTGAAGACTAGAAGAAATACACCTATATAGAAAACTAAAACCCTAATCACAACTAAACGCCAAGACAAATCTCGGACCTACACTTCTTCGGTCGGACCTTCTCCAGCTACCTCCTTCTTGCGCGACACCTCTACCTAGGGCATGCGACACGACTCCGTGTGACTCCACCGAAGCTGCTCGTCCTATTCACATTGGAATGTCATCCAGCTCGACTCCATCCTTGGTGCGACCTCATAGACCTGCTCGACTCCAACGCCGAGCTCACCCCAACCTGCTTGAGGCAACCCCAATGCACGACACACCCGTCCGTGGCCTATACCCAGAATGTGATGTACCCCTAACTCCTGAGGCGGTTCTTGCAGGATTCTCAAATCCCACGAGATTTCCCCTTTTTTTTATTCGTTTTCATCCTATATGACTATTAAAATTTTTTTGTTACTATATTTTATCTTTATTTCATTATATCATATATTATATTATCAATATCTTTAGAAAAATTCAAAAGTTAAAAAATATATTAAACTTATAAAAATGTAAAATTTATTGAATTCATTTATAAAATATATATTTGTATATTTCGTATAATATGCTTGTAATGTTAAAAATTAAATTGACAATTGAAATTGTATAATAATTATCCTATTTTGTACCATATATTTGTAATTTTGAAACTTTTAAACAAATGTTAATATGTTATGATTATAATTTTATTTAAAGTTCATATGTACAATTTTAATCATTCTATTACTATATATATAATTTTATAAATAAAAATTCAAAAAAATGTTAATTTATAATCTAAAAATTATTACATTATATATATACATGTGTATGTAACATATTTTTGAACTCATATAATAGATCAAATATTTTACATATAATAGCGCCAAAATAATGTCATTAAAATGTTTTAAAAAAACAATATTCGATGTCAAGTATATCCGCATATAAAATTATAATGTTAATTGTATTTTCATTCAAATTCATTATACAAATATATCTATATATTTATATATATATATATTTCATATTTTGGAAAACAAACAAATTAGTCATGTTATTATAGTTATTATTTAAAATATTATATTAAATAATTAATTGATAAGAATAAATTATGTTTGACAGTAATATTTATTTTTATATTCTTTAAACAAGGTGCGATGATATTTAATTTGACAACCGCACTGGTTAATATGATAATTAAAACATAAAATTATTATTATTACACATAAAAAAAAGTTCAGGGCATTATAACTCGCATCAACAAATCAATGAGAAACTCCTCATCCGGTACTTCTATGAAGGACTCACACCTATGAAGAGGATCATGGTGGATGCTGCAGCTGGAGGAGCATTGGTCGACAAAACACCAGCATCTGAACGTCGTTGATTGAAAAGATGGCACTGAACTCCCAAAAGTTTGGTGATCGAGGTACCCCACATGTTAGAGGAGTACATCAGGTAAGTCCATATTATCTCTAAAGTAATTTAATTGATAATAAGTTGGAACAATTTACCACTTTTGTGAGGAAATCTTTTTTGGCTCAAAAGACATCCCAACCCCCTCCTTCAAGGCATTGCAAAATTTTCACTAAGACAAGCCACCCGACAGAGTGTTTCCCCCAACTATAAGAAACATAAGATTGTGTAGCAGTGTTTCTATAGAGACCATATCAGCCACAACAACAACCATATCCCCAAAAAAAGTTTGATTCCTTTGCTCCAACATACAACCAAGGGTGGAAGGATCAATCAGACATGAGGTATGCCTCTGGGAAACACAAAAGGCCCCCCTTTCAAAAAAACTTTTAGTAGCCTCTGCCTTACCAATAGGGTTTCCAACAAAATCAAAGGATATTTGAATCCAAAGAATAATCAGTCCAACAACAAGAGAATTATCAACCAGAGGTACATTATAATACTGATGATCTTTTGAAACAAATGGTTCTTAATCAACAGAATGAGTTGAAGAGTGACGGTTCAGAGCTAAGGGAGTTGAAGACTCAAATGATCAGGATTTCCACTACTCTCCATGATCTTGTATGTAAGAATTTTAGAAGTCTACCTTCCCAATATACTCAAAATACAAAGGGAAATGTTAGTGCCATCACATTGAGAATTGGGAAGAAAATTAAGGACATTTATACACCCACAATTCCACCAGGATTCACCTCAACTTCGGAGAAGCTCCATTCAAGACCAGCTAAAGAGAAACCAAAGGATAAAGATAAAGGTATGAAAAATATTGATGATGTTCCTCCTAAACCCCTTCCTTTCAAAATATGGTTGTAAAAACCAAGAATATGGCGGAGGAGGCAATGCAAAAAGAGGTTTTGGACACATTCAAGCGTGTGGAGATCAAAATCCCTGTACTTGAAGCCATTAAACAAATCCCATGGTATGTGAAATTCTTAAAAACATTTCACCAATCGAAGAGGGATCAGGGGAAATGTGATGATCAATATTGGAATGAATGTGTCAGCACTCATTACACCAACTCTAACAATGCCAACAAAGTGAAAGGATCCATGGAAATTCACTATCCCATGCACCATTGGGGAGTTATAGTTTTTGATGCCCTTTGTGATTTGGGAGCTTCCAGAAATGTGATGCCTCACTCTGTATTCCCATCTTTACTGGTTGGTGAGTCAAAGCCAACAAGATTAGTGGTTCAGTTAGTAAATAGAGCTACAACATATCCAGTGGGAGTCCCTGAGGATATACTTTTTAGGGTAAGCGACATGATCTTTCAAGCAGACCTCTACATTCTTAACATAGAAGATGATCATGTAAGTTCTCGTGATCCAATTATCTTCGGTAGGCCCTTCCTAAAAAATGAAAAAACTATCATAAATGTTCATGAGGGTACACATTCCATAGAGTTTGGAGATGAAGTTGTGATATTTAATGTTATAGAATCCATGAAGTACCCTTTAGATAACCATTCTTCTTTTCTTATCTCCTATTTTGAACCACCAAATAAAAAACCCATGGAATTTGATTATCCTATGATTAGAGAGATTATGAGCATTGGTTATAGTTTGATGGATAAGAGAACTTCCTAACCTGTTTCTAATGAACAATAATATCTTAGATTTGATTTTGAAATGGATTTATATTCTGAATTTGATCATGTGAACTCTGATTATGACATGGTTGTTGAGTATGATGATGTATTTAATGAATTATTCTCCGATTTTGATGATGTCTATTCTGATACGGATGCTCTTTTTGAAAATATTTTAGCTTCTTCACTATATCCATCCATACAACACCCCCCTATATTGGAACTCAATACATTGCCACCTTATCACAAATACTCATACTTGTTGAGTGGTAAAAGATTACCTATTATCATTTCTAACAATATCTTCTTTGAACATGGATAAAAACTTTTGAAACTTTTTAGAGAGAACATCAGGGAAATTGGGTGGACCTTGGGTGACATATTAGGTATTATCCCCTCTATTTTCATGCATATGATTATTTTAGAGGATGGGGATAAACCATTGAGGCAACCACAAAGGAGACTCAATCCAACCATTCTGGAAGTTGTTAAAAAAGATTTTGATAAATTTTTTGAGGCAGGTATAGTCTTTCCCATTTCATATTTTCAGTGGGTAAGTCCAATTCAGGTTGTGCATAAGAAAAGTGGTGTTTCAGTTGTTAAAAATGAGAAAGATGATTTAGTTCCAATGAGGGTGAAAAATAGTTGGCTTGTGTGTATTGATTAAAGGAAACTAAATCAAACCTCTCACAAGGACAATTTCCCCTTCCATTTATGGATCAAATGCTTGAGAGACTAGCTGGGAAAACACACTATTGTTTCTTGGATGGGTTTTTTTGGATATTTTTAGGTTCCTATTACACTAGAGGATCATGAGAATAAAACATTCACTTTTCCATTTGGTATGTTTTCCTACCAAAGGATTCCATTTGGACTTTCCAATTCCCCAGGTACCTTCCAGAGATGCATCGTGAGTATTTTTTTTTTGATTTTTTTGAGACCTGCATGGAGGTATTTATGGATGACTTTATAGTATATGGATCCTCATTTTATGAATGTCGAAGTATTTTTGGAAAGGTTTTTAATCAATGTATTGAGAAGAATATAGTCTTGAATTTTTAAAAGTGTCATTTCTTGGTAGAGCATGGAATTGTGTTTGGGCATGTAATGTCAAAACATTGGATAAAGGTTGATATACCTAAGGTTGATATAATTTCATCCCTACCCTATCCTTTGTGTTTGCGTGATATTAGATTCTTCCTAGGGAATGAAGGGTTTTATCGGCGCTTCATCAAAGATTTTAGTAATATTGCTCTTCCTTTTTCATGATTACTTCAAAAGGATTCTAATTTTGTGTTTGATGATTCATGCAGGGTATCATTTGATGAGTTGAAGAAAGGTCTGACCACTCCACCAATCATATATACTTCACAATGGGACATTCATTTTGAGATTATGCGTGACGCATCCAAATTTATAGTTGGAGTTGTCTTATCATAGAGGGTGGAGGGACGCTCACATGTGATTTCATATGCATCAAGGACATTGGATTTATCCCAATAAAACTACACTACCACAGAAAAGGAGTTTCTTGCCATCATATTTGATTTAGATAAATTCCATTCATATTTATTAGGCTCTAAAGTAGTTGTTTTTTTCTGACCATGCTGCTATGAGGTAACTATTGAAGAAGCCAAATGCAAAAACCAGACTAATATGATGGATGCCCCTTAGTAAGGAATTTGACATTAAGATAAAGGAGAAGAAGGGGTTAGAAAACCTGGTGGCGGACCACATGAGTAGTATTACTCACACACTAGAGGATGAAACCTTGGACCAGGTACCACTTTAGGACATTTTACCTGATGAGCATCTTTATTCTATCTGAGGTACACATCCTTGGTATGCTGATTTAGTGAACTACCTTGTTGAATCCTAAATCCCTAAACATTTAAAGAAACATCAAGTCCAAAAATTAACGAGTGAGTCAAGATTTTATGTTCGGGATGATCCATACCTCTAGCACATGTGTAGTGATCAAGTTATTAGGATGTTGGTTCCGGATCATGAGTTTGAGTCTATTCTTCAAATTTTTCATACACTTGTTTGTGGTGGAAAATTTGGACCCCAATGGATAGATAAGAAAGTTGAGGTATCTGGATTGTATTTGCATAGCTTATTCCATGATGCCCATGTTTTTTGTAAGTCATGCTCTCATTTACAACCCATGAGAAACATTTTTAAGATACATGAGATTCCCCAAAAACCCATACTATTCTCTGATATTTCTGATGTGTGGGGAATTGATTTTATGGGTCCTTTTCCTAGTTTATTTGGTTTTTTGGATATTTTAGTTGTTGTTGATTATGTGAGTAAATGGGTGGAGGATAAGGCCACCAAGAATGATGATTCTCATGTTGTTGTGGACTTTGTCGAAGCATAGTTTTTTTGTAGGTTTGGAGTTCCAAAGGCTATCATCAGTGATCAGGGGATACACTTTTACAATCAGAATTTGGATTCCCTCCTTTGGAAGTATGGTGTGACACATAATACATCAACACTATACCACCCACAATCAAATGACATGGCTATGGTTTCGAACTGTGAGTTGAAACAAATTTTGGAGAAAACTGTGCAACCAAATAGGAAGGTGAAACATGCATCCAATTGTCGCCTATCGACCGGTCAATGTTTTGGTGCTCTGCTAATGCGTATAGTAGCACTCGAGTCGAATCCTCGGCGATGATACTTTGTAATAGTCATTTGTTTTTAGTTTATTGTATTTTGATTGGTGGGGTTTGTTTGTAGAGAAAAATTTAAATGTTTGATGGTTGATTCTGGATTTCGAAAATATATGAAGATTGGGGTGAGTTCATTATTGGAGAGTTAAGTTTGTGATATCCTTGAGCCTTGCTTTGTATTTCATTAAATTAACACCCATGTCATAAGTTGACGTTGATTGGAATTCCTAAGTGTTAAGACTTTAATCCAAGGATCAAATTAACATAGGGTTCTAATCTCAATCAAAACATAATTATGGTAGTGTATTTATGGATCCAATAATCCATGGAAACCACTTGTTAAACAAAACATATCATTAATCCCTGACATATTAAGTTTAACATACACAATATTAATTTAAAGAATACTCATCGAGCAAAAACTCTCAATCACTTAACATCCCTAAATTATAACTTACCTCAATGGTAGATTTACTCATCCATTAGTATCTTTGATAATCTGGGTTTAATGTTTATGGTGTTGATTTAAAAATATTATAAAAAGAAAGGGACAATCAAAGATTAGTGTGCCGAACACACACACAAGATTTTGAGAATCAAAAATGGAATTTTGATTGAATGAGGAAGAAAAATAAGGAACTGTAATTTAAAATGATTCAAACTATTTTAAGACCATTAATATTATAATACATAAGGTGGATAAGAATAAGAGGTATTTAAGAAGAAACAAGCACTAAAATTTTATTGAAATGAAAACAAAGTTACACAATTACAATTGAAAGGAAACATATAGAAACATGAATGAGAAGTGGAGGAGAGGTCTCTCTTGTTGAAACAATATCAAAGCATATACTCCCAGAACCTTTTCAAGGTTCTATTAATTCCAAACCTCCTCCTTAAGTGTTGAAGTGCCAACCTCTTGGAAGGAGAGGAGGGGGTGTATTTATATCCCAAGGTTGTGGGCTGTTTTCATTCCAAAACTATCCCTCCACTTGAACTAAAGATTTAAAAATCTAGAAAGATGAATCACGAGCTGGTGTCTTCTTCAAAGTTATAGATATGGATTTCTTCTATCCACACTCAAAAGTTTCCGCCTATAGACTTTTGAAGCCAAATTTATGGAAGTCTTAATAAATAATGTCATTCTGTCTATTTCAATTCAGACTTTTTGATGGACAAAATGTGAATGGGGTTTTTCATAGTAAGATGCCCTCAAATAAAAATAATTTTTTCAACAATGTTGGGAGCCTATATCGTGGATTTCACACTGAAAAATCTCAGCTTTCATGGATGTCTAAATCAGGAGAAAAGTCAACATTTGTGTGCTGATTTCAATTCCCGGACAGAATGGTGGGCTGAGTTTAAATGAATCAGTTGGGCCCCTTGTACTTGGATTTGGGCCTTGAAATTTTTATCCAATATGATATATAGTGTCACCCTAATTATGGTGGAGAATTAATGTTTTTGTACTTCTAGATTGAGCCCAGTAAATCAATCTTCAAGGCTGGTTCAGTTTGTTCACAGATTCATTGGGCCTTCTTGTGTGGTACATATGACCCTTCAAATGGTAGAATTGTCTAATGTTCCCTTCTAATGAAAATTTTTATATTGAACCAGGAATCCTAAAAAACAAGAACCAAACAACTTAGATAATAAGGGTGAGAGTTAAAAATAAGTAAGTTAACTGACTCAATTGGACTACTTCTAAAAATGCTCAAAAATTATACTTAGTATTAAAACCTTATTATTTCACACAAATTATGCAAATTTCATATAAAATAAGTAAAGGGAGTATATAATAAGTTATGAAAATATTAATAACATCAACTCCCCCACAATTAGTTTTGTGCATGTCCTCATGTGCAACAAATATTAAAACATGACAAAATCATTTTCACTCACCAACAAATATTAAAATTTTGTTTTCTTCAATCATGGGAGGTTTAGAATATTTCACTCATCCATTTTAAAATCCACCACAATTTGTTACAAAAGAAATGTTCCAAAAATAATTCATTTTTTCATGCTGAAATTTAGAAATGTAAAATGTGGACACTCAAAACTCACACCTCTCAAGATGATAAAATTCATTTGTGGAGGTTCACTCCTTCACCAACTAAAAGTGAAAATCATAGAGTTTGAAAGATCTCTCAGCTTCCAATACCTATCCAAAATGAACAAGAATCAAGATATTTTTCTAAGGTGTTTTTCTATGGCTATGTGATGGTAGGAATATATTGTCCAAGATATAGAAGAAGAGGGTTAAAACACCAACATAGAGAATAAAATGCACATTTTTTTTGAAATAAAACATGGAACGAAATGAAAACACATATTTACAAGGGAATGATTGTGTGAAGAAAGACACAATAGAGTAAAAAAATATGAAGGTAATGAGAATATGGAATATTTACACAACACAAAACTTCTCCCAATAAGAATATAATGCAAGTGTTCTTTTTTTTTTCATTGTTTTTTTCAAATTTGACCTTGAAAAAGATCTCACACTCATATCCCAACCCATTATTAATCTCCTAATGACACTAATTGTAATAGTTATAACAAGATCAAAGGTTGAGGAAGAGTGATTTTTGACCTACCCAAGACACAACCCATTTTTTCAATATTTTTCAATATTTTTCATCATTTTTGATTTTTTTGAACACTTGTCAATAACATTTAAAAAATTACATAAATGGGAGTACATTAAATTCCCCAAAAAACACTTAATGATAACCTCTCCCACACACTGAAATGGATTCTTTCCCTCAAGAAGATGATAACTCGTTAAAAATCAATAATAGGGTACCCAAACAATGAAATCCATTCCCCCCACACTTAAATTTCAAAAAATTATGCAATGAAAATCCATGTTGATATTGGGTGGGAAACGTTATTGGTCTTGTAATGTGGCTATAACAGAAAAGGTTTTCATAGGCTTGAAGGGGCTTTCAAAAAGAGGATTAATGTAAGGGAAATGGGAGGCTATTTGGCTATTGTGATTCTCATGTGGTTCAGAAAATTCCGCTATTATATTAATGCACACTAAGGTAGGAAATTCAGCTCGAAGGTCCATAAATTCAAGAATCAAAAATGGGGGTGAAAACACACATTTTGAAAAGATGGCCATAGGTGGACTTGGCATGAAAGCAAATGTTGTTCCTCACGGTTTGGGAAAATCATTTTCCAAATCAAAAATTGAGCATTAAAATTTTGTTAATTTTGGCACAAAACTATTTATCCAAAGTCATGATGAAAATACAAATTTTTTGAGATGAAAACATGTCTGTTAACTCCCCAAAATAGTTGGACAAAATTTCAAAACTCGATGGTGAGTAAGCATGACTCATAATTTTTTTGTATTTTTTAAGTGATTGTTTTTTTGTCTTTTTTTTTGTTTTTTTGGTTTTTATTTTTGTTTTTTATAAAGATACACTTACACAAAAGAGAAAGAGTAAAAAAAATAAATTTATGAGGAAGGTGGTAAAAAAATGATAATGAGGGAGGAAGAAGAAGAAATAAAGATAGAGAGAGAGAGAGAGAGAGAGAGAGAGAGTTAAAGGGAAAGAGGTTCCCCTTGGTTTGGATTTGGTGGGTTGCTATCTCCATCTAGTGGTGGGTCAACTACAGAAGTTGGGGATCCGATGGAAGTTGAGGTGGTTCATGGGATGTGTGTCCTTTCATGGTGATTATTTAAACGATGTCCATTAACCGTGAATGCCCTTTTGGAAGAGGGGTCTTGGACTTGCACTGCACCAAATGGGTAAACATTAGTAATAACAAAAGGACCTTCCCAATGAGAATTAAGCTTATCGGGGTGAATAAGAAATAGAGAATTGAAGAGCATTACCTTTTCAACTTCATGAAATACCTTTATCTGGATGTGTTGTTCATGGAGTAACTTAGCCTTCTCTTTGTACAAATTTGAATTCTCATAGGATTCAAGTCAAATATCCTCCAGTTCAGCCAATTGCAACAATATTTCTTCACCAGATTTCTCAAAATCAAAAATTAAAGGTTTTCACAGCCCAAAAAGACTTATGTTGGATTTCAACTAGTAGATGACATGCTTTACCAAAAACTAACCTAAAATAAGACATCTAAATGGGTGTTTTATAGGTAGTTCGATAAGCCCAAAGTGTTTCACCAAGTCTTTCAGGCCAGTCTTTTCTTGTGGGTTTTACAATTCTCTCAAGAACTCTTTTCACTTATCTATTAGAAATTTCATCCATGCCATTTGTTTGGGGGTGATATGTAGTTGAAGTTTATTGAACAACCCCATTATTTTTCAAAATAAATTCCATTGTTTTATTACAAAAATGGGTTCCTAAGTCACTTATCAAGACACGAGGTGTGCCAAATCTATGGAAGATGTGTGTCTTTAGGAAGTCACTAACAGTATGTGAATAATCCTTTCTAGTGGGTTTGGGCTCGAACCACCTAGAAACATAATCAACCACAATAATGATATATGAGAATCCATTGGAAGGGGGAAATGGTCCCATGAAATCAATTCCCCAAACATCGAAGATCTCGTAGAAAATTAAAGGCTTTTGGGGCATTTCATTTCTCTTGGAAATTGTGCCAAACTTTTGGAAAGTGGGACATGATTTACAGAACTCATGTGAGTACTTGAAGAGTGTAGGCCAGAATAATCCATAGTCTAGGACCTTTCGAGAGGTCCTTTGTGGTCCAAAGTGGCTGCCACTAGGAATTTCATGAAAAAATTATAAAATAGAAGAATTTTCATCTTTATCAACACATCTCTTAATTTAATGGTCTGCCCCAGTTTTCCAATGTTTATTTTCTTCCCAAAAATAGTGCTTTGAATCAATTTTCAACTTCATTTTCTATTCTTTTGAAAATATTTCAGGAAAAACACCAGAAACCAAGTAATTTACAATTGGGGCATACCATGGTATTTTTGGAGTGAGATATGAAAGGTGCTCAGTGGGGAATTCAGGATTGATGACTTTAGAATGAGAAGAATTAGAAATTTTACTGAAGTGATCAGCCACCGGGTTTTATTTTCCCCGTCTATCTTTGATTTCAAGGTCAAAATCTTGGAGCATTAGGATCCATCTTATTAGCCTCGATTTGGAATCACTTCTCTTGAGTAAGAACTTTATAGCATAATGGTCTGTGAAGATGGTGATTTTGGAAGCTAAGAGATAGGGCTAAAATTTATCTAAGGAAAAATCCACTGCTAAAAGTTCCTTTTGAATGAAATTGTAGTGAGATTGAGTTTCATCCAATGTTTTTGAAGCATAATAGATGACTTGAGGAAGTTTTTCTCTTCTTTGACCAAGAACAACCCCAACGGCTCTATAAGAAGCATCACACATCAACTCAAATGGTAAGGACCAATTTGGGGGTTGGATTATCGGGTTAGATGTAAGAGCAGTTTTGAGTTCAATGAAGGATCTCTTTCAAACCTCATCGAAATGTAAAGTGACATCATTTTGGAGCAAACAAGTGAGTGGGATGGAAATTTTACTGAAGTTATAGATGAATCGCCGATAGAAACCAGCATGAGTAAGAAATGAACGGATGTCTCGAATAGAAGTGGGTTGAGGAAGTGATTGGATCACATCAATTTTGGTAGGATCAACTTCAATACCGTATTTTGAAACTATGTTCCCTAGAACAATCCCATTTTCAACCATGAAGTGATATTTTTCAAAATTTAACACAAGGTTACACTTGAAACACTTTTGGAGGACTAGAGAGAGTGAATTCAAACAAGATTAAAATGACTCACCAGAAATGGTGAAGTCATCCATGAAGACTTCCATGTAGTGTTAAATGAATTTAGAAAAGATACTCATCATGCACCTTTGATATGTTTCAGGAGCATTGAAAAGGCCAATGGGAATTCTTCTATATGCATATGTTCCAAAGGGGCATGTGAAAGTAGTATTTTCTTAGTCTTGAGGTGCGATTGGGATTTGTAAGTAGCCAGTGTATCCATCAAGAAAGCAGTAGTGTGACTTTTCGGATAATAGTTCTAGAATTTTATCAAGGAATGGAAGAGGTTAGTGATATTTTCGGGTTTCAACATTCAATTTTCTATAGTCAATGCACACACACCATTTGTTCTTCACTCGAGTTGTCACTACCTCTCCATGTTCATTTGTGACAAAAGTTGTCCCACCCTTCTTAGGTAGAACTTGAAATGAACTAACCCATTCAATATCAGAAATTTGTTAGATAATACTAGCTTGAAGAATCTTGGTGATCTATTCTCTAACTACCTCAAGGAAGAGTGGATTGAGTCTTATTTTTGGTTGTCTAATTGGTTTGGATGATTCCTCAAGATGGATGTGATGCATTCAAAGAGCATGGTTGATTCATGGTATGTCATCTAGGGTCCATCCTAAGGCCTTTTTGTTTTCCTCTAACACCTGAACATGTTTGGACTCCTAAATTTCAATAAGTGAATAAGAGATAATGAAAAGATAAGAGTGATCATGGAAAATGAATGCATATTTTAGGTGTTCAGGTAGAGGTTTCAGATGAGTATCATCTTTCATTTGTGGGTTAGAAAACTCAGTAATGGAGGAAGGGAATTCCGTTGCTTCAAATTCATTCTCCTTATTACTTTACAAGGTGGAGTAGTAGAGATCAGAGTTGATGTGGGATTCAAGAGAGTTTTCAAGTTTCTCTAGATTGATGGAGTCTATGAATGAGAGGTCCACATCAACTTCACCATTTATGACTTGGTTAATCATGGTGCATATTTCACAAGATCCTTTGTTATTATAACATGAATAACATAGTGGATTGGGGTTTGATTGACACTTAGAAGTGTCCTCAGAAGCATGGATTGATAATTCAGAGTGATCCTTAGATGGGTATCGCATGGCTTGGAAAATTTTGATCCTGACCAGTTGGTCACCAAATTCCAAGGATAAGATGCCTGAATGGAAATCAATCTTGGTTCTAATAGTCAAGAGGAATGGTCTTCCTAGAATTAGGGGAGATCGAGAAGAGTTCGTGTCACCTTCCATGTCAAGGACCTAGAAATCAGTAGGGAAGATAAGATCATTGACTCGGACAAGAACATCCTCAATTATTCCCTCAGGACTGGCTGTGCTTCGATTGGCTAACTAAATGACAACACCCGTTGGATGTAAGGGACCTAGACCAAGGTTGGAGAATATAGATTTGGGCATGACACTAATTGAGGCTCCTAGGTCTATGAGTGCATCATCAAAGATGGAACTCCCAATTTGGCATGGAACCGTAAAGGTCCCTAGATCTTTGCACTTTATGGGAATATACAGCTGGGTGGAAACATTTTCCAAGGTCCTAAGTTGCCTCTTGTGGGTGCACAGTTCATTAAGAAACTTATCATACTTAGGATTTTTTTTTATGGAATCTAAGAGTGTAATGTTGACTTAAACGAGTCTAAACATGTCGAGCATTTCAGGATCAGGTTCAAAGGACTTCCAAGGTTTAGAAACAGCTTGAGGAAAAGGAATTAGATTCCTAAGTGGAATGGAATGAGGCGAGGGAATGGATTCAGGTTCCTTTCCAAGATTCTTTTTCTTTTAATTTTCTAGGTCAACATTCAAAGGAGGGTTGGCGGACTTATCTTGAGGCATAACAATTTTATTTCCTGATCTAAGTGCAATTGCACTTACATTACCCTTGGGGTTGGGTAATGGTTGAGCTGAAAGGTGGGAAGAATTAGATGGTTTCTATTGACAAAGGTGGGATACCAGTTGACCAATTTGGGTTTCAATGTTCTTGAGGCTTGAACGGGTGAAAGAGGAAAGTTCTTCCACTGCACTTTCCCATGGTTTCTTGGATGAAGAGGCTTGTCCCGAATTGGGGTTACCTTGATTTTGGTTCTTGGGAAAGTGAATGTATTGGTTTTGGAATTGGGAAGGATCACTAGGATAATGGAATCCAGGAGGAGGATTGTTCCTTTGAGGTTAAGGAAGAAAATGATAAGGTTGTTGGAAGTTACCAACACCTTGACCATATTGTAATTGGTTTGGGTTTTGAGGAGGGAATTGAGTAGGATGAGATATGGGATTACCAAACCTATGTCCTTGGTTATAGGAAGAAGAGAAGGGCTCATAGTGAGTTTGATTGAAGTTTCTAACAAACTGACTTGATAGTTGAGGATTGGTGTTCCGCTGAGCATATGCTACATTGAGATTCATTGGTCCAGATGAATCAGATTGATCCTCTTGAAGTTGTGGACATGTGCCAGTTTGATGAGATGGAGATTTGCAGATTCTATAGTTTTTGACAGGTCCAAGAAATATTGATTGCGAAGAAGACGAGGTTGGGGATTTTGTATCCACAACTATTTGTCGCACAAGACATGTAAGTTCACTAATCCAATCGGTCATCTTGTTCGTCTCAATTGATTGAATATATTGGGCTTGTTTGACTTGAGAATGCGATCGAGTATGGAATTTTTGTGTGTTTTCATCCATGTTACTTATGATATCTCTTGCTGCTGCAGGAGTTTTATCAACAAGAGAACCACCACTTGCGGCATCTATGAGAGTTCACTCCATATCCAATAACCCCTCATAGAAGTATTAGATCAAGAGTTGGTAAGGGATTTGATGGTGTGGATAGGTTTCCACAAGATTTTTGAACCTCTCCTAGTACTCATGGAGTGATTCACTTGGGAATTGAAGTATACCCTTCATTTACTTTAGAATAGAAGCAGTACGAGAATCAAGAAAGAATTTCTCTAAGAAGAGTCACTGCATGTCATTCCATGTGGTTATGGAACCAGGAGTTAGGTAGTAAAGCCATGACTTATTAGTGTCATCTAGGGAGAAAGGGAATGCTCGAAGTTTGATTTGTTCTTCAGAAACCCCTTGAGGCTTCATGGTAGAGCATACTACTTGGAACTCTTTAAGGTGGAGATGTGGATCCTCACCGGCTAGCCCATGGAAATGAGTAAGAAGATAAATCAAACCCGATTTGAGTTCGAAGTCAGCCTATATGTTTGGATATTGAATACCAAGAGGTTGGTAATTCATATCAGGGGCAACGAGTTCTTTAAGTGTTTGTTCCATAAGATTGGCCATATCTAATTCAATTGGTTGGACAAGGACTGGTTCTTGAATTATTTGATTATATCTTATGTTCCTCCTAAGTTGGCGAAGTGTTCGCTCAATTTCAGGGTCAAACAAATCTGAGGGATTTTTTGGAAGGATACGGGGCATTCAGAGAGATTTTTGAAGAAATGGGAAGACGAGTTTTTCTTTGTGTTATTTTTTTCAATTTTTTCAATTTTTTTTGTTTTTTTGACAATAACCAGAAACTAATGACTACTTAAAGCACCATCCCCAGCAACGACACCATTTGAAACATGCGTCTGATTGTCACCTATTGACCAGTCAAGGTTCCGGTGCTCTTCTAATGCGTATAGCAGCACTCGGGTCGAATCCTCAGCGATGATACTTTGTAATATTCATTTTTTTAGTTGATTGTATTTTGATTGGTGGGGTTTGTTTGCAGAGATAAATTGAAATGTTTGATGGTTGATTCTTGATTTAGAAAATATATGAAGATTGGGGTGAGTTCATTATTGGGGAGTTGAGTTTGTGATATCCTTGAGCCTTGATTTGTATTGCATTAAATTAACACCCATGTCATAAGTTGACGTTGATTGGAATTCCTAAGTGTTAAGACTTTAATCCAAGGATTAACTTAACTTAGAGTTCTAATCTCAATAAAAACTTATTTATGGTAGTGTATTTATGGTTCCAATAATCCATGGAAACCACTTGTTAAACAAAACATATCACTAATCCATGACATATTAAGTTTAACATACACAATATTAATTTAAAGAATACTCATCGAGCAAAAACTCTCAATCACTTATCATCCCCGAATTATGACTCACCACAATGGTAGATTTACTCAGCCATAAGGAATTTTGATAGTCGGGGTTTAATGTTTATGGTGAAGATTTAAAAATATTAGAAAGAGAAAGGGACAAGAAAAGAGTAGTGTGACGAACACACACCCGAAAGATTTTGAGAATCAAAAATGGAATTCCAATTAAATGAGGAAGCAAAATAAGGAACTATAATTTAAAATGATTCAAACTATTTTAAGACCATTAATATTATACTACATAAGGTGGATAAGAATAAGAGGTATTTAGGAAGAAATAATCACTAAAATTTGATTGAAATGAAAACAAAGTTACCAAATTACAAATGAAATAAAACATAAACAAACATGAAAGAGAATTGGAGGAGAGGTCTCTCTTGTTGAAAAAATATCAAAGAATATCCTCACAAAAACTTTTCTAGGATCTAGTAATGCCTAAACTCCTCCTTATGTGCTGAATTTCCAACCTCTTGGAATGAGAGGAGGGGGTGTATTTATAGCCCAAGGTTGTGGGCTGTTTGCATTCCAAAACTGTCCCTCCACTTGAACTGAAGCTTTACCAATCTAGACAGTTTAATCACGAGTTGGTGTATTCTTAAAAGATGTATATATGGATGCCTTATATCCACCCTCAATTTTTTGCCGCCTATAGACTTTTGAATACAAAGTTATGGTGGTTTTAATAAATATTGTCATTCTGTCTATTTCAATCCAGACTTTTCAATGGCCGAAATGTGAATGGGTTTTTGCATAGCAATATGCCATCAAATAAAAATAATTTATTCAAAAATGTTGGCTGCCTATATCGTGGCTTTCACATTGAATAATCTCAGCTTGCATGAATGTCTAAATCAGGAGAAAATTCAACATTTGTGTGCTGATTTCAATCCCCGGCCAGAATGGTGGGCTGAGTTTAAATGAATCAGTTGGCCCCCTTGTACTTGGATTTGGGACTTGAAATTTTTATCCAAGATGACATGTAGGGTCCCCCGAATTATGGTGTAGAATTAATTTTTTTTGACATCTGTAATGATCCTAGTAAATCAATATTCAAGGCTGGTCCAATTTGTTCACAGATTCATTAGGCCTTCTTGTGTGGTCAATATGACCCTACAAATGGAAGAATTTTCTCATGATCCCTTATAATTAAATGTTGTATATTAAAATAGGAATCCAACCAAACAAGAACCAAAAAAGTTTGATCATCATGTTGAGAGTTATAAATAACATAGTAAACTGACTCAATTGGACTACTTCTAAAAATGCTCAAAAATTATACTTAGTATTAAAACATTAATATTTCACACAAATTTTTCACATTTCTAGAGCTTGGATTATGCGATATGGGATTATAGGAAAAAATACAAGACTATCATTGGTATGTAACCATTTCATATTTTCTTTGGGAATTCTTTTCATCTCCCCATGGAATTCGAGCATCGGGGTTATTGGGATATAAAGAAATGAATCATGGATTTGGGCCAAGCTGGAATCCAAGGGAAGCTACAATTTGAAGAGATTCGGGAGATTCAATTGTCTTCATATGAGAAATCAAGGATCAACAAGGAAAGTTCAAAAGAAGCTCATGATAGAATCATCCAAAAAATAGAGTTTCATGTTGGATAAAAAGTCCTTCTCTATAGTTCATGACTAAAGCTGATGTCAGGTAAGTTGCATTCTAGATGGTTAGGTCCATATATTATATCTAATTTTTCACTTATTTTTTGTGTGTAGATCACATAAGAGGACACTAGAAGGAGATTTACAGTCAATGGGATATTTTTGATGAAATTCATTGCGGGACTTCCTACTGATGTAGTGGATTTCATCACACTGCATGACCCTATCATCACTTGAGCATATCATACTGTTCCTAACCCTTTCACTTTTATATTATTTTTCCCATTTAAAATTCATATTTTTATGTGCACATATCATCTCATTAGATCACATTGAGGACAATGAAATAATTTAAGTGTGGGGTAGGGGAAACAATTTTGGGTTAGATATTTAGGATTTTCATTTGTGTGTTTTGGGTCTATTTTCTATTATGTTTTTGGTTAAAATTTTCAAAAAAAAACCAACAAAAAACAAAAAATAACCATATATATATATATATATAAATATATCATGTAAAATTCTCATGTGAAAGATATGGAAAATGAATCTTTTTCAAAACTAATTATTAGAATTATAAACATGAGTAAGATTTCATCATCAAGGGTTGATTTTTATACAAATTGACGTCATCAATGATATGAATGGTAGTGTCATAATAAAAACTTTTAGATTTTGACATCATTTATTGTGATTTTTGTTCATGTTAAATTTTGTCATTAATTTCTCCACACATATTTTCACACAATCATGAATTTTGAGTTACTATTACTCAATTGAATATGTATTTATTGTAATTAATTATTTTCAAATTATAACATGGTCTTTCCTGTAGGATCGAAATAACAATGTAGATTCTCAATATACAAGGGGGGGGGGTGAATTGTACACTTTAAAAAATTTCCTTAAATAAGGAAAGATCTAAGTTTAACAAAGTTAAACTAAGAAAATTCACAAAACCTCTAACACCAATTGAAAGATTGGAAAAAATTATGAAGTTACAGACCTCTAGTTCTATACACTTGCTTAAATATGGAAAGTGATTCCGAAAAACAGGTTCCAGAAATATGGATCCAGAAATTGAAACATAACCAAAGTTTATAATATGATATTCTACCTTAAAGCATATAGAATCTAAATTAATCAGAGTACAAGTGTAAGGAAATATAAGAAGGTTATACACTTCTTATAATACAAAAATGCAGCGGAAAAACATGTAACAAAAACAAGTAACAAGATATAAATATTTTAACCCAAAGAGAAGGGTATCCAAAAAATATGGATAAAGGTCCCTTGATTTATAATTTCAAGAAAATCTCTCTTACCCACACCTGAGTAAGCCCTCGACATGAAGATTGGAATCTTTTTCTTGCTATCCCCGCAAGCCCTTAACTTCAAGGTAGTTGGAACCTCTGTCTTCCTTAGTAAAGAAGCCCTCAAACTTCAAGGTAGTCGGTACCTCTGTCTTCCTATCCCATGAAGCCCTCGATTGTAATCAACAACAATCGGAGTCGCACGAAGAATGTTTCCACAAGGTAATGTTTGAACAAGTCGTTCAAACTTTCTGCATGAAGCATGAGAGTTAATAAGAGCCTCTCTCTCTATAAATCACTTCAAGAAGTTCAGATCACCAAAATTCCAAAAGTTGTTTCTTCTTTTCAAATGAGCTTCTATTTATAGGCGAAGCTCCAACGGTCGGCACCCTCCTCCAATGGTCATATTTCTCCCTGAATTTCGGAGGGACCTGTACAAGTGTCACTCAAAAAAAGGTTAGTTAGAAATAGAATGGATGAAATCATTTTATAACAAAACATGTGTAACTAAAGTCACGACATCGTTTTATAATGAAACGAGTGTAAGCATAAGAAAAACTGAAGTTCAGAATTTCAGAAAATAAAAGTTTGGAGTCTAACCAAAATGGAATTCGGAGTCTATAATAAAAAGATATTTGGATTCTATTTTATAGGAATTCGGAACCTGAATTCTATAGAAATCCAGAGTCTGAATTTCTAAGGAAATTCGGAGTCTGGTTTCACTAGAATTCAGAATTTGAACTTACAGAGTTCGGAGTCGAACTTGTAGAATTTTAGATTCGAACTAGTAAAAGTTCAGAGTCGAACTAGTAAAAGTTTGGAGTCGAACTCATATAAGTTCGGAGTCGAACTAGTAAAAGTTTGGAGTTGAACTCATAGAAGTTCAGAGTCGAACTAGTAAATTCTGGAGTCCAGAATTCAGAGTGGAACTTTCTTAGAGTTCGTATCCAGAATTTGGAGTGAACTTTATTAGAGTTCGTATCCAAAATTCATAGTGGAACTTCATTATAGTTCATATCCAAAATTCAGATCCTAAAACAAAATTCTTCATATCTAAGTATTATATGATTCCAAGGTTTTTAATATGAATCATATTTTTATACTTAAGAAAAATATTGACATGAATAAGAAAATCATGGTTAGGGGTAAATTCTGTTGAGAAGGAAATTTTCCTTACATAAGTAAAATATATATTTTCTTAAGTATAAGGTGTTTGTGATTTTCAAAACAAGAAGGAATGTAAAAGTCATAAGGAAAAACTTATTGACTCAACAATCCCCCCCTTTTTTGAAAGCACAAAAAACCTTACGAAAAATAATATAAAATAATTTAGAAAAATTTCTTTATACATTGACTTTAAAACTTATCTCCCTTTGTTCATAGATGATAGTGAATTCAACTAACTCCCCTTTAGGCTTTGAAACTCTAAGGATTGCATTCTGAATTTCCAGAATAAAATTTTCATTAGAATGAAGGAATCATAATGAGAACTCCCCATTACTTAAGGATAGTTCTTCTTATTTTAGAAATTTTTCTTCTCCCCCTTAGGAGTAGTTATTTTTTTCCTTCTCCCCTTTGGTGATTTTCAAAAGGAATTGTGGGAATATAAAAAAATAAAGTACCTGAAACATTAGTAAAAAATAACACCAGATAAAAACAACTAAAAATTTCATTAGAGTTGAAATTTTTTTTACAAGGAAAGACAAATGAAACAAAATATTGGATTGAGTCTATTTTTCTTTCTTTTCCGTTGGGATTAGCTTCTTCAACAAGGTTTTCAGCTTCTTTAAATATTTCTGATCCTCCTCAGCTTTCTTCTCCAAAGCTATGATCCTTTATTATTGAGCTTCCAACACCTCTTCCTGAGCCTTTATGGCATCTTACTGTATCTTCACTAACTCATATTTCTTTACATGTTTTTCTTCAAGCTCAATCTGGATATCTCTATCCCTTTTAAAATTTTGAGCAAGAGTGTTAACCTTATCATTCAAGTCCTTCACTTGTTGATTCCAAGAATTTTGCTCAAGGATTAGCTTCTCCTGAAGATTCTTAATCTTTGAGTCCTCGATGTCGAAATCAGCTTTAAGATAATTATGAAAGTGATCAAACTAAGCCATGTCTTCTTCAACTTTCTTAGACCACAAATTGATTTTGCTACATGATTTCCTGTGTACATCATAATTGATAAGGAAATTTCTATGGTCGTCCTCAATATTCACACACTTATCCATAACCATAGATAAAGATTCTAATTTATGATTTATACTATGTTGAAGCATTTGGAACCTTGAGTCTATGGTGGGAAAAATCGGAATGGTGTCCACCAATTTCTTTAGAGACTCAATAAAAAATTCATGACCCTGTCCTGATGATTCCGAATCAGACACTTTTCTTGGGGATTGTTCTTCTTCAATTTTCACCAGCTTCCATTTAGAAGAACCACCAACTTCTTTCTTCCTGATGATATCTTTTTTTGGTGTATCCATGAGAACTTTCTCACCTTCACCAGTTTTCGGAATGGGTTGATCATCTGGAGATTCTTCCTCACTCTCTGATAGTTAAACTATCTTGTCTTTATCTATTTTCTCCTTTTCTATTCCTTCCTTAAGAAAATGATTCTCATAGAGTACTTCCTCATCAGATAATTCATTATCTTTCTCTTCTTCTTCCTTATCATCATCATTTTTACCTTCTTTCTCAACTCCCTTTCCCGGAGTGACAAGTTTTGCGGATTCTTCCTTTTCTTGATAATCCTCAACTTGTTTAATTAAGTCATATGGATCAGCACTTCCTTCTTCTTCTTATTCTTCTTCCTCTACTACTTATTTTTTAATTTCAACAACTTCTTCTTCTACTCTCTCAAAAATTTATTTCTCTTTATGCTTTTCCCGAGTGAAGTAGTTTTTCCAAGGGGTCTCTGGTAATGGTTGAATATCAAAATTTTCCAGAATGGGGATCTTCTCAGAGGCTACTTCTGTATCTCTCAACAGAGATTGTACAAGCTCATCTTCAGACATATTTTTCTTCATTTTATTCCCTTTTGCTTTCCTCTATAACTCATCAGATGATTTCTCTTTTAAGGCCTTAGCCTCAACAAGATTCAATCTGAATTGAGGGTCCCCTTCTTTTCTCTTCTCCTTGTCTTCCCTCCACTTAGCAGCCACTTCATCTGGGTAGGTTTTTTGTTTCTTTGGCTTGGGTGGTGCAGATTGAGTTTCCTTAGCTTTCTGGATCTTATCTTCAGCCACTAATTCTTTCAACTATATCTTTTTCCCTGCCTTTTTAGATGTTTCTGGAGTTTTTTGATCTTTTTGAGCTGCCTCAGCCTCTTCCTCTGGTAAAGGGTAGAATTCTCTGGATTCAATAGAAATACCCATATTCATCCTCTTTAATGTATCATCAGTAACCGGCATTACCTTGAAATTTATTTTCTTGGAAGTTCAAGCAACTTTAAACGAATCAATACATATGATAATAAGCATAGAAAGCAAGGCCAGATACATTATGATCTGATCTTTTAGATTCCCTTCTTTAATATTCTTAACTGTAATCAAAACACGCCTCATCAAATTCAACTTCCTTAGATTTACAAAAAAAATATAAGATGTATATGTCACTCTTTTTGAGATTATCCTTATCACCCCTTCTCAGTACTAAAATGCCTTGTACCCATAGCTGTATAATCCGATTATCCAAAGAGAGATGAGAAATCTTAGCATCCTTGGCATCTTTATGTCCAAGTCATTTCAATGCCTTCACTTTGTTGAAACTTCCTTGCTCATCCAGAAGCTTATGTGAACAAAAATCACCTTCACCTTCATAAGATAGACCCACTAAGATTGCAGCCTTGGTGTAAGAAAGTATATAAGTCTTCCCATAAGACTTGAATGAAAACTTCTCTCTTCCATCTTCCTTAAGGATGGAAACAAACTTGTAAAACTCAATAAGAAAATCTGTATAAACTGGATCCTGATTCGCTGGCTTTGATATGAAAACATCTTCCCAGCCATTCAATCTGATATTCTTAGATAAAAGAGAATCATACTTGTAGAAAATTGGATGCACTAACCTCTCCCTGTAAACTAACCATTTTGAGATTGGATTTGTAGTTGAAATATCCTAAGAAGTAGCTTCAGCAGACATTCGGAATGAAAAGCTCTGGAAGATTCAGAATGGGTTTTAAGAAGGGGGGCAGAACTTCAATACACGAGAGCTTGAAGATTGATGTGGGACAACCATTGGGGGTCCCCATTATATAGGCGATGGATGTGACCTTTGAGCTTCCAAAAACCATCTAATGGTTGAAAAAACTCTCTGATATGATCTTACGGTTGAAAACATACCCGCAAGGAAATCTTGAATCTGATCTTTTGAGGTTTTAAAAAAAACAATCGGATTTAAGAAAACTAGAATCTGAGAAATTTTAAAACTCATAGGAAAATACTAGTAGGAAAAATATGACTAAGAACACATGAGTAAGGAAATCATACCGTTCGAATTATCCAGAAAGTTTATTCATAATAGGTATATTCTTCTTGAAGAAAAATTTGACTATGAAAAACTAACTAAAAAAACTTAAATTTGAAAGGACTTTGAGTATCAAAACTCCAGTATGAAAAGTATGAGTACAAAACTCGCAGTATGAAAAGTTTGAGTATGAAAAACTTCAGTATGAAAAGTATGAGTATGAAAAATTCTAGTACAAAAAGTATAAGTAAAAAAAATTTTCATTATGAAAATTCTGTGTATGAGAATTCTCATTACGGAAGTTACATTTCTGAAAATTTCCATTACGAAAATTTCAGTTCTAGAAACTTCATTACGAAAATTTTAGTTCCAAAAAATTTATTACGAAAATTTATTTACAAAAGTTTGAAAAACTGACTATGAAAATTTTTATTATAAAAGCTTTAAAAAAAACTGACTACAAAAATTTTGATTATGCTAACAAGAAAATGTACCCCCCTATGAAAAGGAGTTTATTATAGTAAGGAGAATTGTTCATCAAGAAGTTAATGAAGAAGGATTACCTCATAGTTATCATTACAAACTTCTGTTTAATGTATTCAAATCTATCAGAAGGTAAAGATTTTGGGAAAATGTCAGCAAGTTGATCTTGCGTTCTGATAAACTGAAGAATGATATCTCCTTTCAGTGTGTGATCCTTAAGAAAGTGATGCCTAATATCTTTGTGCTTTTCATGGGAGTGATGTGCATGGGTTTTTCTAAGGGAAATGGAACTTGTTTTATCACACAAAATTTGAGTCTTAGTAAAACTCAAGCCATTGTCTGTGAGTGTGTGTTGCATCCACAACACTTGAGCACAACAACTTCCAGCTGCTAAATATTCAGATTCAGCAGTGGAGAGTGATATTGAGTGTTGCTTCTTGAAGGACCAAGAAACTAATGAATTCCTAATAAATGACACGTTCTGGATGTACTTTTTCTATCCATTCTACATCCACCAAATTCAGCATCTAAAAATATTTTTAAGATAAAATCATTTCCATAAGTATAAAATAATCCTAGATCCATGGTTCCCTTTAAGTAGTGAAAAATTATTTTCACTGCCTTTAAATGGGATTCCTTAGGATTGGATTGATATATTTCACATAAGCATACTGAAAACATCAAGTCTGGTCTACTAGCTATCACGTAAAGTAGACTTCCTATCATACCTCTAAAAGATGTCTGATCTACTGGTTTCCCAGCTTCATCAAGATCAAGTGTGTTTGAGGTACCAATAGAAGTACTAATACTTTTAGTGTTGTCAAATCCATAATTTTTAAGAAGATCCTTAATATACATATGTTGGGATATGTAGATTCCTTCTAGTTTTTGAGAAATTTGAAAACCAAGGAAAAATGTTAACTCACTGATCATACTCATTTCAAACTCATATTTCATTAGATTCACAAAAGAATCTTTTAAAGATTGCCAAGTTGAACCAAATATAATGTCATAAACATAAATTTGAACAATAAAACATTCTTCTTATCTATCTTTATAAAAAGGGTTGGATCTGCATTTCCCTTAGCATAGTTATTTTGAAGCAAAAATCATGTAAGTCTATAATACCAAGCTCCCGGGGCTTGTTTAAGTCCATAAAAAACTTTGGTAAGTCTAAAAACATGATCATGATGTTTTTGTATCTTCAAATCCAGGAGGTTGTTCAATAAAAACATCCTCTTGAACATAACCGTTAAGAAAAGCACATTTCATATCCATTTCAAAAAGTTTAAAATTAAAGAATGCTGCTAAGGCAAGTAATATACGAATAGATTCAATTATAGCTACAGGAGCATAGGTTTCTTCATAGTCTATTCCCTCTTGTTGATTATAGCCTTTAGCAACTAATCTAGATTTATTTCTAACGATGACTCCATTTTCATCACATTTATTTCTAAAGACCCATTTTACTCCAATAAAAGAAGTTTCCTTAGGTCTTTCAACCAAGGTCTAGACTTTATTCCATTTGAATTCATTTATCTCATCTTGCATGGATTTGATCTAATCATCATACCTAAAGATTCATCAGTGATTTTTGGTTCTAATTGGGAAAGGAATGATAGATGTTATACTTCATTTCTTAAGGAACTTCTTATCCTTAAAGGTTGATTGACATCACCAATGATACTATCATTGGGAATATTCTTTAGAAACTACTGGTTTGGGTTATGTAAAACGTGTTCATCAACATAGGGTTGGAAATAATCTAGGGTAAATGTTTCAGAGTTATTTCCTTGAACATTTCCCTCATCAGAAGGATCTTCTTACAAAGGTTGATAATTAGTTTTTGAAGAAACATCTGAGGATGTAGTTTGGAATGGTTTAAAAACAAAATGATTAGTCTCATAAAAATTTACATGTACTGTTTCCTCAATAGTAAAAGTGTTTTTATTGAAAACTCTATAAGCCTTAGAAGTTGTGGAGTAACCTAAGAAAATTCCTTCATCAGATTTTGGCACAAATTTGTGTAGATTATCTTTGGTATTCAGGATGAATACCTTGAAACAAAAAACCCTAAAGTAGGAAAGTATTGGTTTTCTACCATTACATAACTCATAAGGAGTTTTATTAAGAAAAGGTCTAAGAAAAACTCGATTTATAGTGTAACAAGAAGTACTTACGACTTTATTCCAAAAATGTCTAGCTATAGAATATTCACTCAACATGGTTCTAGTTATCTCTTATAGAATTCCATTTCTTCTTTCAACTACACCATTTTGTTGAGGAGTTCTAGTTGCGGAAAAGTTGGGAGTAATACCTTTTCTACTAAAAAATGTTTCAAAATCCGAATTTTGAAATTCTCCTCCATGATCACTATGAATAGTTTTCATTGGAAGGTTTTTCTCATTTTTAACTTGGGCTCTAAAAATTTGGAAATAAGAAAAATCTTCAGACTTATTTTCTATAAAATAGACCCATGTAAATCTAGTGTAATCATCAACTAAGACAAATACATAATACTTTCCCCCAATGCTTCCTGTTTGTGTTGGACCAAAAATATCCATGTGCACCAACTGTAATGCATCAGTTTTGGAGACTTCACCGATTGATTTAAAACTAGATTTATGTTTCTTTCCATATTGACAAGGTTCAAACACTTTAGAAGAATAAAATCTAAGCTCTAGTAGATCCTTAACTAAACCTTTATTAGAGAGTTTTCATAAGTTCCTAAGGTTACAGTGACCTAGGCTTCTATGCCATAACCAAGAATGATCTTCCATTGCACTATGGAAAGGTAATTATTGGCTCCTAAGGTCTTCTAAGTTTAGTGTGTAAACATTCTCTTGCCTATTGGAAGAGAGAATAAACTCTTCCTTGGAATTGTGTGCTAAGCATTTATCATTCCAAAAATTCACAAGGTATCCTTCATCCCATAATTGACTTATGCTAAGGAGGTTGTGCTTAAGACCCTTAACAAACAAAACATTTGAAATCAATGTTTTACTAAAAAGAACAATATTACCTATACCAACAAATTTCTCCCTGAGCATTATCTCTGAAAGTTACTTTTCCTCCTTTCATCTTAATAATCTTCTGAAAATAGTTTTTTTACCAGTCATATACCGGGAACATCCACTATCCATGTACCATGTATTGCTATTGGTACTTCCTTTATCTTCCTAAAATAAGAAAAGAATTAGTCTTTCAGAATTTAAACTTGTTTGGATTCACGATTTTTAGATTAAAAAATTTTGGGTATCTCCATTTGGTTAGAGAAATATGCTTTATGAAACCCAAGAGATTGAACTCTATTTGAAGAACAATTTTTCTTCCAATGCCCACCACTTTGACACTTAGTGCAAAAAGGGGTTTTAGAAGGAACAAAATAGTTGTTTTTGAAAACTGGTTTTTGGTGAGTATAACCTACTCCAGTAGTGTTTCCGTGAGGTTTAATTTGAAAATACATCTTATCAAAATTTTCCTTCCAAGAGGTATATTTTGGAAGAAGCTTCTTAAGAGAAAATATTTCAGATTTCAGTCTAATGAATAAATTCCTCTCCCCATGAATCATTTCCCTAGAGTTAGATTTTTCCTCAAAATTTTTCATCTCTAAAATAGAATTCATAAGATCTTTAGAAAGTTCTTCCTTATTAGAATTTTCTTTCTCAAGTTCTTTAGAATGTTTTTCTAAAAACTCTACTTTATCTCTAAGATTTGAAGTAAGATATGAAATATCTTTTGTAAGAATTTACTCCCTAGTATTTGCCTTATATAATTTCCTAGAAATTTTACAATTTTTTGCTTCAAGTAACTTGGAAAACCTAGATACTTCTTCATATGAAGGTTCTTCATTTTCTGAGGATGAAGTATCTTCATTAGAAGTACTATTTTCGGAATAGTAATTATTATCAAGAGATAAATTTGTTAAAGCCTCAGCAGAACGTACCTTGGACATAAGACATGTATGTTGAAAAGAAGTATTAGAAATGAATCTTATATTCTTCTGAGCTGATGAATCATATTCTGAAGATTCACTTTCTGAAGAGTCTCCACAGCCATCACTCCAAGTAGTATCAGCTTTTAGACTTTTCTTAGCTTTGGTTTTGTAAATATTCTTCCTGTTCCTTTCAGAATGCATCTCTTTTCTTTCTTTCTTTTTAAGCATAGGGAAATCAGGTTATATGTGTCCACTTATCTTGAATTCATAGTATGTGACCTTTGAATCTTTCTTATCTTTCCTTTCCTTATTCTTATACATGGATCAGAAATTTCTTTGACCAACTATCTTGTTCATTCTTCGAGCAAGATTTGCTAACTCATTCTATGAGACTTCACTCCCACTAGATTCAGATTAGATAATAACCTTCTTATACTTAGATCAAGTTAATCTCTCAGGAGTCTTAGCTTTCATGTGATTTGAAGTTGTAGTAAAAGCAACAGTACCATTCCCATTCTTTTTTTGATGTTGTCAACATCTCTCTTCATTCTTGTTTCATGTTGAAGAAGAGTTCCAAACAGCTCATCTATGGAAATTTGAGTAACCTTCCTATTCTTATCAATAGCTGTTCTCTTTAATTCCCACTCATTGAAAATAATATCAACAATCTTATCCACAAGAGGTTCATCATCCAGGCCATTCTCTCCCATAGATTGTAAGCTATTCACGACAGTCATAAATCATTATTTCACCTTACAGATGGGTTCTCCATAAGGAAAGTTAAAACCATGGTATTCTGTTCTCAACATAGCTCTTCTTGTCTCAATCACTTTAGATGTACCAAAATGTGTAACTTCATGTTTCTTCCATATACAGTTAGCTATTTCACAAGAAGAAATTTGGCTATATATGTTCCTAGTCATTGAACATAGTAGAGTATTGTGTACCTTATAGTTTAATTGACAATCATGCTTCTCTTGGTTTGTGAAAGCACTTACTCCCTTATCAGGAATCTGATAACCTCTAGTAAGAATAAAAAAATTATCTACCACAGTATTGATAATGAAAGTCTTCATTCGATCTCTCCAATACTCATAATCATTTCCATTAAAAATTCGTAGTCCTGTAGGATTTAGGTTGTCGATGGAAAAAACATTTAAACCTGCCATATGAAAAAATTTTCTACACAAAAACTTATTAATAACAAAAGTTCCGATTCAAAGAACTAATCAAGAAAAATATAGAACAAAAAAAACTGAGCAAGAAAAAATTATATGTGAGTATAATTATTTCAGAGACCTGCTCTGATACCAATTGTAGGATCGAAATAACGATGTAGATGCTCAATATACAAGAGGGGGGTGAATTGTAAACTTTAAAAAATTTCCTTAAACAAGGAAAGATCTAAGTTTAACAAAGTTAAACTATGAAAATTCACAACACCTATAAAACCAATTGAAATATTGGGACAAAGTATGAAGTTAAAAACTTCTAGTTCTATACAATTTCTTAAATCTGGAAAGTGATTCCGAAAAACAGGTTCCAGAAATATGGATCCGGAAATTGAAACTTAACCGATGTTTAAAATATGAGATTCTACCTTAAAGAATATAGAATCTAAATTAATCCGAGTATAAGTGTAAGGAAATATAAGAAGGTTATACTTTCCTTGCAATACAAAAATGAAGTGGAAAAACTTGTAACAAAAACAAGTAACAAGATAAAAATATTTTAACCCAAAGATAAGGGTATCCAACAACTTTGGATAAAGGTCCCTTGATTTATACTTTCAAAAAGTCTGTCTTACCCACACCTGAGTAATTCCTCGATATGAAGATCAGAATCTCCGTCTTTCTATCCTCGCAATCCCTAAACTTCAAGTTAGTTGAAACCTCTATCTTCCTCAGCAAGGAAGCCCTTGAACATCAAGGTAGTCGGCACCACTGTCTTCCTATACCCAGAAGCCCTCAATTGTAATCACCAACAATCAGAGTCGCATGAAGAATGTCTGCACAAGGAAAATTTTGAACAAGTCGTTCAAACTTTCTGTATGAAGGTTGAGATTTAATAAGAGCCTCTCTCTCTAGAAATCACTTCACGAAGTTCAGATCACCAAAATTCCCAAAGTTTTTTCTTCTTTTCAAATGAGATCATATTTATAGGTGAAGCTCCAGCAGTCGGCTCCCTCTTCCAACAGTCATATTTCTCCTTGAATTTCGGAGGGACCTATACATGTGTCACTAAAAAAATGGTTAGTTAGAACCAGAATGGAAGACATCGTTTTATAACAAAACATGTGTAACTGAAGGCACAACAACGTTTTATAATGAAACGAGTGTAAGAATAAGTAAAAATTAAGTTCAGAATGTATGAAAATATAAGTTTAGAGTCTAACCAAAATGGAATTCAGAGTCTATAATAAAAAGATATTCGGATTCTGTTTTATAGGAATTCAGAATCTGAATTCTCTAGAAATCCAGAGTCTAAATTTCTTAGGAAATTCGGAGTCTGGATTCACTAGAATTTAGAATCTGAACTTATAGAGTTTGGAGTCAAACTTGTAGAAGTTCAGAGACGAACTTTTAAATGTTTGGATTCTAACTAGTAAAAGTTCAGAGTTGAACTCATAGAAGTTCAGAGTTGAACTATTAAAAGTTCGGAGTCGAACTCATAGAAGTTCGGAGTCGAACTAGTAAAAGTTTGGAGTCCAGAAATCGGAGTGGAACTTTCATAGAGTTTGTATCCAGAATTCGGAGTGGAAATTTATTATAGTTCATATCCAAAATTTAGAGTGGAACTTCATTACAGTTCATATCCAGAATTCGGATCCTAAAACAGAATGCTTTATATCTAAGTATTATATGATTCTGAGGTTTTTTATATGAATTCTATTTTTATAATTAAGAAAAATATTGATATGAATAAGGAAATCTTAGTTAGGGGTAAATTCCTTTGAGAAGGAAATTTTCCTTATATAAGTAAAATATAGATATGCTTAAGTATAAGGTGTTTGTGATTTTCAAAAAAAGAAGGAATGGAAAAGTCATAAGGAAAACCTTATTGACTCAACATTTCCATACATTCGTTTCTCTTCTGATCATTTCCATTACTGTACAAGATTGACCAATGAAAGTGAACCTAATATCTGACTATTGTACACCCTCAAAATATATATATATACAAAAAAATCAATAAAAAGTGAAGTGAAGAAATGTACAATGTGTGTGGATATTTAGGTCGGGAGCTCATAGTTTGACTTCTGGGAATGTTCAAATGAGTGGGTTTTGGAATTTTATTACATAGGATGTTGAACAGGTTTGGTGGAATACAATTAGGTAATAATAAAAGTTTTTATTGAACTAAATATATTGGATAAAGTGTGGAGAGACAATCATGAAATTATTGGCACACACACACATGAGGAATTAGTGGCATGGCAGAACCATGAATTATTTTATCTCAAGTTAGTGTCATTAATATCACTGGATTTTTTTTTGACACAACCTATGAGACAATGGAATTAAAATTTATTGATATTGACTCTTTATTGGATTCTTACTTTTCTAATTTTTCCACTATGGATTGTGGAATATGAACATGCATATCTTATCAATTTTTTTGGAATACATGATATGAGGTTTTTCCCAGGAGTGAAAAAGGGTATGTGTGGGGGAGTTGATAAAACAAAATTTAATTAAATATTTTGTTGATAATAAATGAAATAATTTCCTCACATTGGGCTAAATATGTTAATTTATAGAATATTTTGGATTAGATCATTCATTTGGAAATTTGATGGGAATTACAGTTTTACACTTTTAAAAGTTACTGTAGCATTTAAGGAATAAATATTTTTATATGGATTATTTTGACTTAAAATTTAGTAACTTTGTTCCAGATGTAATGGTATACAAATTATATTTAGTACATGGGATCCGAATCGTGCATTTGAGTGTCCTAAATAGGATATGAAATCAAAGCTGGACTAGATTTAGCAGATTAGATATCACTTTAGTGTTTGAGCCATATCTTCTTCATCCGTGATTGGATTGGGCCCAAATTTGGAGGGGAGGTCTAAGAACCAATATAAAAAAATAATTCTAGAAGGGAAGATAATTCATGCATTTTTGTGGTCAAATAAGGGGTGAAATTGGGATTAAAATATATGGCCGAATTTTCATTTCACACTTAAAAAAGATTTGTAACCCTAGCCCTCCATAACTCTATTTAAAGGTTATTTTCACTCTTTGAGAGGGTTGGTAGATGATTTAGGAAGGTGTGGCCGAAATGGTGTCTCTTAGTAACCCCTCACATATCTTGGAAGAAGTAATCCCTTCTGGAAACATCTTTTCCAAGAAGGCTCTCCTCTCCCACCACCTATTTGTATTTCTTTTATTTAATGCTTGTATCTTGAATTTTTATTCAATTAATATTCCTTGTTTTTCTGTTTTCATATTCTTATTTTTATTCCGGGGATGGAATCTAAGAGTGGTGATTAGATTGGCTGTTCCCCAATCAGCCCATTGCTTATGCAAAACGTCTCCACGATGACAACTTTGCCCATTGAAGAGTGATTTTTTTCATAGATGATCTAAACCCTACTCCCTTAATTTATTTATTTTTAATCCATATACATACTGAAATTATTAAATTGGGATCAATTAATTGATTTCTAATTTCTAAGTTACTCGATCGACTTGCACTTAACTACGTGTTCGGGCTTGTGTAATCCGTGTGAGTGAAACCTCAGTCTCAAAACCTAATCAACATGGGATAGAATTGTAGGGTAAAAGTCTCATACCCCAATCAATTAATTCTCAAATCTAGGGAGGATATAATTTCCTAATTGAAAATTGACCATATATTGGATTTTGGATCAAAATCAAGGTAGGGTGCTGCGATTGGAAGTCCCAAAGTTGACCGAAATCTCATTTTTTCTAATATTTTTTATCGTGTTAGTTTCAGTAGGGTTTGGGGGTTGAAAAGGTTAGGGGATTACTATTTAATGAATTATAATCATACGAGATAAAGATAAATGAAATTTTAAAGGGGAATATTTTATTGACTACTTCTTCTCATATAAGTATTTTTAAAGAAATTGTGTCTTTGATTGTTCTATCTCATTTGTTTGTTTATTGTATTGTTCAAAAGTCACAAAACCTAACCCCCCATCCTGTGTTTCATTTTTCTTCACTTTATTTCATTTTTTTTATTCAAGATTATTAAGGGTTGTTTAATTTACTTCCTCCTCGAGAGAATGACATAGGTCAGCCACTATACTGCACTTATTTAAAACACAAAATAAATATTTTTGAGAGTGTGTGAGACAATGTTCATCATATATATATATATATTATTTATTTATTTATTTATATATAAAAATATATATTTATAAAATTATAATAAATTTATTTGTTGTAATATTATAAATATTTAAATATATGATTATTTATTTATGATTATAATTATAAATCACTATATTTAAAAAGTATTTATATATAATTAAAATTATATAATTATAAATATAATAAATATATTTATTATTTAAATATATTCATTGTAATTTTATAATTATTTAAGAGAATATAATTAAATTCATGGTTATAACATGAATGAAAAGTTTAATTTTTAAAAAATGACTCATCACATACTTGGAAGAATGAATAATAAGGGTATCAATGTATAAATGAACATTTCATGAGTCATGAATAGATAACATATTCATATTTCATCATAAGAATAGGTAATATTACATTTACAACATATATAGAAACTCAATTAAGTTCACAAATAAATTTATGATCATATCTAGTGTATACTTAAGAACTAGAGAGATGGGGTGGGCTGAGAGCTTCTCACTCTAAAAAAATGGGATCTAGGGTTTCAATTCACAATGAAGTTGTCTCTTCTTGATTACTTTGATCCTGCTGAAGTCTTTTTTGGACCTGTTAGGAAGGGTGGTGCTGGTAGGCATAACGATGCTTTGATGGAGGAACCATTGACTGGTCACACCTTAATTCTTTTAGGGTTGGGATCTCTGAAAGCGGACGTGCTGCCGACAAGGGGTGAACATATATTTTTCAATGGATCTCATGGTATTGATGCAATTTCTCAAAGTCGGATCTTGAGGAATGGCACACTCACAGTTGTTGAAGATAATACTTGAATCATTGAAGACTATATTAAAACCTGTAAACACTCTTTTATTGGTTGTCTTAGCTCGCAAATGGATAATTCTTAGAAGCTTAATGACCTAAAGAACTTCCTACATCATATATGGGGTTCCAGTGACTAGAATGTTGTGTCTCTCGGTATTAATTTCCTTCATATCACCTTTGGATAAAAAGAAAATAAATGAGGGCATGAAGTTTTGGTGTTTTCAACCTCAAGCCTAGAATTCAAAGATTTTAGATCATGGACAGGTGGTTCAACACCTTTCAAGGCAAGAACACTACTTCATAGTCTTAGATTCATGTGAAAGGATGGCATGGGGTTTTTTTGGTATCCCGAAATCCCTTGGGATGTTTCCTTTGATATTGGAACCCCACATAAAATTGATAAGGAGACTAATATTACGAGGTATGGTCATTTTTCTTGCATTTTGATTGAGTTTGATTTTTCATTTCCTCTTGTTCAGACTGTATATTTTATTGTTGGTGACATTAATTTTCAACTTAGTATTGAATTTGAACATGTTCTTGAATTTTTCATTAATTCCTCAACCATTGGGAATGGTAAGGATAAATTCAATAATGGAATGATATGCTCTAGTTGTAAATGTAATGGACATCTTGGTTAAAATGAAAACTTAAAATTCAATATTCTAGTACATCTACTCCTAAGTCTATGGTTGAAAATAAAGGTACCCTTGATGGTGTGAAGGATCCATCTCCACCCATCAAGGGAAATATGGTCGATATCCCTATTCATGGGACAGTAGAGGGGAATCCAACCTCTTTTTCTGAAGATGTGATTACAAAAAATATTGATGGGAATTTGGATGGGGCTGATGTTAGTGGGGCTCCACACCTTAAAAACTTTCATGTCTCTATTTTTCAAGGGTAAACTTCATCTAAGTGGGGTGACGATGTTAGCCATGATAGTGATGTGGAAATGGACCTTGAATTTTAGTTGAGGAACAATTTCTTGCTAAGGGGAAACATGATCTTGTTTCCACCCAATTGTAAGGTGAATCTATTAATATTGTTGGTAAGACCTTATATTACTTTTTCAAGGTGAATCTAGATGCTTCTGCCTCTAGGAATTGTGGGCATGATGTTATAGAAGATACTACAACACCCGAATCAAGGGTAGTGCATCTAGCTACTGGTGATGTTTCATCTATTCAGACCACTATGAAAGTGACAATAGATTTAGTTTATTGTTATATTATTGCCTCTAAGTAGTGTGGCCATGATTCTATAGAAGCAGATACTACACTAGATCCATAATGGGCAGTGAAGGCTGCTTATGGTGATGATTTATCTCTTTAGGGGCACGTGTGGACACCTACTCATGCCTCCATTTTTGAACCTGCAACTGTCAAGGAGGATTCCATTTTTGATAGTTCACATGTTTTATCATATATGAATGGTGATGTGAGCCACATCTTTTTCACCATGATGGAGTCTATTAATTTTATAGAGTTTGAAGATATTTACAGGCAAATACTTGTTAGAAAAGGTACATAATATTTATCATCACATGTGATTAATATCTCTCCTTTGATGGTCAAGATGGATGGTACAAAAGACTTATAAATTGGGTATCCCTAAAATGAGGATTTTTTGGATGACAAAAGCCCTATTAATGGTGGTAAAGAGGTAGGTGCTGATAAAAATATTGATGTGGCTGATAAACTAGTTTATGACCAGAGTGATGAGCGACATACTCCAAAGTAGTGGAGGAGAGGAAGACACCCAAGGAATAGGGGTGGATTTCATGGTAGGGGTAGTAGGAATTAGGGATGAATGGTGTTTCTTATGTATTTATGGTGTTGTTCTTTCAACTTGTACCCAACACTCTTATGTTTGTTTGTCTACTTTTCTTAATAAAATTTTGAGGCCATGGGGTTTACTCTATGGTTTGATTTTTTGGTATATATCTAGTTTATACACACACATATCAATATAAGATAATAAACATGTCCATGAATATCATTATTATCTCATGATATATATATATATAGACTCATTTTATTGGGAGAATAAATATATATATATATATATTTAAAATTTTAATTTTAAATAAATATATTTGAAAATATTAATATATATAAATATAAATACAATAGATTTTTTTATTATTTTAAAAAACATTATTATAATTTTATAATTATTTAAATATAAATATTTTTATTTATAATATTATAAATATTTTTTTAAAAGTTAAATATATATTTAAATTATTTTAAAAAATATATTAATATATCATAATTATAATAATTATAAACATGTGTTTTTTTATTAATGTATATAAGTAAATATTGTTTTTGAATATAAATATAATAATTTTATATATATTTAAAATATTTTTTATTAAAATCTTTTATCAATGCTAATAATAGCACTGAAAAATATCCACATTTATCAGCACTTTGTTTAGCGCTCATAGACATCACCTTTACAAATTCTTTTAGCTAGTGATGATAAAGGTGAGGATTTTATCAGCGCTTTATGCTTAGCGCTAATGAATTACAGTGTTTCCCTTTCCCTGATCTGTGGTAGTGTTGTTTTAGATCCCACAAGGTACATTTTTAAAGACTCCACACATCAGAATGGCGTGTTATCTTCTCTTTTTTATCAAAAATGAATCAATGACAATGTAATTATTATTTCATGCCAGTCTAAGACTGTTTTATATGGTTTTGACTATTAGATATATGTTTTAGAGTTTTAAAATATTTAAAATGCGTTTATGAACATCCCAAGAAAACCACAATTTGGATTGATGTATAATTAGTTTGTATATTTCAAAAATAAATCTACAGTATTTATCATATTATTTCATGACATGCCTAAGTTGTTAGATTTTTGACCCTGAACACACATTTTTGAAGACTTTTATATCGTTAATAACTCCCTATTTAGACATTTCAAGCACACTACATGTCAGATGACATGTTGTCTTCTCACATACATTAAAAAAGGTTAAAAAACTATTGTCCTACGATTTCACACCAATATGGGACCATTTTATATGATTATTATTGTTAAATCATTTGTGATGTGTAGGAATCGACAACTTATCAATTTAACACTCGATGTGGTCGATATGACTCACAGTGCATGTTTTCAATATAAAAGTGATATTTTAGTTTAAAACAGACATCACCTTATCAAAACTGAGCAAACAAGATCTTATTGTTTTCAATAATTAGTCAAATGATACATAATTCATTTGACATTTATAAGAATTGACTACATGTCAATCAGACAAATGATGTCACTACCATATATCTAGGCAAGGGAAGCGCTGACTTTTATCAGCACTTAGAAGAAAGAGCTGGTAAAAGGGGGGAGGCCTTTATCAGTGCTAGCTAAAAGTGCTGATAAATCTATCCATTATTAGTGCTAAAAAAAGCCTTGATAAAGATGTACCCTTTATCAGTGATTTTTTAGCACTGATAAATGGAAGTTTTATTAGTGCTCATAACTGTTTTTATTAAAAAACAATATTTATTTATATAAAATTATTAAATTTATTTTAAAAAGTAATGTTTATTTGTATACATTAAATAAAAAACCAATATTTATAAATAATGTTTTAAAAAATTCAAATATATGTAATGTTTACAAATAGTATTTATAACATCATAATAAAATAAATATACATATTTAAACAATTATACGATTATAATAAATTTCAAAAAATAATAAATATATTTGTTATATTTATTATATTTATGTTATATATTTATAATTATATATATATACTTTATAAATAAATAATATATATATATATTTATAATTATAAAAAAAAATATTTTTTCAATGAAGTTGGTCAATAAATATATTGATGTGTGGATATAATTGACGTTCAAAAGTTATGTATTCACCAAGAATGTTCATTTAATCAATACACCCTTATTACTATTCATGTTGTCCATATATATGTGATTACTAGTTTTTTATGATCCATATTTTATTAGGTATATGATTCATTCATGTTATACCCATGAAGCTATTATATTCTCATAAATACTTATAAAATTATAATAAATATATTTAAATAATAATTATATACATAATTAATTTTTTTAGTTATATATAAATAAATTTTAAAATTTATTTATAATTATAATTATAACTATATATATATAAATAATTATAAAATTATAATAATTATATACAAATATTTATAAATATAATTATTATTATAAATATACATATACATATATATATATATGTAAATAATTATAAAATTATAATAAATATATTTATTATACTTATAAAGTTATAAATATATATAATTAAATAAATATATTTATAAATTTACGTTTTTTCTTATTTTCATTAAATAAAGTATCATCATTTCGTGTTTCAAAACTGTTTGACCAATAATTGGACTTCTCAATGGGTTTTTGTTGAATTTAAGAAGTTTTATTCCTTATATGTAGTATGATGTGATTTGGTTTCATTATTGTTTTGTTAAAATAGAAAACTATTATATTCTAATGTATTTCAATATATATATTTATCGTTATAATTATATATGTGTGTGTGTGTGTGTAAAAATCATAAAATTATAATAAAATATATATTGTTATACTTATAATGTTATTAATATTAATAATTAAATAAATATATTTATAAATATATACAAATATTTATAAATAAATACCAATATATATAATTATAATTCTAAATAAATACAAATATATTTAAATAATTATAAAAATATAATAAATATATTAATTATATATATTTATAAAATTTTAAATATAATAAATATATTTTTTATAATTTTATACTTATTTAAATATATATATATATATATTTATAAGTATAACTATAAATAAATATATGTTTTGTATATGTTTTTAATTATAAATGAATATATATTTATTTAAACATATAATTGTAAATATATATACATATATAATTAATTAATAATATTATTATAATAAATATATTTAATATAATTATAATGTTATATATATATAATTAAATAAATATATTTATAAATATATACAAGTATTTATAAATAAATAAAAATATTTATATTTAAAATTCTAAATAAATATCGATATATGTAAATATTTATAAAATTATAATGATAAATAAATATATATTTATTATAATTTTTTAAATTATATATTTTTTACATTTATAATCTTATAAATACATATAATTAATACATTAATTATATATAAAATCATAAATACAAGAAATGTAGTTATTATAAATTTATATTATTTAAATAAATATATATAAATTTATAGTTATTAAATAATTATAAAATTATAAAATTATATATTTATAAATATATACAAATATTTATAATTATAATTCTAAATAAATATAGATATATTTAAATAATTATAAAATTATAATAAATATATTTAATATAATTTTATAATTATAAATAAATATATAATTATAATTACATATTTATTTATTTATAATATTTATAATTATATATATATATATATTATATAAGTATAAATATAAATATATATGTATTTATATATATAATTATAAATAAGTATATATATTTTTATTATATATATATAATAATATAAATAAATTATTAATATTATAGATTTATCAGTGTTTTTTTAGCAGTAATAAAGAAAAGCCTTTATCAGCCCTAAAAAGCGCTAAAAAACGGTGTCTTTATTAGCACTATAATTATATCACTGATAATGGGCTATCTTTATCAGTGCTAAAAAAACGTTGATAAAGACATGTTTTATCAGTGCTTTCTATTTCAGCGTTGATAAAACATCCCTTTATCAGCACAAATAGAAGATGTCTTTGTCAATGCTAAAATTATATCACTGATAATAGACTATCTTTATCAGCACTAAAAAACACTGATAAAGGCATGTTTTATCAGTGCTTTCTGTTTTGGAGCTGATAAAAGATTCATTTATCAACACTTTTTTACTAGCGATGATAAAACCTTCACAGAGTTTTATAAACGAACTATAATGGTCATCTTCTTCTCTCGCATAGCTCAAGATGTTGCGGAAGCCGACCCCCACCATCACCAAATCGTCCCCTGTTGAATCCTCCTCTACTGCTGTCAACCCCTGCTCCACTACGAACCCCTTCCCCACCGTGAACCCCTCCTCCATCATGAACCCACCCCTGTGAACAAACCCCACCTCCACCACAAACCCACCTCCACTATGAACCCCACCTCTTCCACAAACCCCTCCATCGCCGCGAACCAACTTCCACCATGAACCCCACCTCAATCAAGAACCCCTCTACGACCTTCACCGTCATCGCCAACTACCCCAACTCGGCTTCCATCAGACCCTATTTCTGCCTCCAAATCTCCAAATCTAAGGTAGGTTCTTATTTGATTTGGAATTATTTCTTTGATAGTGAAAGATTAAATATAGTGTTTTAGTGTTTGAAATCTCAAGGAGTGTTTGATCATTATACTATTTGTGGGTATAATTTTTTATAATCTAGACTAATGGAACACACTCATTTATTATTTGTTTCAAATCTATTTACTGGTTTTTTCCTCTAAGTCTATAAACATATGTTTTAATATTACTAGTTATAGTTGATTGGTCATACATAGATCTTTTTACAATTTCCAATGATATACCTTTTTATAGTAGAGGGAAGGTGGAATCTATAAATATATGTTCTTTTATGTTTTTTTCTGTACTATCTGTTATATGGGCATGGATAAGAGAGTGTAGCAGATTTAACAGGCAACCAATACAATTCATATGTCTATAAAAAAATTATTAATACCTCTTAATTATGTGGTGTAGGATATACACATGTTACATTTATTTTAGATTCTTCCTATAACTATAAAGTTTTTAGCTATTTTTAAAAATTTTGAGAGGACCTTGGGATGAGTTACAATTCATTGGTAAAAAATGATAGATATTAGTCAACCTTTTGTTATGATATGTGATGCTTCACTGAGAGTGTTGAGTTGTATTTTGGTCTAGGTGATAACTTTTCCCTGTGGATTAATTTGTGAAATAATATATTGGTAGCCTAAGGTACGTTGGATTATATGGGAGATGATCGTTCTGTGTGGGGAGTTTTGTTAGGGGTAGTCGATTTCAATACATAGCATAACAATGACATGTTATAGAAAAAAATGGTTATGATAGGTAGACTATATGAGTCCATTTTTGATGTTATTATTTATATTTACTTGTGATTCCATTTTCATATTATATTCCAGAGGTACATGAATTATTATACCTTGTCCCAAGACAATGTTTAAAAGGAAAATTATATAAATGATGATCATTACTCTTCTTGAGGGATTGGTTATGTTATGACTATACCCATGAATCAGATACACTTACTAAGGGTCTAACATTGTTATATTGATGGATTAACACATCTTGAGGCATTTTAAATTTTAAACATCTTTCCACAACATATATATACTAACCAATAGGCTGAATATGTTATGTAGAAACATTAACTCTTCCTGAATAGTTGACTATATTATGTCACTTATATTATTCCAATTCATGTTACCAGTAAGGTGTAATAGATTTTCTGTTTTATTATTACAATGGTGTATAATTTTATCTTATTTTGATAGATAAAATGATTCACCAACAATGAAAAAAAGGCTCATGATTCATAGTCTATTAGCCTAGTAAGAACACATTGAATCAATATAGTTGTTTTCTGACATCAATTATGACCTTTTATATGATATTATACATGCACTCACAAATATTTGGTAGGTACCCCTTAATGGATGATTCTTGATATTTTATTATGATTTTTCTCATGGTTGTAACCTGGTATATTATATTTTCTTTAAACAAAAAATATATGTTTTGTTAGTTTTATTTACTAAACCCTTTGTAATAAAATCATATTCACTATTTTTCCTAAAAATTGAATTTTTTTGATTATCATAAAAAATTAATGATATAAAATCTTTGATGATATCCTACTATACTCTTTCCTTACACTATACATATACACATTGGTGTGTATATAAACTTAGTTTTCTATGATATAGGTAAAAAAGGGTGACACTTTTATAGTGGTGTTTCATAGTCATTTGGTAAATATATAATGGTAATGGGATGTAGAGGTAACCATAAGGAATAAAGAGACAATATTCATTTTGTGTTCTTTTATGATATTTATTATAAAGTTCCTCTCTTGAAAATAAATTTATTTTGGGTTCACCTTTATATTTTGTATCATGTGTAAACCTTTAATAGCTTTATATTTTATAAAATGATGAATATTTTTATTCATGTAAATTTTATAAAGTGCCTATTTTAGGATTTATGTCTTCTTGAAAATTATTATGTTGATCTTTTAAAATGATTCAAGTGTTTATAAATGTTTCTTAAAAAAGTTTATGTGTTGAACATACCATTTTTTGGTTTTCAATAGCTTTAAAATGATTCAAACACTTGTCATGGACTATGGTTGGAGGCCAAGTGTTTGTCAAGTCACCCGATTGAATTTCATAATTGAATTTGAATGTTTTGAAAGAGTATTTAATGATTCTTTCATTTTAACAAGGGGTGTGTGAAGTTTTAAATGAACATTTGTAAAATATATAGGGTTTTCACTCATTTTAGGTGTGATTTTATAAATAGTTTTCAACGGACATATGAAATGTATTTTTTCCATAATATTTTAAGTTTATATTTTTATAGAATTAGGAAAACCATTACGTTATATACCAAAGACAAGTATATTGATAATAAAACCATAGAAAGGGAATGTCACCAACTCTATCCAATCTATAGGATATCCATCATGACCTCACTCCGGCAAAAGGTGAATTAATGTTTAACCCCAATGAAACTTCTAAACCTAATTTTAATCCAACATCACTTTCATGGTTTAAATTAGGGGATTCCTATACAATTAAATCTTCATTATGGTTTATTGTTACCCTCTAGGGGGATGAGTGTCAGGAAAAAAAATCAACAATAATTATTATTCAAATGTTGAGTTCCCCTTATTTAAAAGACAACTTTTGTGTATTTATTTTGTAAAATATTAACATTACCAAAAAAATATGATGGATATGAATAAATAATGGATGGGTTCAAATCATTTGAAAAAAGATTATGATGATTGTGTGAAAGAGTTCATCAAGTTTGAAAAAGATCATGGATATAACCCTTCTCAAATAATCTTTGTTATTGAATACAGATTATTCTAGAGTATTTGGAAGAACACTTGATCTGTCATGGAATATATTGAAGTTATAAATTCTAGAATAAACATGGGGATAAAGAAAATGTATCTATTTTATGGGATAACACTGAATTTTATGGATCATATGATATAAATACATGTGTGAAAAAAGAATAATAATTTATCAAGTATGTGATTATATATGTGAATGATGACGAATATTGTATCGAGGAAATGAAAAGGACTATTGAATATGAACTTTGGGATTTCACAAATTTTTTTGAGAAGTTAAAGAGTTTTTCAAAGACACTATTGTATGTTGGTTTCACTAAATATACAGCATTTTCAGATGTACTGAAGATATATAATTTGAATGTAGGGAATAGATGGGGTGACACTAATTTTATAGAATTACTTTCTCTCTTGAATGACATGCACCCAAAATATAACGAGCTCCCGGTCCAAACATACGATGCCAAATGAATCCTATTCTTGATGGTTATGATCTCTGAAAGAATAATTTTCTACCCAAATGATTGTATACAATTTCACAACGACCAAAAATATCTTACAAAATTCATAAATTGTGGTGATTCTTGATACAAGAAATATGATTTCGTTCATATTAATGTTGTATGGTAATTTTAAATCATTCCTTACTTGAGATGCCTATATGGAAGTTAGGAGACTACAAAGAAATTGACACGACATGTAGATGCAAGAATTAAAGATGGGAAACTATGTCACCCTGCATAATCTCCTTAGTGGAAGAGAATTGACCATGAGTACCCTAAATTTTGAAATGATCCAGGAAACATTCAACTTGAATTATTTATAGATGGAGTGAATCCTTTTGGTTTTCCAAGTAGCACTCACAGTACATGAATGAGTATGCTGGTAAATTATAACTTTCCACTATGGTTATGCATGAAATAAAAATATATCATGTTATTTATGCTTATATCAAGACCAAAACAATCGGGTAATGATATTGATGTTTGTTTAGATCCATTGATCAATGATTTGAAATTATTGTGGTATTCATGTGTTATGTAATATGATGCTTACCGAAAGGAATATTTCACATTGAGAGACATGTTTTATGGGATTATAAGTGATTCAGTTTCTTATGGAAATTTTTCAGGAAAAATCATTAATGGAACTCTAGGGTTTCCAGTTTGTGAACAAGGTACATAGTCAATTAGGTTGAAATATTCACCAAAAATTGTGTTTTTATGAAATCGTAGATTTCTACCCCAACAACATAAGTACCGATCTTGGAAGATATCACTTGATGGAAGTTAAGAATAACACAAAAAACTATATCCCTTAATATGTGGTCAACTATTTGTGAATGTAAAATAAGTAAGAAATTCTTTAGTAAACCATTTTTGAAAAACATTATGAAAAATGGTTGGAAAAAGAGATTAGTTTTTTTAATTACTATAACAGAATTTTCTATATTTCGGAAATTTTATCAATGTCATGCATGTTGAAACAATATGGGCGATAGTGTCATCAACATGTTACAAAATACACCTAGGAAAATAAATTATGGAATTAAGGATAGGTTAGACATGGTTGACATGGGATTACGAGAATAGTTGGTGTCATTTAGGGGTTAAAATGAAATTTTCTTCCTCTAATTGATTACACTCTTTCCAAGAAAGAGAGATATTAGTTTTTCCACTTATTAAATGACGTAAAGGTTCCAGAGGGGTATTAATGGAAAATCAAGAACATTTTGTCAATGAATGATTTAAATTTAAAGGTTATTAAATCACACGACTACCATGTTTTGATGTAAGATCTCATTCATATTGCTTTACATTTCATTTTTCCAAGAATTTCCATTATAAATTAACCAAGCTATGTTTATTCATCAAATCTATATGTATAAAAGTTATAGACCTGACAAAATTACCGACTATGGAAAGGGAAATTGTCATCATATTATGTGAATTGGAAATTTTGTTCCTTCCAACATTCTATGATATGATGGTTCATTTTATGGTTCACTTGGAGAGAGCGATTAGAATATGTGGTCTTGTATGTTAGAGATGGATGTACCCCATTGAACGATGTATGAAGATTTTGAAATGGTATGTCAAAAATTGAAGTCCTCTAGATGGTTGTTTTGTAGAGAGATATATTGTTTAAGAAGACATTGAATTCTATACTGAAAACCTATCTGGTGTGGAAAGCATTGTTCTATTGAAATATCGTCACAATTGGAGGCTTTTGAGTGAAGGAATATCTAGAGGAGATGTTGTCACAATAAATGTGATATATTGGGATCAGTACCACATTTACATTTTTCAGAATAGTGTGGAGGTCTCTCTATATCTTGAAACCCACAAAGAAATTCTTAGGCATTTGAATCCATCAAAGTTTGAAAGATGGATATCAAATACACATAATACATAGTTTATAAGATGGTTTTTAGACCATGTTTTAAAGGAGCTAGATCAAAATATGGATTCAATTTAAAAATGAATTTGATGGATTTATAAAGGACCAAGTGTGTACAGTAATCTTATAATAGTTATATAATTAATGTTTAAATGTTATATATTAATGAACAGTATAAAAACAGTACCATGAAAAATAGTGGAGTTACACTTGTGGCAAAAGTGATGCAAGTTTCTAGTACAATGGAAAAAAATCTAATTTACATCAATATGTCATACTTTGGAATCATCAAAAAAATATGTGAGTTAGATTATACAACATTCCAAGGACTGATATTTCAATGCAAGTGGGGTGATAGCATAATTTAAGTTAAAATAGATGAATTAGGATTCATGAAATTTGATTTAAGTAAGAAAGGTTATAAGGAAGAACCATTTATAATGGCATCATAGGCCATACATGTATTTTATGTTCCATATCCCATAATTTGAAAGCGATTAATTATTCTATTATCTACCATATCCAATGAAGGGTCAAATGAAAATTAAACTGAGGATGACCCTTTCATTAGGATGTCACAATCATTTCACAGTGGTCCCAATGCAGACAACATTTTTTATATAAGAGGAGACCATAATGAAGGTATTTGGATAGTCAATAGAGGGGTAAAATCCATTCATCCATTAAAAAAATAGAGTTCAATAATTAATTTATTTTTTTAGTATACACAGTTTTACCTCATGTTATTATCCATTCATTTCTCCATTTATTTACTATAAATTAAATGTTAATCCACATATATAGAGAAAGACTTCCACAGTTGTTGGTACTCCCAATACCAAGGATTAACTGGCGTCTGAACCTGCTGTTGCTCGTAGTGCAGAGTAACAATTACC